>JASVEL010005967.1:0-193075 GCA_032618575.1 Nicotiana noctiflora | reverse complement strand
TGATAAAAAATGTATTGGCAGTAGGAATATGGGTTGTATAATTGGACCGGTGGATTGTTGAATTGGTAATCCTTAGGTGAATTTTAGTACATTCTATAGTTAATTAGTGGTTGATTTCAATTTGTAATGGATTATGGGTAAAAGGGATTATAGGGTAACAGTCATAACCATACAGGCTTAGTTGAATACATGAATGATTAGTGTTAGTTTGAATTAACCAGAATCTCTAAGCGTAATACTTTCCTCATTTTACCTATATATAATGTGTAGCTACAAACAAAAAAAAACTGTTACGTATATCATTATAATAGGTTGTTGCTTTCCAATTGTTTGCATTTTACAAGTTATGAGGACTGAAAGTTAGTATCACTTAGTGTTGTAATGAAACTGGATTGTACATTTGGCATTAAATACGATTCATGTAATGTTGGGATCTGTTACAAACTGAACGGTGTATAGTTCAGATTAGAGTGAATTTGATCGTTAGCAGGCAAGGATTATATTAGCTGTCACTTAGCATGACTCAGAAGATTAAGATGATCAAACATTGATAGAATAATTTCTATCTCCACCCGTATTTTGTCATGTCAAAAACTGTAGTTGATTCTAAAATTTGATAACTAACTACCATGTATAATTTTAAGATAAAAATTTCAAATATAGAGAAACAGAAATAGAAAGCTTAGCATACTTTAGTTGGGCCTTTAAATAATAATGAGGCGAGCCTCACTAAACCAAAACACATAATGGCAGGGCCCTCAAATTAGTTGCTATAAAAACATAGACTCGGGAAGATCGTTTAACGAATTTCATGATCTTTCCCAAAGTTAATAAAGACGATAGACTCTTTAGGCGCGATTGGTAAATAAATTTATTTTCCTAAATACGGGTGCGCATTTATGTGACCCAAATCACTCTCGGCAAATCTGAAACGCATTAAGATCACAGGCGCACTGGTGGCGGTGTGATTCGAGATGTGTTTTCGTGACGTCGTAATTCTTCTAAAAATCGAAAATCGGAACATAAAAAGAACATAGATAAAGAAAGACAAAAAAATAGCAGTTGAGCGACCGTGCTAAAACCACGGAATCCGGGAGTGCCTAACACCTTCTCCCGGGTTAACAAAATTCCTTATCCAGGTTTCTAGCTTCGCAGACTGTAATACAGGGTCATAAATTTCCTCGATTCGGGATTAAACCGGTGACTTGGGACACCATTATTTTTCCAAGTGGCGACTCTGAATTAAATAAATAAATCCCATTTCGATTGTCCTTTAATTGGAAAAAACTCCCTTGCGCCCTCTCGGGTGCGTAAAAAGGAGGTGTGACAAATATTATATTGATTACTATGTTTTACCTCAGTAGGGCCCTAACCTTCCTCGTCACTACCCAACCGAGGTTAGGCTTGGCACTTACTGAGTACCGCTGTGGTGTATTCATGCCTTTTCTGCGCATGTTTTTCATGTGCAGCTCCAGATACCTCCATCCAGGCGCTATATTCGGAGACTTGAGGTCCATCTGCCGTGTCCGCAGACCGAAGAGTCTCCTTCTACTCTATCTTTTAGTTAGCAATTCCATTTCATGTATTCAGTTATTGTAGAAATTTCCGGATATTAGAGCTGTATCTTATGATTCTCTTTGTCTATGTTGCTCGTGGGTTTTCGGGTGTTTGGGATAGTTTCAGAATGCTAAGTGTTAAAGTGTATGTGCCAGGAGGCAATTATATACGTTATTCCTGGTACTTAGTTTTGATTGTAATTTCTGGAAGGTGTTAGGCTTACCTGGTCGCGAAGACTAGGTGCAGTCACGACGTGTTCATAATTGGTAAACTAGGATCGTGACAGTTACTGCAGCTTTACTTCAATTAAAAAGAACCTTTGCAAACTGTAGAAATTTCTCATTTTTCCTTAATTAGGAGGAGAATTCTAGTCAATCACGGTCTCCTTGCCCAACTCCAACTTAATTAGGAGAATTCTAGTAAGCTAATGTTTCCTTGTACACAAGGTTTCGTAGCCGCCTCCCAGCAGTCCCAAATCCTTTTGGTGACTGATATTGGAGCATCCCATATCGAAATCTCACCTCCCGATCAGCTGCATAAGAGATCTATATACACCCAATGCTCATGTGTTTATTAAGTATCAATTCACAATCTTTGCAAACCACTTGAGTTTAGTTTTGTAGACTCGATAGTATTAATGTGAAGGTACTTTCTTCTTCTTTTCTCGCTTTGTTGTCTTTTTTTATGTGTAGTTCAAGAGAGATCCACACATGAAGGAGGCGATGTTAGGGTGTGAGGGGATGTGTACTCATCCCTGCCCAACTATTGGAGCGATTACTTTCATGGCCTGATTCTTGGAGAGATTTCTTTCAATGCGTCCCAAACTATTGGTGAGGCCAACTTAAGGTGCAAAGAGAATCATATGTCCACCTTAAGAATGGAAGACTTATATGTCCACAGAATGTGGATTGACAATCGGAGAGATTACTCTCAAAACGGCCACAAAATGTGGCTTGACTATCGGAGAGATTACTCTCGAAACGACCATATAATGTGGCTTGACTATCAGAGAGATTACTCTCAAAACAGCCACATAATGTGGCTTGATTATCGGAGAGTTACTATCAAAATGTCCACAAAATGTGGCTTGATCGGAGAGATTACTCTCAAAACAATCACAGAATGTGGCTTGACCATCGGAGAGATTACTCTCAAAATGGCTCGACTATCGGCGAGGCCAACTTAAGGTACAAAGGGACTTATATGTCCACCTTAAGATTGGAAAACTTATATGCCACTGAATGTGGCTTGACTATCAGAGAGATTACTCTTAATGTAGCTCGACTATCTGCGAGGCCAACTTAAGGTGCAAAGGGACTCATATGTCCACCTTAAGATTGGAAAGTTATAAAGCTTCAACTCGAAGACGACATCGACTTGAACACTTCGAAAAAGTTTGAAGATTTGGCGGACTTTGCAGACTTCAACTCGAAGATTTAGAGGGCTTAAACAATTGATCTTTATGATCGGCGAATTTGAAGATTGAAACTTTAAGACCAACGAAATGGAAGACTTCAACTTGGGGGCCTAAATATTTCAACCTTAAGACCGGCGAATTTGAAGACTTCAACTTGAATACCAACGGACTTGAAGGCTTCAACTTTGAGACTTGGAGAGCCTAAATATTTCAACTTGAAGATTCGCAAATATGAAGATTTCAACTTGAAGACCAACAGAGTTGAAGATTTCATTTTACCGTGGAGGGTTGCCCCTTTTAAATCAAATGAGATCAAAGTTCCACAAGAGGATGGCATTTCAGCTTAATTTTGCATTCCTCCATACTTCACTCGGACAACAATTGGGGCAATATGTATCTTTTAAACTTATGCGACTAAACTTAGAATGGAACTCTAAGCTGCCTACGTGCCTCGATTAAGAGGATCAAGTCATACTGTAGTTCAAAATGGGTAGATTTTTTTTACGTCCTAACTTTTTCCTAGGCCGCCTCTTTCGAGATTTTCAACCTAGCAAATTTGTATCCTAACTTTTGCCTAGGAGTTTTTCGAGATTTTCAAGCTAGCAGAATCTTTTCTTCGTAGGGGCCATACACAATTTAGACTCATGCATGCCAGAAGCATAGCAACATGCAGTTTAGTCTCATGCGTCAAGGACCGTGGCACTTCAAAGGTAATAATTCTTCAAAAACTTGCCATTGATAGGGCCGATCCTCATACCATCTGCATCAACCAGTTTGTATTCCCCACTTGAGTAAGTTTCTTGTACGACATATAGTCAATCCCATTTTCAAGTGAACTTCCCTACAGGTTTATGGGAAGTAATTATGGGTCTTCATACGACAAAAACTTGATCTCCTACTTGAACGGATCCCGGGCAAACTCTTTTATTGAAGGAGCGAGATAATCTAGCTTGATAACATTCAAGACTCTATTGAGCTTCCAGCCTCTTTTCATCAAGATATTCCAACTCTACTAACCGAAGTCGATCATTTTCTTTATTAGTGATCCCTTCTTGAATAGCCAGTCGTAATGAAGGTATTTGACGTTCACGTGGCAAATGACTTCAACTCCATAAACGAGTGAATAAGGAGTCGCCTGTGTTGGCATACAATGAGTCATCCTATATGCCCATAGAGCTTCTTCCATACGGTCATTCCAATCTCGTTTGGATTTGGAGACCACTTTCTTTAACAAGTTGCATAGAGTCTTGTTGAATGCCTCAGCTAGACCATTGGCGACAACATTGTACATCGAAGAGTTACGTTGCTTGAATCCAAAGAGATCACAAATCTTGTTCATCAACCTATTATAGAATGGCTTTCTATTATTTGTTATTATGTAACAAGGAATGCCAAAGTGATAAATAATGTTTACTCGGATGAAACTTGCAACATTTTCCTTCTTTACTTCCTTAAGAGCAACAACTTCAGCCCATTTTGATAAGTAGTCAGTTGCAGCTAAGATGTATAGGTGCCAACAAGAGGACATTGGCAGTGGTCCAACAACATCCAATCCCCAAGTGTCAAATGGCCAAGATGCAACAGTCGGGTGCAACACTTTAACAGGTTGATGAATAAAATTCGCATGGAATTGACAAGCCCTACATCTTCGAGCGTAGTCCAAGCAATCTTTTACCATCATTGGCCAATAATATCCCATCCTTTTTATATAGAAGTGCAACTTTGGTCCAGACTGGTGTAACCCACATACCCCAGAATGCGCTTCTTGCAAAGCTTAGAGTGCTTCATCTTTCCCTAAGCATCGCAAGAGTACTCCCTCAAATGATCTTCTGTATAGGGTATCTTTGTAGTAAAGGAAGCAAGGTGCACGAAGACGGATTTTAGTCCTTCTCCTCGGATTTTCTAGAAATATCCCATAACATAAGTAGTCGATGATGGGTTGTCGCCATTCTTCTTTCTAAAATTCAGAAATAGCAACAAGATGGTTGAGTTCATTTTCTTCACCTTCAACCTCATTTGGCGGCGGTACTACCCATTTTTGGCAGACAGTAACTTGTGCTTGGTCAAGTAGGGCTAATGATGAAGCTAGAGCAGCTGAAGCATCAGCCTTCTTATTTTCTTTCCTTGGCACATGCTAAATAGTCACATCACCGAGACATCCCATCAACTTTTTAGCGTAATCATGATATGGGCGTAGTTCAGTCTTCTTAACCTCGTAAGTACATAAAAGCTGATTGGCCACTAACTGGGAGTCACCGGAGAGTTGCAATTGCAATTTCTTCATATCAACGGCGATTTCAAGCTCGAGTATTAAGGCTTGATACTCAGCAAAATTGTTCTAATAGAGTTATGTCAAGGTGAACGAGTAGGGCAAGACTTCTCTTTGGGGAGTGAAAAATACTATGCTAGCCCCGGCTCCCCCATGATGCGCAACAACATCAAAGTACATCTTCCATAGAGCTTGAACTTCAATGAGCATTGCGTCCTCATCAGGTAGTTCATCAGTTAGCTCCAAGTCATCAGGTATCACATGATCTGCTAAGAAGTATGCCAATTATTGTCCCTTTATAGCCTTTTGAGGGATGTACAAAATCTCGAATTGTTGAAATTGGAGGTAACATCTCGCTAGTCGATCACTAAGAACAAGCTTTGACATCACGAACTTGATGGGATTTGCTTGAGAAACAAAACGGACAACATGATCTTGAAAGTAATGCTTCCCAAATATAGGAGCTACTAAAACTGGAGGCTTCATCAAGTAGGTTTTGATACTTTCACATGCATTGCTACAAGCTTGGTCCCACTTGAAAGGAACGCCTTTCTTCATAAGACAGCTAAATTGTTGGCACCTACCAGCCAGGTTTGATATGAATCTTCTAAGGTATGCTAGGTTTCCTTGTAGACTTTTCAATTCATGGATATCTCGTGGCTCAGGCATTTTCAAAATGACATTCACTTTGGCTTGATCAATTTTGATCCCTCGATGTCGGACAATGAAACCTAGGAACTTTCTAGAAGTAACTCCAAAAGCACATTTCAACGGATTCATCCTAAGTTGGTACCTCCGGAGCAATTCAAATACCATCCTCAAGTCTTTCCTGTGGATGCCCTTCTTTCTTGATTTCACCACCAAGTCATCAATATAGCATTCGACATTCCTGTGGAGAAGATCGTCAAAAATATTCTGCATAGCCATTTGGTAAGTAGAACCACCATTCTTCAAGCCAAAAGGAATTACCTTGTAGCAATAAATACCCTTGGGAGTGCGAAACGCAGTAAGCTCTTGATATTTTGGTGCCATGCAAATTTGGTTATAACCCGATGAACCATCCATGAAAGACATTGCCTCATAACCAGTAGTAGTATCGATCATCAGATCTAGAATAGGAAGCGAAAATTCATCTTTAGGACATGTATTATTGAGGTCCCTGAAGTCAAACTCGAATCTGGCCATTATTCTTCCTTTCAAGGACAATACTTGAAACCCATGTTGGGTATTTAACTTCCCAAATAAATCTAGCTTCAATGAGTTTGTTAACTTCAGTTTCAATTAGGGGAACGAAGTCCGGACGAAAGCGCCTTTGAGCTTGTTTAATAGGACGAGCACCATTTTTGACTGCAAGATGATGGACTGCTACATTCGGGTCCAAGCCAGGAATCCCTTTGTCACTCCAAGCGAATACATCCCTTAACTCTTTGAGTAACTCAATATAAGCACTCTCCTCATCAGCTTCAAGTAAATCACTTAGGTAGGTAGGTCTTGGTTCTTCATCGGTGCCAAGGTTGACTTATTTTAAGGCATCAACTATCGTCTTCACTCCTTCTTCAAGTTTAGGTAGAGCATCTTTCGTGTCTTCATTTTCTTGAGGGTCACCACCATTGAAAGATATGTGATAACACGGTGAAATATGCTCCAATTCCACATTATCTTCCATTGAAAATGGAATGCCATTCTCTACTTGTACAGTAACATGATACGAAGAACCCACACTTTCTTTGTCTTCATCACGTTCCTTAGTATAGACCACAGTATATGACTTTACCTTCAGTACCTCTTTACATGAAACTACAAGTTTGTTTGTCGCATCATTCTAGAAGGAACCAAACTTTGGAAATCCTTAGAGATCTCCTAGATTTTGGGTAAAGCGAGTGTTCGTATGCTTTAAAAATTTCTCTGGAACTTGTTCCCCTTATTTAGTGGACCCAATCTTTCAAACACGAAGGCGCTCACGGGTGATTTTCCAAGTTGATCAAAGACAAATGGCTTATTAGAAGCGGTTGATTCATCTTCTTCAGTGATATAGTTGCTGCTCAACCTCTTTATTGAGATGCGCACTGGTGACGATTGCTTGTATCCTAGACCTTCACGTGGTTGCCTCATTGTATCTTCAGATGGGAGCTTCTCTAACTTTGATGGCTCATTGGGATTGTATCCAGCTTTTGCAAATAGCTTGTAAGCATTAGGATCAAAACCTTCATATGTTTGCTTTGTAGGGAGTGCCACATTATGCAAATGATTTTGGGCTACAAACTCTGCAAGCAGCATTGAAAACAACTTTACTACCTCAATTCATTTGACCGGAAGAGTTAATGCTTTTAACGTGTTAGCTTGGCGATTAGATGATTCACTTTCATCTTTCTTCCTTTTAGGGATATATTGGAGCGCCGAACTTACTTTCTTGCCATAAGACGTAATATTCTCTCCATAATATTTATTCACATTGGGTTGTACCTCCTTACTAACAGCTTTGACCTCACAAGTACTACCATGTTCTCTTTTAGTTGATGGCTCTTTGTTCTTGCTTTTCATACCGTTATCAACTTTCAGCTCTTTCACAATGCGGTTCTTCAAGTAGAACTTTGCATCGACGAAGTGTAACTCAGCCTCGGTGAATGGCTCATCATCAGTAACTATCATCTTATCAACTTTACCTTCATAGTATTTTAAACATTGATGGTAGGTAGATGGAACTACTTTATTTTCATGTATCCAAGGCTTCCCAAGGAAAATATTGTATGAAGTCTTCGCGTCGATCACATGCATCCATGCACTTGATTGCATATCTTCAATAGTTATTCCAGCCTGATCGTGCCTATGGCTCTTTGCTCCTATTGGTTGAATTCTTGGATTATCACACGACTTTCTGAGAGTTTGTTCATGGGAATACCAAGTTCTTTCACAGTATGGATGTCACGACCCAAACCCCGCTCCGGTTATGATGACGCCTCTCGTGAAGACAAGGTCATCCAACCAACTCTATTTGCCTATTTCAAAAATAGATAACATTAATAAATAATTTTAAAGATGGTTCAATAATATTACTTGGCTGGAGTACAACCAAACACAGTCCAAACCGAGGTGTCACAAGTCACAAGCATCTAGAGGAGTCTAAATACAACTACAAGGCCAGTAATATACAGAATAAAATTTAGAATCAAAGGAAGAAATCCTGAGCCGCGAATGCTGGCGGTCACCTTGCTCAACTACGATAGAAAAATCTTCAACCAACTCAAAACCCTCTACCAGGTGAACAAATACCTGCGTCTGCACGCGAGGTGCATGGAGTAAAGTGAGTACTCTAACTCAATGATTAATAAAAATAATAACTGAGCAGCAAGAAGTCATGTAAAGTAACCAACATGCTGTATAGAAGCCGGGTACAATTTTCTGAGAAAACAGTGAAATATGTGAAATCTTTAGAAATACCTTGGCTCAGTTCAAATCTCTTTTGAAAATGATCTTTTCAATAATTACGAAAAATATTTCAAAAGAGTTAGTGCTGATAAGCATGGAAAATCCGCCCCTCAGGCACAAATACTGTTAGTATAACAGGTAAAGAGGCAAATACGTATGCAAGATGAGAACACAAAAGTTCGTCCCTCAGGCAATATCTCAAACTGAACCAGCCCCTTGGGCTCACTCTCAACCCCTCAGTCTCTCTCTCTCTCTCTCTCAGATCACTCTTAGAACAATATCACGTAGTTACCGCTGTGGCATGCAGCCCGATCCACATGTTGCTATGGTGTGCAACCTGATTCATAGCTCGCTCCGGCGTGCAGCCAGATCCGTATGGGTACCCGCGCTCACTATGGGGGTGCAGACTCTGGAGGGGCTCCTCCTACAGCTTAAGCGCTATATCACTACAGTGTGCAGTCCGATCCAATATATATATATATATATATATATATATATATATATATATATATATATATATATATATATATATATATATATATATATATATATATATATCATCGTTGTGCAGCCTGATCCATACAATATACTGTTGTGGCGTGCAACCTGATCAATATAAGTATCGTAGCAGCGTGCAGGCCGATCCATATATAATCCTCACATGCTGGCCCTCGGCCTCACATCACTCAGTGTATCCTCATATCTGTCCCTTAGCCACACTCAGTCAGAATATCATCACAAGCCTTTTGGGCATTAGTAAAATAGGAGTCCTCAACCCAGATTTACATTTAAAAATATTATTTAAGACTCAAATCTGAGTAAAATTGGTTGAGTTGTAAAATAGTGTAGAAATAATATGATTGAGTTCAAGTAATAAGTCAAAATAGTGAGGAAGTAGTGAAAATTGTCCCCGAATGATTCAAATAGTTGGCACGAAGCCCAAATATCGGCAATCAACCCAAACAACAATGATAACAAATAAATTCCAATCAAATGCGTAGTAAATTCATCAATCGGGATGGAACATGTCACAATCCCAGCGGTGCTCTACCCCACGGCCATTATCCGGTGTGCAAGTCACCTCAATATAGCACTACGATGTGCAATCCAGGGTTTCAAACCCTCAAGATATCATTTACAATCATTACTTACCTCGAACTAGTGAAATCTCTAGCTCCCGACACCTTTGCCCTCCAACAGGCCTCCACGTGCGTTGCATCTTCAATTAATCCTAGCCGAAACCCTCCTGAATTGCTCCAAAAAGCTCTCAAGATGTTAAACAATGGAGGAAAATAACTCAGGCTCGCGGATGAAATATCATTAAAACCTATTCCGCCCAGTAATTACCGCATCTACGGTCAAAATTTCGCATCTGCGACTCCCACTTTTGCGGTCACCATGCCGTTTCTGCAAAAATTCACCAAGGCCCCATATATCGCTTCTGCGGTCCATAAGTCGCATCTACGACTTCGCTTCTGCGGGCCCAACTCCGCTCCTATGAAAAATTCAATTAAGTCCAAACTCGCTTCTGCGGACTCCTCGTCCGCTTCTGACCTGCGGTCCCATAATCGCGGGTGCGAAGATACTAGATATCAACAGCCCTTTACTATGCAAAAATTCCAGAACTCTCCGTTTAACCATCCGAACTCACCCCGATGCCCCCGGGACCTCAATTAAAAACACAAACATGATCCAATACTTTTTTCAAACTTGCTCCTATCATCAAATCACCACGATTAACACTAAAAGCATCAAATTTCATCAAATCCAAGCCTACGTTCTTCAAATTCTTCCGAATCTCGCATTCGATCAAAACCCAACCAAGCCACCTCCGACTCATATGAAATTTTGCACACACGTCCCAAATTACCTAACAAAGCTACTACAACTCTCGAAATTTCATTTTGACTCTCGGATCAAAATCTCACCTATCAACCGGAAATTACCAAAATGCTAACTTCGCCAATTGATGCCTAATTCTACACCGGGCCTCCAAAATCAATTCTGATAACACTCCTAAGTCACAAATCATCCCCCTAAGCTAACCGAACCGTGGGAATCTACATCCGAGCCCTCTAACTAATATGTCAACATCTGGTTGACTTTTTCAAACCAACCCTTTCTTAAAGAGAGTAAGTGTCTCATTTTCTACCAAAACTAATTCAAATCAACCCTAACACCCCAAATACGGATAATGAAACATGAAGAAGCATAAAATAGGGAAAACGGGGCACTAACTCCTGAGATGACGGATCGAGTCGTCACATCTTCCCCAACTTAAACAAATGCTCGTCCTCGAGCATACCTGTCACGCCCCAATTCGAGTGACATGACCGGCGCCTGGCCAGGTAGCCCCAGTCAAGCGGACCAGGGTGCCTTTCTATCCCATGCGTTACCCCTGTGTTGTTTAATACTCATAAGCCAAAGATCTTAACAATTACAACTGAATTCATATTGTACAACATAACCATACGATTGATTTGCTAACAAGTTTACAATTTATATTTACAACGCCCGACATATATATTCATAGGCCATAACCCCACAGTTTACATGTCTACGGAGCCTCTAGGATACAAGGACAATAAAATACTTGCCGGTAACAAGGCTCCGGCTATACCTTACACAAATCAAAATAAAGTCTAAACAAGAATGGCATGAGCCACGTAGGGCCCCGAAAGGAAAGGGGCTCACCAAAACGGGCAGTGAAAGATGAAGGATACTACTGCCGATGAGCTGAAGTACCTGCTACTGATTCACCTACAATCATAATACGAATGTAGCGTCCCCGGCAAAAGGGACGTCAGTACACTTGAATGTACTGGAATGTATGGGCAAACTTTGTCCCAAGTAAACTCAAGCCATTAACAAGAAATCACGATGATAATACAACCAATAAATTACATCAAGAATCAATTAAGCCAGCCAACCATGTTTTCCACATTTTTCCTCATTTCAGATAATTCTCAACACAAAGCACGTTTAAGATCAACAAGTAGAACAACAACAAATCAATCACGTAAAACACAAGTAGTCAAACAAAGGGGCAATCAGTGCCCCACAGGTTGCAAACTCTCCTGATGTCTCCTTTCACAATTTCACATCATTGATTTTTATATCAATTTTCAATAGCAATTTCGATCGCTTTCCATCCTTATTACCTCGTCCACCCTTATTACCTCAGCCACCCTTATCACCCCAACCCACACCTTATTACCTCATGTTGCGGCGCGCAACCCGATCCCATCGTACAGTTTCAATCACAACAATTACAAATAGCAAATAAGGCACTACACACAATTACAACAAATTCAAATAAGCAACTTACAATTCGATTCATATTCTCAAATACTTTTCAAACTGATATCACAACCAAGTTACCATGTTTCCATATTCGAGAGTATTCACACAAATATGTTCAAGATTTCACCACAATTCAAGTGTTTCATCACTTTCCACAAGAAATCATATATGCCACCACAACAATTGTTCTCAGTTCTTTACCAATTCCAATTCCCTTGTCATATTTCAATTCATATTTCAAACCATACCACATATAGTTCAATCATCAATTGAATACCCAACAATGACATCAAAGAATCACATACAGTTTCTCAAATTAACATATGCCAAACAATTTCACACATATGGGCGATTTTATAAGAATCAAAATTAGACATACATACCTCGATTGAGCTTTCCTTAAGTTACTACAACACTCCAAAAACTCTAGCAATTCCAATCTACTATGAGACATAATAAAATTAAACACATATTAGAAAGATATTCATGAAACTAGCTCATTTGAGCATTTTTATCAAATACTAGTTGCGCATCTTGATTTCATATCCCCTTCTCAAGCATTTCTTCATTCCCTAACCCTATCTTTACTTATTTATGTTCATCAATCTTTCCACAACTCTATTTGCACAAGCATGCATACATAACACTACCATACAAAGAATCATACCTCAATAACACATCTCACAACCTCTACAATACTAACATAACCTAGGTTAGGAACCCATGGCTCCCAATCACCCTCCCATGAGTTTTAATGTATGTATCTTACATAAACAATCACCATAGAGTAGTTGGAGATGATAGACATACCTCTTGTTGTAAGAATTTTAAGAATCTCCACATGAGGTGTTCTTGAAGAATTCAATAATTAGAAGGAAAATCTAAGGATTTTGAAGATTAATCCTTGTTAGTATAAGTGTTTAAGGGGTAGAAATTACTCAAAGAACTATAAAAACCTTACCTTAGATCATAGGGATGAAGTTTGGGATGAAACCCTCTTGAGAGAGCAAGTCATAACCCCAAAAATGAGTTTGGAACACTCTAGGCCGGTCTTTGGGGTATTAAAATTATCCCGGTGCACGAAGTGTTGCCCAGATGCGCGAAGTGTGCAAGCTTCGCGCATGACTTCGCGCATTTTCCTGAGCATTCTGCCTCGGATGCGCGAAGTGTGCGCGAAGTCCACTTCGCGCAGGATTTCGCGCATCTGACACATGACGAGTAAAATGATCATAGCTTTCTGTATACAGCTCCGAATGACGAACGGTTTGTTGCATTGGAAACTAGACTCAAAGGGCTTTAATTTGCTTGGTTGACCCTCACACAACTCCTTATATAACTGGAGATATGATCGTTCAAAGTGGATCTTTGTGTGAATCCACTTGGAATTTGGCCTATTTCGAAAATTTTCCAATTCGGCGTACACCTAGGCTTCCATTTAGACCTCACATAACTTACCATAAGACTTATACTCATATTTACTAAGTCTAATTGATGTCCACCATATTAATAGTACATAAAAATATTATAATTAACCTACGTGGCACCACAGAATCCTATATTACTTAGCGAAATTTTCTGGGGCCTTACATTCTCCCCCCCTTAGGATCATTCGTCCTCGAATGAGGAGTATAGTCTTTCCCAAATACTTTAACATCACACATCTCTTTTCTAACCTACCTCCAGTCTCAAAATTTTAACTAACTCATAAATTTTTCAAAAATTTCGGCAGAATTTCCTTTGTAACTAGGCCTATCCACTTGCCAGAGAATCACCAAAATTGTCTTAACCACACATCCACTAATGTACATAGCACCACAATGTATATATCCACAATCCTAATCCCAGTATTACAAGCACTTCATTAACATATGGATACCAGAACATGGACTGCACAGTTTTATATCCAAATACCTATATGGTACATTCCAAGTTAAAACTAACTGGTATTCAACCAAACGAAAGTGCTTTCTTTCCACGACATATTTATCCTTCCACACAACATTATCGACTTACAAGCATTGTCATAACACCTTCTCAAAAATAATATCAACTCTCAAACATACATTACAAGGATGACAGATAAACATCTTGCATGAGATAACTATCCATTGACTTTACCTTTTGATAACTTCCATTGTACAATTTACACTCCACTTGATATTGCAATTCATGATAACCACAATAACCCACAATTCCATAACTTGGCATCATACCATCAAGGATGTCAGTTCATAGTAAACAAACAATCATGTGTTCATAATAGTCCTTACCAGCCATTAATATAATCGCAAAGGTGTTCATCAACAAGAATATAATTTCATTTCAATCAACAGTCCATATGAAGTCAAGCCATCATGAGTCTTGCTAGTAGTGCATCATGATCATATAGTTCAATCAAGTCAATTAGTACCCACATTTGTTTTATCACTATCTTCTTAGACATAAGCATATGGAAATACAAAGTACATAAGGAACAGTTACGGGGAATATCATACACCTATTGCAACCTAATGTGTAACACAGTCATGTTACCTTTATTACCAACTCACATAACATTTTCAGGGGTACACTCACACTAAACCCTTGATGACCCTTAATAGTTACCATAAGATGTGATACCATAAACTGGCCATAACTTTATGTATCCAATATATATGTGATCACACAATGAAGCTTTATCTTTGAGTTGTCTGAACTTACAATACCCAATGATCTAATACAACGAGGAACAACAGAGTTCAAGATCAGGCTAGAGTTTCTTCAGAAATCCATTAATGCACTGGGTAGAGTACTTCATGAGGTCGTATACTAAGAGACACAAAATATTACTACTAACAATACTGACATGGTTAATCATTGTGACTACCTCAATTAATACACAAATGAGGCATAAGAGTAAGTAGTACATGGGAAATAGGAATCATTAAGGAGGAATACTCAAGTACGTGAACCACTCATTTTCTAGAGTGTAGGGAAAATCCGTCGACCCCGAATAGGAATACTCTAGCACTTTGAATGTGATATGGGATTCAAAATAACACGAAGTTGAATTACACTCTAACATTACTTGACGCACAAAATCTATGCCACAAGCCTATAAAGATGAAAAGAATTGAACGCATATAAGATTACCATATTCTAGACAACTTAACACTTCTTGGTAATTGATCATATATGAGGAAACTAAAAATTACGACCATTTTGTTTTCATTCAAATCAACATGTTCATGATATGTACAAAATTCCAAAGTCATATGATCTCAACCTCTCCCGAGTGAAACTCAATAACTAGGAAATCTTGATATTGGGACAAACTCATGAATTGGTTAGATGGTTTTAATAGTTAACACGACGCTCCGGGGAGAAGGCAAATAAAAGTCATATCTAGCCAAGAAGGTAAGATACCAAGGGTAGTAAAATACTCCGCACATGACAACGACATAGTCCATGATTCTAGAAGTTGAGGGTGTAAAGAAAACCAAACTCGATGAGACAGTGCACAATAATCACTGAAGGTTTGCAAATGTTCATGATGAGATCTCCATAGGATTTGACTTGAAAAAGGAAGTGTCATAGTGATACATATAAGGGCATGTTATTTTATGGTTGTCGTACAAGTGTAGGGAACTAGCACAACGACTTCACTAAATAAGAAATACAAGTAACACATTGTGGAGACATAAAGAGAGAATAATCATTCGTTATGAGTTGGACATGCCAATGCTATACTATCTTCCAAACTGCAATACAATTCTACATCACGGACAAGCTCAATACTAGAAAGCAAGTGAGCTACTTACTACGGGATATCACAAGTGGAAACAAAAATTATGGCGACACAAGATCTTCCTATGATGGGATGTGAGGATCTCAATTTTCAGAAAAACTTTATGCACACAATGACCATTTAAATTGACATGTACTTGTAGGATAAGTGTAGATGCATGCTTTCACGTTTCTTGATAGTAAGAAGGTTTTCATGATGTTACTTGCAAGAGAGTGGATTGGCTGTTCAAGCCATATAAGCCACACACAACTAAGTAAGAGAGTGACTCGAGAAGGATTACAAATCTTGAATACTTTGCATGGAACTTGGCACCACATGTACAAACTCTATGATGGTGCATGTATAGGCATAAGTGAGCAGATGTTGTCCATTTAAATAAAACTTTTCTGTAAAGATTTCACTGGGAATAGTACCTTGATGAAAATTTAGGAAAAGCAAGTAGGAAGTATCAATAGTACTATAACTCAATTCTGGAACATAATTATAGAGCTCGATTCCATAGGAGGTTGTAAACAATAGAACTATGATAGGGAAACTTTGTAGATAATACGTCTCATTCAAAGAGTATGCATGTGCATGAACTGTTTTGTAATTTAGATTCTTTTTAAGAACATATCTTTGCAAGGACAAGGAAATCATAGGGGTTTAACAAAAAGTTTAAACAATCACCACATTACCAAATAAAATGGATCACATAGTTTTTTTTTTTTTTACATAATTCCCACACCTCTAGGTTGCATTTCATAGCCCCTCCATAGGGTTCACATATAAAATTATTCACCTATGCGCTTCATACAATAATAAGGAAATCACAATTACGAATCAAACACTTTAAATGATCACCACATTATCAAATAAAAGAATCATGCCATTTTCTCGTATATTTGTCCATCGACACTTTGGGCCACAATTATCACATTATACTTGGCACCAGGCCACATTTCATAACATAGTTTCTTCTTCACCGCATTTCACAAGATTTCCGCATATTTTATTTCACATCAACCTCATAATCTATTTCATATTCCCTCATGTCACAAGTATCATCAGGTACAATTTCTTTTCGAGTTCTCGACACATTGTCTACACTCTATTTCTCAAAAATATTTGACTTATTTCAACATCTCTATGCACAGAGGACTTCACATAGTTTTATTTAATATATGCTCCTTCAATTTCAATTTAAGGCCTTCACATTTCAATACATGATTCAAACTCCTTGGACCCATTTTAAGTTGTCAATAACTGCACATTGATCATATAGGAATGCATCTTTCACAAATATCGGGTCACTACACCAATTCATGTAAAGTATCAATCACAGCTAAAATCCAACATCTAGTTTTACCATATTTACACAATCACTTACTTAATTTCCAAACATCTTTATACATTACCAAAAACTAGACGCAATCAATCAAATACCTTTGGTACACATAAGAACATTTTGGAAGTATCAGTCATAACAAGTTTTCTCACAAAATTTGGCATCAAAATATCAATTCAAACTTGACTTGAAGTCTAGGCATTTTAGCACATAGTTCACATTCTTTACATATCCTCATCTACCAAGAATAATATATTAAACAAATAGAGAAGTACCTCCCACATATATTTTCACAACAATAATTCGCTCAACATAACAACACGGGTACTGCATCAATTATATTTTGAACCTACAACATTTATGTGGGCACCATTGAATCTTAATTTCTAAGAGACGGGGTTTTAGCCGTATATACTGATGATATACCACATGATCTGGTCGGGCAGTGACATTAGTTAGAACAAGGGTACTCTCTTTAATAACAAGTTCTACCAATCACTCCATGGCTCAACACATTCTTCTAACAAGTCCTTGGGTGATCCACTTGGACTCAATGGTGGGATAAATCCCATATTACATGCTTCAAATTCACAGATTATGGTATCAAAATTCCCAATCTTGAGAGTAATACTTATAGAGGAAATTAGCTCCCCGTCTTGAGCCATATCGCACGATCTGGAATATCAAAGAAATTGGTAAATTCCTAAATATCCGTGGAGCCCCCAACTTATATGATGTGGTCGACAACACACCGATAAGAAGGGCACTACTAGACACGGCTCCGAGACATCCTAGGACACTTTAAAACCTTAGGCTCTGATACCAAGTTTGTCACGCCCCAATTCGAGGGACATAACCGGCGCCTGACCAGGTAGCCCCAGTCAAGCGGACCCGGGTGCCTTTCTATCCCATGTGTTACCCCTGTGTTGTTTATTACTCATAAGCCAAAGATCTTACCAATTAAAACTGAATTCACATTGTACAACATAACTATACGATTGATTTACTAACAAGTTTACAATTTATATTTACAACGCCCGACATATATATTCATAGGCCATAACCCCACAATTTACATGTCTATGGAGCCTCTAGGATACAAGGACAATACAATAATTGCCGGTAACAAGGCTCCGGCTATACCTTACACAAATCAAAATAAAGTCTAAACAAGAGTGGCATGAGCCACGTAGGGCCCCGAAAGGAAAGGGGCTCACCAAAACGGGCAGTGGAAGATGAAGGATGCTACTGCCGATGAGCTGAAGTACCTGCTACTGATTCACCTTCAATCATAATACGAATGTAGCGTCCCCGGCAAAAGGGACGTCAGTACACTGGAATGTACTGGAATGTATGGGCAAACTTTGTCCCAAGTAAACTCAAGCCATTAACAAGAAATCACGATGATAATACAACCAATAAATTACATCAAGAATCAATTAAGCCAGCCAACCATGTTTTTCACATTTTTCCTCATTTCAGATAATTCTCAACACAAAGCACGTTTAAGATCAACAAGTAGAACAACCACAAATCAATCACATAAAATACAAGTAGTCAAACAAAGGGGCAATCAGTGCCCCACAGGTTGCAAACTCTCCTGCCGTCTCCTTTCACAATTTCACATCATTGATTTTTATATCAATTTTCAATAGCGATTTCGATCGTTTTCCATCTTTATTACCTCGTCCACCCTTATTACCTCGGCCACCCTTATCACCCCAACCCACACCTTATTACCTCATGTTGCTGCGCGCAACCCGATCCCATCGTACAGTTTCAATCACAACAATTACAAACAACAAATAAGGCACTACACACAATTACAACAAATTCAAATAAGCAACTTACAATTCGATTCATATTCTCAAATACTTTTCAAACTGATATCACAACCAAGTTACCATGTTTCCATATTCGAGAGTATTCACACAAATATGTTCAAGATTTCACCACAATTCAAGTGTTTCATCACTTTCCACAAGAAACCATATATGCCACCACAACAATTGTTCTCAGTTCTTTACCAATTCCAATTCCCTTGTCATCTTTCAATTCATATTTCATACCATACCACATGTAGTTCAATCATCAATTGAATACCCAACAATGACATCAAAGAATCACATACAATTTCTCAAATTAACATATGCCAAACAATTTCACACATATGGGCGATTTTACAAGAATCAAAATTAGCCATACATACCTCGATTGAGCTTTCCTTAAGTTACTACAACACTCCAAAAACTCTAGCAATTCCAATCTACTATGAGACGTAACAAAATTAAACACATATTAGAAAGATATTCATGAAACTAGCTCATTTGAGCATTTTATCAAATACTAGTTGCACATCTTAATTTCATATCCCCTTTTCAAGAATTTCTTCATTCCCTAACCCTATCTTTACTTATTTATGTTCATCAATCTTTCCACAACTCTATTTGCACAAGCATGCATACATAACACTACCATACAAAGAATCATACCTCAATAACACATCTCACAACCTCTACAATACTAACATAACCTAGGTTAGGAACCCATGGCTCCCAATCACCCTCCCATGAGTTCTAATGTATGTATCTTACATAAATAATCACCATAGAGTAGTTGGAGATGATAGACATACCTCTTGTAGTAAGAAGTTTAAGAATCTCCACTTGAGGTGTTCTTGAAGAATTCAAGAATTAGAAGGAAAATCTAAGGATTTTGAAGATTAATCCTTGTTAGTATAAGTGTTTAAAGGGTAGAAATTACTCAAAGAACTATAAAAACCTTACCTTAGATCATAGGGATGAAGTTTGGGATGAAACCCTCGTGAGAGAGCAAGTCATAACCCCAAAAATGAGTTTGGAACACTCTAGGCCGGTCTTTGGGGTATTAAAATTATCCCGGTGCGCGAAGTGTTGCCCAGATGCGCGAAGTGTGCAAGCTTCGCGCATGACTTCGCGCATTTTCCTGAGCATTCTACCTCAGATGCGCGAAGTGTGCGCGAAGACCACTTCGCGCAGGATTTCGCTCATCTGACACATGACGAGTAAAATGATCATAACTTTCTGTATACATCTCCGAATGACGAACGGTTTATTGCGTTGGAAACTAGACTCAAAGGGCTTTAATTGGATAGGTTGATCCTCACACAATGCCTTATATAACAGGAGATATGATCGTTCAAAGTGGAGCCTTGTGTGAATCCACTTGGAATTTGGCCTATTTCGAAAATTTTCCAATTGGGCGTACACCTAGGCTTCCATTTAGACCTCACATAACTTACCATAAGACTTATACTCATATTTACTAAGTCTAATTGATGTCCACCATATTAATAGTACATAAAAATATTATAATTAACCTACGTGGCACCACAGAATCCTATATTACTTAGCGAAATTTTCTGGGGCCTTACAATACCCAGAGTTGTCCTAGAAGACAACCAATAGCTCAACGACCTTACCAAGCATATACCCGGGGGTGATCCCACATCACCCTATCTCGTACAGTTAGATAACACAACATAGCTAAAATTTCACAAACCATCTAGTCCATAAACCATAGAACCCCATTTCGCTTTCCGAAATCACACACAAGATCAGAACCTCACATCTATACTCAGAGTAAGCCCGGACCAGCTATAGTAACCAATACCTGCAACCTCAGGTGCTATCATATGATATACTACATAACCTAAATGCTCAAAACGATAACTTCTATCCATAGCAGTTGCCCACAACACCTGAATACCGGTAGAAAACCTCTTATCAACCGAGGTCTTATTCCAACACTTTCGTATACTGCCAACGATAAATGAAACACGCAATAAACTATAACGATTGCTCAGATCAACCATTCATGAAGCCACTTCCCTTTTGACAAATACCACAAGAGATTCCGAGCCGAACCTCGATATTATCCTTCCAACAAGCTGAAATCAAATCCGTTCGTATTCATTAGTGACCCCAACGATCAGCTCGAATCCAACACACCACTCTGGTGATATGACACCTCAATACATGCCTAAGCCACAATTTGCATAATACACGCACCAATAAAAAAATAGTCTAAACATACTCAAATCATGAAAAATGACTCAAACGAAAGAGCTGTACCTCAAGCTCATTAGTACCATCACAACACAAGGCTGAGACCCCGTCTCACATCATAGAAATAGAACACCTAAATCTACCTCGAAAGGTCATATCTATTCTCTACGTGGCCTCGCCACAATGCGCGATCCTATCCAAATATTGTTACACATGAAACACCTCAAGTCGCTATGCTCAAAATCGACAGCCACACACACTTTGATGTATGGAACCAAAGCGATTCCTTACATCCATGGTGAAACAAATAACATATGACACGCAACCCGATAGGTCGTTGTTGACATCCAATTTCGACTTTCCTTTCTTCCAAACTATTTCTTTAAGCTTCTAATATCACTAATAATGTAAGAATAGTTATTATATCATTTTTAGCACAAACAAGACCTAATTACTATTTTTATTATTATTTACTTTAACATCACTGTTACTAGTATTATTAGTATTGCTACTTTTACCACCGCTACTACTACCATGGGAATTAGTACTAGTATTAATACATTATGTCTACTGCTAAGTATTATTGTTAGTATTACTATTATTTCGATATTAGTATTAGTGTTACTATTATTACTATCGTCTTTATCCAATATTTTAGTAGTATTATTATTTTATCATGAAATGATTACTATTTTTTATCGTTATTGCTATTAGTGTTACAATTTCATTATTAGTGTTACTACTACTACTACTACTTCCACCACTACCACTACCACTACAACCACTACCACTATTTCGACTACTACTACTATTACTACCACTATTACTACTACTAGTATTACTACTATTACTACCACCACTATTACCACTACCACTATTACTACTACTACTACCACTATCACTACTACTACTACTACTGCTACTACTACTGCTTCTATTCTTTATAGTGTTATTATTGTCACAATCATTATCATTATTATTATTATTATTATTATTATTATTATTATTATTATTATTATTATTATTATTATTATTATTATTATTATTTTTATTATTATTTTTAGTATAATTCTTATTGTCATTTTTTGTGAAAATATAACTTTATTTTTATTTTCTCCTTTCCTCTTTTATTTTTTGTGTCAAAATTAATTTTTTTTTTTCACCATGGTCAAAAGGTGTGTGCCTACCAAGACAAATTTTTAAATTCACACAATGAAATTTTCAGAAAATCAAAGCTACACCCGTGACTTCTTCTCTTCTTTTCTCTTTCCTAAACCTACACATGTTTTTCTTTTTTCTTTTTTCACAAAAGTCAAATAACCTACCCCTTTGTCCTCTTCTCCGTTTTTTAACTAAAATTCAAGCTTCAACAGCCCTTTGTCTGTCCATTTTCCTTACCCTTTCCCTTTCCCTTTCCCTTTCCATTGTCACTTTCACCTTGACTTTTTCTCCATTTATTTAATGCCCCTACGTGCAAAAGCACATCTCAATCGTTTGGGTATTTATTTGAAACAAATTTGCTCAAAGTCTCAGGCATATTTGAAACAAATCTGGCTCATTAAATGATGAACGACTATTTTACCATTCAAAATCTCACTCTTTTGATTTCAAACATTTGAGATAAAAATTCCCCTCAATCCCTAGCTCTATATCTCCTAGAAATAATAGCATTTTTGGGTCTATTAGAAAAAAAAAACGAGGCAGAAGAGAGCTCAGCAGCCCTTTCAATCCCCATTAACCCTTACTCTTTGGCTAAATTTTCATAGTTATCTTTCTTCTCACTCTTAAAATCTAGCTTTAAGTTTTTTCTGCCTTTTTATCTCTATCTAACATATAGCCTTGTCAAAGCTTTTATTTTATTCATGTTGGCATTTGACAATCTTCCAAAGGAGTTGAGCGAAAGCCAGAGATAGTAGATCTTCTTGACAACGCCCAGTTCACTGTCCTGCAAAAGGTCCATATCTTTTTTTTTTCTGGAATTTATAGTATATTCATGTTTCAGTATCTATTTGGCAATGAACTCTTAATTTTCTGATATTTTATCTTTTATCTGTGGTGCCTTTGTTGATTTATGATATTATTCTAATTGAAGTTGTCATGTTATGCACATTAATTTTATTGGAAATCATCCAAATAGGTTTTTTTTTTATTTACTTAAATGCTGAAATCATGCCTTACGAAATTGTTTTTCTAACCATATACTGCTCGAAACATGAAGGATAACTAATATCATTGTGTTTATGTGAACTACTAGATGAGAATTGCCCGTGCAGTGGACGGGCCCAACATTGTAGATTTGAACCGGCTCTCATTCTCTAATAATATTTTGGAGAATTCATTTGGGAATCCAACTGGGATGGTCAAAGAAGCTGTAGGAAGTAACCAATTTGCATCAATTAAGAATGTCAGTAAGGACTACTCCCAATATTCATTACTCAAATATGGAATAACCAATATTCGTTATTCATAAATTCTACATAGTATTAATTATACTAAAAACCATCTGTTATAGTGTCCATTACAAATATCAAGAGTCCTCCAAATCATAGGAACTTGACCTTTCACGTAGCATGCAGGCTGAGTCAGTGCGACTTAGTTTCAATTACACGAACACAAGTTTTGAAACAATGAGCCTTCTAAGCTTCTTTGAAGAAAACAGGTTAAAAATGTTGAGTTGGTCAATCATAAGTTTCAGGAATGTGCTCGTGGATCAACCTCAAAACCACTTCCAGTCTGGCACCGATGTCTTCTTATTTCTCGAGACCCTGTACATGAACCGACTATTAAGCAAAAATAAAAAATATTTTAATAAACAGGTAGAGGTGCAAAATATAAACCTTTGTATCTAGTACATATTACATCAATTAATTTGTTGTGTTATGGATATCGATAGTAAATCTTTCAGAAGTATATGTGATCATATCTTATAAGACATAAAAGTGGCGTAGAGTACAGACATAAAACCCCAGGGAGGAAGAGGGGCAAGTCGTACCTGCACATGTAGCTACAAAACATGGAAAAGAAGAAATAAAAAATGGTACACTAATCCACAAATAGCAAAAACATAAGCTCTGAATGCACACACAAAAAAACGATAAGTCCAAGAGTAAAAGAAGAAGAAGGAAAGGCAACTTGAACACATAACAAATATTATACTCCCTCCGTTTCAATTTATGTGAACCCATTTGTCTGGGCACGGAGTTTAAGAAAAGAGAGAAGACTTTTAATCTTGTGGTGTAAAATGAGGCACCTTTATTTTGTGTGGCTATAAATCATTGCATAAAAGTAAATTGTTTCCAAATAAGCCTCTCTTCCCTCTCGGGTAGAGGTAAGGCCTGTCTACATATTACCCTCCCCAGACCCCACCTTGTGGGAATATACTGGGTTGTTGTTGTTATTGTTGTTGTTGTTTCCAAATAAGGAAAGGGGTCATTCTTTTTGGCACGGACTAAAAAGGAAATAGGTTCACATAAATTGAAACGGAGGGAGTAATTGTTATGTGTGTCAAGGAAAAAAGTAAATGTAAGCAAAACATGCCTAGATGACTCAAATTCACAACTTGAAAAGGTTTCAGAAGATGATAACTTTAGTAATTGAGAAGTAAGGAGAACTATCAAAAGATAGATGTCTTACTTATAAGGTAAGGTGGAGAAGTTTTCAGAGGATAATAACTTCAATAATTGAGATGATATAAGGAGAACTATCAAGAGAGAAGTGGTACTCATAACTCATAAGGCGAGCTAGAGAATTATTTTACTCACAGAAGTGATCTTACTAAGTTGAAGTTATAACAGTACACATGCTAACTTTTATCGTACTTTAATGATTTAAAAAATGGAGAAAGAAGTATATATACATTATATCATTGTAATAGGCAAGCGTATATATTTAGCCACAAAAAATAATAGTGAAACCAATTAATGAGTTGACTCTAAGTTATATGAACTTCATATTTAGGTCGTATTTAAATATTGCACTGTCACGACCCGGATTTCCCACCATCGGGGTCATGATGGCGCCTACTAAATGGAAGCTAGGCAAGCCAAAAATTAATTACACCTCCATTAATTACCAATTTCTTATTAAGACTTATTATTAAAAACATATAACTTACAGCGGAATAATCAAAATTAGCGAAAAACTTAGTCAAATATGATAAAGAAAACCCAAACATGATACACTACCCAAGACTGGTGTCACAATACTCACGAACTTCTAAGAATAATACACAAAATTGTCTGAAAGAAAATACAAGCTGTTTATCTCGATTACATGAGATAACATAATGAAAAGCAAAGATAGAAGAGACAACGGGTCCTGCGGACGCCTGCAAGGCTACCTCGTAGTCTCAGTAGTCGGAAAACCCACAAGTCGCTACTGCCGCTGCTGCTGTCCGGAACCTGTATCTGCGCAAAAAGAGCGCAGAGTGTAGTATCAGCACAACCGACCCCATGTGCTGGTAAGTGCCTGGCCTATCCCACACACACACACACACACACACACACATATACATATACATATATATATATATATATATATATATATATATATATATATATATATATATATATATACAAAATATTTATAAGGAAAGACTTTGCTCTGAAATAATAGTCAATAACTCGTGATATCCAGAATAATATAATCAACAGAATAAATCTTACTTTCATGTCTCAATTCCTTTCTCATTTCATCTCTCGTGGTAGGCGTACCACCCGCTCCCAACTATCACAGTAATTACATCTTGTGGTAGGCGTACCACCCGCTCCCAAATATATCAATAGGCTACCGGCAACTATGGCCAATGCCAAGATTTAAATCACTTCGTGGTCGGCGTGTCACACGATCCCATTTCTTATTATATAAGTGGTCGGCGCGCCACACGATCCCAATTCATAAATATATAAGTGGTCGGCGCGCCACACGATCCCAATTCATAAATATATAAGTGGTCGGCGCGCCACACGATCCCAATTCATAAATATATATATTACCGGCATTTAGCCAATAATCTCTATATCAACAATATTTATAATTACCGGTTCTAAACCAATAATTGATAATAATTTCAACAATTTATCTTCATTACCAGTATAACACCAATAACTCTTAATCAACAATTTATTCATAACTAAATTTCTATTCCTTCAAACTAGGATAGAACAAACACTTACCTCGAAAGTTCACGAACGATTCAATCCGTAGCAATGCCTTTTCCTTTCGAATTTGACTCCAATCCAACTGTATCTATACACAATTGATTTCATATCATCAATTCTACTTAACAACTAGTTCATATTGCTAAATATGATTTTTACAACATTCTGCCCGGAATAGTAAAAAATCGACCCCGGGCCCACATAATCGAAACTCAAGTTTCGAACCAAAATAAGTTCTCCCAATCCTCCATGAGTTCAAATATACAATTTGTTCTTAAGTTCGACTCCAAAACGAGGTCTAGATCGCAAATTCTTTGAAAACCCTTACTATACTCAATTCTCAATTTTTCTACCCATTTACACCTAATTAGGCTTAGGAATTCAAATAATATTGATGGAAAATGAAGAAAACGAGTTAAGAATCACTTACCCAAGAAGTTTGATGAAGAATCGCTCAAAAATCGTCCAAGGAGTTGTGGAGAAGAGAGTTGAACAGAAATGGGATTTTTATCCCGTTTCTGTTCTGTTTTGGGATTAAATTCACTGGGCAGCGATTTTGTTCTACGCGATCGCGTGAACTGGGTCGCGATCGCGGAAGGAAAATATTCAAAACTACGCGATCGCATGGTCAATGCTGCGATCGCGTAGAAGAATTTCGCTGGGGTGGCTTATTTGTACTACGCGATCGTGTGAACAGGGTTGCGATCGCGTTGAAGGAGAACGGAAGGCTACGCGATCGCGTGCAGACGGATGCGATCGCGTTGAAGAAGGACAGAAAACTTCGCGATCGCGTGCAGACAGCTGCGATCGCGTTGAGTAATTTGACAAGGCGGTGCGATCGCGTGTACAAGGCCGCGATCGCGTAGAGTAAAATGTCTGTGTAAAAATTGCAGAAAATCTGCCAGTTTCCTAAGTCCAAAAACACCCCGAACCACCTCCGAAACACTCCCGAGCCCTCGGGGCTCCAAAACAAATATGCACACTAACTCAAAAACATCATACGAACTTGCTCGCGCGATCAAATCGCTAAAATAACATCAAAATCAATGAATTGAGCCTTAAAACTCAAGAATTCTTTAAAATTTCATAATATCCAAAATTTCCAATTTAAGGCCGAAACACGTCAAACGACATCCGTTTTCAACCAAACTTTACAGGAAGCGCTTAACCAATATATATGACCTGTACCGGGCGTCGGAACCAAAATACGAGCCCGATACCAGTACTTTTTAAATCAAAATTCAGTTTCATTTTTCTTAAACATTTTCAGAAAACAATTTAACCGAAAAATTCTTTTACCGGGGTTCTAGACCTCGGATTTCAATTCCGGGCATATGCCCAAGTTCCATATTTTTCTACGGATTTTCTGAGACAGTCAAATCACGGATCCGGGTCCGTTTACCAAAAATGTTGACCAAAGTCAACCATATCAATATTAATATCAAAATTCTTCAACTTTTCACATATTTCACATATTTCAACATAAATATTTTCCAGCTTTGTGCCCGGACTGTGCACGCAAATCGAGGCAACTATAAATGAGGTTTTCAAGACCTCAAAAGCTCGGAATGATTAATAAAACAAGTGATGACCCTTTGGGTCGTCACATGCACGCAACAGAAAATTACCTTTTCTCTAAATGTTTGGAACATTTGAGCTAATTGTATTCTTCTTTGCAATATGTGATTCCTGTAATCGAAACATGTAGTTACAGCTTAAGCGTCAATGACAAAAATAAATGAAAACAAGTAAAGAGTCAATACTTTATAATCCAAAGTGCTAATGAATCCATTCGTGGCATAATCTCTTCCTAGATATTTTTGCTACACTAAAAAGAAGAACAATCCTAACTTCATAAATTATTATTCTTTGTTTTTTTCTCTAAAATCATGAACTTGAATGACAACTTGTTATAGTATCACAACACATTTATTTACATAACTGGTAGTTCAATTATAATCAGTAGGAGATAATTTTTTTTAAAAGAAAAGAGAGAATAAGAGACAAAACTATTTAATTTACTTTTTTAATATCTTTTGTGAGCATCGATTCTGTCCACCGATAAGCTAAATTGTGCTGAAATATGACATGCACCACTCTGCAAATTCAAATAGGTAGACACCACTGAGTCCAATATTTTTGTTTGGTAAGAATCAATATTCTGGGATGTGAATTTAAAAAAATACTCATCTTGAAATGCAGTATGAAGTTCTTTAGTGAAAGACCATGATAGTTAAGGTAACTCATATATGGAATGCATTTTTGTTATTCACAATGGCAACCATGGAAGCAAGCAAAGCACCTAAAGATAAACATACCTTCACATAGTCTGCTCAATTATTTTAGTTAAACAATAGAATGATTCAAAACTAACCCCTAATTAGTACCTTTATGATCTTGAAATCTCATATGCTGCATGATTAAAAATTGACAACCCACTAAGCATATTATGAAACTCTTGAAAATATTTTAACAGTTGAAATATTGATTAAGGTAGCAAAACTTCGAACCTTATTCAAGAGGAGGTTGAAAGAAGAATCAAAAGATAAATAACGAAAAATAGAAAACTCGATGAGGGAAAGAACACGACTATAATAGCATAGATGGTGCAAAGCAGTCGGTCAGTGCAAAATAAAATTTAAGGGGTTATACATCAAAATTTTAAATTATTTATTAAATTTTTACATGTTTTACACCTCAAAAGAACTCAATATTTCAAAGGGGTAATTCCTCAAAATTAGCAGTGAATCGACCTTTAACCGATTAAGATAAATAAAAAGGGAAAAAATATATAAACCCTTGAAAAGGAACAATTAAAGGGGTATACCATAATATTTCCACTCAGCAGTTCGAAAGCTTCAAGAGTGCTCCATCCTGGTAAATGATTGCTGCTCCAAGGGTTTCGTTCAGCGAGAAGTAGCAAGTAAGTTTATCCCAAATTATGAAACATAGAGTTGTATTCCAATTAGAGATATGGAAATGTGAATCCCTAAAAGAGGATACGAAGGACAAGAAAAGGTTAGAGAGAAAGGTCTAATGTTAATGGAAGAGGATTGCTGCTAGAACTCATTAGCAGTAGTAGATGATTAGCAAAGAACAATAGTGAAAGAAGCTTGCAAGACAAAGCTGTAGAGAATTCCTAATGGAAGAATGTGAGGAAGGACACAACTATTATCAGAACAATAAAAATACAAATTAAAATTAGCTATGTTAAAATTACTATTTTATCCTTGGTCGACCATCAAGGCTTTTCTATATATATATATATAATTTTGTTGACAAATCCATGTAATAGAAACCATGTCTAGTACTTGATTTTCTCTATAAAAATCATGATAATTTATAGTACAAAGTTAGGGCCCCATGATTCATACTTTCATAATTGCAAACACAGTATAAAAACATTCGTCTATAACTCCTCATTTGTTGCAAACCTGTGGAAACAAATTGAAATCGGTGCTGCTATTTTTTTTTAAAATGATTTAACGAGTGAAATTCTTGTCAAATAATGAGCTTCTGCTTGTCTCGCCTCCTTTTGGCGCTACCCGCGAGAGTGCGAAGGAGTTTTTCCAATTAAAGGATAATCGAAACGGGATTTATTTATTCAATTTAGAGTCGCTACTTGGGAGATTTAAGGTGTCCCAAGTCATCGGTTAAATCCTGAATTGAGGAAAAGAGTGACTCTATTCACAGTCAGCGAACCAAAAATCAGAGTAAGGAATTCTGTTAACCCGGGAGAAGGTGTTAGGCATTCCAGGATTCAGTGGTTCTAGCACGGCCGCTCAACTGTTGTATTTGATTTTATCTAATTTTAAAAAAATTTCTAACCTATGTGCTTTTTATTAATAATTCGCTTTTATTATATGTTTATTTAATAAGAATTGCAACGTCGTGAAAATGCATCTCGAACCACGTTGCACCAGTGTACCCGTGACTTTTGAGACATTTCGACTTCATTGAGATTTAGATTTGAGTCAGATAAATGTGCGCCCGTAGTTAGGAAGGTAGATTATTAAAATACGCATCTGAAGCAACTACGCGTTTGCACTTTGCGAGGGCCATGAAAATTTGCTAAATGCACGCCTCATATTCTAAGGTTGAGTTAAAGCTAATTAAAATGAGGGCCACACAATTATCATTTTATTCGGCATGGCACACCTAAAGCAAACTACGGTGTCCTTGAATTATTATTATTCGTAAATTAGATAACCACACAGACAAATAAAGCAACGATCTCCCTGACTAATCAACTGACTACTGTGTAAATTTATATTTCTCCCTTGAATCGTCAAACAGACCCCAAATTCTATTAATACTACTGTCCAATCATATCTTATTAAACAAGATTAATAGGCAGAAAACTCAAAGAAACCTAACTTGAACTCAAAGATCATTAAGAAAGGTTAATGGCTGTTTACTTCCTACTTTTATTTATGATTTCCTTTCTTCAAATATGGTTATATGATAAAATAATATAAATAAATAAACAATGGAACTATTTCAGCGACTCAATATTAACAAACACGCTAGGAACTCTATACTTAACACCAAACTCATAAGAAGCTCATAGGAGAACAAACAGTCACAAAAGTAACTTTTTGCATTTATCGTACTATTAACAAATAAAATAAGAGAAATGAGAGATGTTGAACCTCGATAGCAATAAAATTAGCAATTACACAGATCTCGATCCCAAAATTTAATCGAGGAAACAACGACAAAAAAACTCACCAAGAACCGCGGACAACGACTCGGAACCACGAATCATGACCTTGAATAAGAACTCGACCACAAGATTAGCCTCCTACACTTTCCAATCTTAATGCGCCACACTTCCGATTAATTTTGATTGGAATCAAATACAAATGAATTCAACAATGGAAAATGGAGATGATCAATAATAGATGGAGCCGAACCAGCAGCGAGGCTCAAACCGGAATTAACCTCGATCAAACTCTATCAAACCATCAGTTTCCAACAAAACAAAAGGCAGCAAGAATTTCTTAAGAAATACTACTGTTATATCAAGATAACATGCGAGACTAAATACTATTATACTATATCACTAGCTTCAGGAATTCTAAGTAAATAATTGACATTGAGGATTAAAGAAAGTAGTAATTTACTCATGAAATCTTTAAGTAAATACAACTCTCATATTTGTATCTCATCTCTTATGGAATCAAGGGATACCTGGAAATCAAACAAGAAATAAAGAAATGTGAAGTCAGGGGCCAAAGTAGAAGATCAACAACACAACAGCAGCAACTAACATCAACAAGGAAGCAGCCCAGCCAAATCGAGTTCAAAAATAACAGGAGGCCAAATCACTTGAATAAGTAACAGAACACAACTTTCGAACTAAACCTCCAAACCCAAATTCAAACCATTTTGTTTAACCATAAAACTCTTCAGGGAGCAAGAACTTAAAAAGACTACGAAGATTTGTAATGGAACAGTAAGCTTCTTTCCAATTTCAATTGTTTCTTTTCCTGTGATTCTCTCAAACTCTCTTCTCCTCTCAATACTCAATTTTCAGCTTGTTTTTCTTTCAATCTCCCTCAAGTCTTAAAACTTTAGCACTCTCATCGGATTCTCTCTGGTTATTTTTTTCTTTTAAAGTGTACTATCCTTTTAATATGCAATGTCAGATGTGTTTTGGATTCAAAATGCTCTTTTTTCATTTAAAAATCAATTCCACTCAAACTTTTTAAATTACTCATTAGTGGATTGTTATCCTTACCTGATTACCCTTTTCATTCTTTAATTAACCACTAGCTTAATGTATTCCCACTAACAACTCATTTTCTCAAATTTTAATCCTATTCCACTAAGCTAGTGTTATTATTCAAATTAAGTTGTGCCCATATCAATCCTTAAAACATGCATTAGTGTAGTTTCCACTACTTCAATTGTTTATGTATTCTATATTGTCTAAGTTGACCCCTAAGCTTCTTCTAATTACCCCTTAAAAAATATCCTCCAAATTGCATTAAATCTACCAGCTATAACCAATTCACCTAATCAAACTCAATTAATTGATCACATTAAGCCAGCTTGTAATTCACATTGAGTACACTAAAACTGAATTTAAACCAGATTCATCTCAGACTAAACATGACAACCTTAGAATTCAATCCATCAGACTCAAATTACAATTCAAATTTGAAATTCGAATTAGATAAGATAACACCCAAATAGAGATGAAAGTTCAGGAAACAAAACAACATGATTCTGACCTAGCAAAGTGTATGCATATTGTAATATACTCAAACAACTGAATTTATATGTAAAAAGAAAGGTGTGACGACTCGGCCCATCGTCACGGAAATTACCACCCCTTTACCCCTTCATTTATGTTTTTCATGTTTCTATATCGGTGTTAGAGTCTATCGGGTGAGTTAGGAGTGATTCTGGTTAAAAATGAGGCATATAGCCTTTTGAAATGAAGCTTGTTTATGAAAAGTCAACCTGGAGTTGACTATGTGGTTAGAGGGCTCAGAATCAAATTCTAATTTTTTGGTTAGTTTCGCGTGGTGATTTGTGACTTAGGGGAGGGATCCGAATTGAATTTGGAGGTTTGGTGTAGAAATAGGCTTGAATCGGCTAAGGTTGAATTTTTGGCGAAATTCGAACGGTAGGTGAGACTTTGATCTGGGAGTCGGAATGGAATTCCGACAGTTGCAATAGCTCCATTAGGTGATTTTGGATATGTTTGCAAAATTTCAGGTCATTCGGACGATGTTTGGTCAGGTTTTTGATTGGATGTAATTTTCGAAAGTTCTAGTTGAAACTTAGGCTTGAATTCGCCTTGATTTGATGATTTCTGTGTTTAAGGGTGTGTTTTTATGGTTGGAACAAGTTCGTATCATGTTTTGGAGTAGGTTGGTGGTTTTCGTTGGGGTCCCGGGGGCCTCGGGATGAGTCTGGGGGTCAAAACGGACCATTTTGTGCCAAAGAAACATAACTGATCTGCTGCATTAATATTGCAGGAAATTTACACATTGCGATCGCGTAGTGTATTGGAGAGCTGGGGGATTTTTCTCTTCGCGATCGCAAGGAGCCAGATGCGATCGCATAAGGTGAAGTTCGAGTGTATCGCAATCGCGAGGGTCTGTATGCGAACACGTAAGGCAAGGTCTGGAAGCAATGCGATCACATAGCCAGTGTCGCGATTGTGTAGATTAGTTAAGTTGGTCATCGCGATTGCAGTTGAGTTCACGTGATGGCGTAGAAGGAAATTTAGTCGCCAAAACATTTGTACATCGCGATCGAGTGCCAAAGGCTGCGATCACATAGAGAAAAATCCCTGACAGAAAGATTAAAAATTAGAATATTTCAGTCGCGAACCAACACAATATTTCTTCCATTTTTGAGTTCCTTGAGAGCTAAGTAACGAGAATTGAAGGGGATTTTATCGGGAGAACATTGGAGGTAAGTTTTATGGCCTAAACACGTGATATTATCTTAGAATCTCCAATTATTTTTCTGTAAATGGGAGGATTAATGGGGGATTTTTGCCCTAAGCCTGAGTTATGGTAAATCATCGATTTGAATAGGCAATGGAGTCCGATTTTGATAAACTTTATATGTATGGACTCGTGTTGAGATAAGGAATCCGAAAATGTAACTTCTGTAATTTTTTGAGAAGCGTACCGAAAGTTGTGTTTTGGCAACTTTGTGGTTTTTGGTGTAATTCTAGTTGTTTTGATTGGGTAATGTCCCTTTAGCCTATTTTGATGCATTTCTATTGATTTTGATCAGATTCTACACCTGTGGAGGCCGATTCTCGTGGCAAGGGCAATGCGGACTAGTCGTCGAGCCGAGTCGAGGTGAGTAATGGGTGTGGGTGATGACCAGCGGGTTCGAAACCCTGGTATACCACTTTGTGACGTTGTATTGAGGCGAGACACGTACTCTCCCGTGAGTGCGGGGTCGAATGTGATTGGGGACTATGGCTTAGTCCGACCTGTTAATATTATACTATATTGTTGGCTATTATTGAGCCGGTGAACCTCCTGCTTGGAAGGTTGTGTATATCTTTAGGCTGTGAGCCAGTTATTGGGATCCCGCGAGGATCGATTCTATTGTTTCTATGATATTGACACGCTATTTTGATACTATTCCTGAGCTATTACTGTTAAAAATAGTTTTCCAAACTCTGGAATTTCTGAAACACTGTTTTCTACTGAAAATGAACTGAAAAGTGTTTTCAACTACTATTTCTGATCCTGTGAGGCTGCATTGCATTATAGCTGACTGGTAGTAGATCGGGCTGCACGCCGCAGTGTACCATGATATTGTGCTTGGGCTGAAGGAGCCCCTTCGGAGTCTGAACTACCACAGTGAGCACGGGTACCCAAATGGATTGGGCTACGTGCCGTAGCGGTCATATTCATGCATTACATTGCATTTAGCTATACCTGTTATGCTGTTAGCTGATATTGCTGGTTCTGATATTGTTCATGTTGATACTGATGCAGGATATTGTGTATAACTTTACTTAGTGTTGTATTGGGTTTTCTTACCTTCGCTGTCTTACCCCTGCTTATTACCACTAAGTTTGGAAGTACTCACTTTACTCCCTGCACCTTGTGTGCAGATCCAGGTACATCGCAGCAGATCTTAGTCTATAGTTGCTTCGGATATTGCTTTTTGGACAGTCGAGGTAGCTGTCAGCGTCCGCAGGACCTGACTCTCCAGTTTATCCTTATTTTTGTTCTGTCTATTCCACACTTGTGCAAAGTTGTATACACTATCACAGTTTATAAATTCTGGTAGAGGCTCATAACTTGTGACTCCGGTTTCGTTGGGAGGTTGTACTGGTTTGGGATGTCTAATCTCGGTGTTTGGATATTTCTTTATTATCATTCTATCATTGTTTATGCTTAAAAGGGGTTAAATGTGAGCTGATAGCTCTGTGTTTCTGTTGATTGGTCGGGCTGGCCTAGCAGTGTGCTGGGTGCCATCATGACCGAGTTTGGGGTCATGACAAGTTGGTATCAGAGCCTAGGTTACGAGGCCTCATGAGTCTTGAGCTGGTTGGTAGAGTCTTGTGGAGCGTTATGGGACGCCTGTACTTATTTTCGGGAGGCTGCAATCCTTTAGGAAACACCCCACATTTCTTGAACTTCTGTATTCTATTCTCTCACAGATGGCGAGAACTCGAGCTTCAAGATGAGGTGGACGACCACCATTGCCACCTAGTGGAGGCCGTGGGTGCGGCCGTGGTCGAGGTAGAGGTAGGGCAGTTGAGGCAGTGCCAGTTGACCCGCCCGTTGTACCTATTTAGGAGCAGCCCCCAGTGGTTGATGCTCCAGCAGCACCAGCTCAGGCACAGACGGTGTCTATTATCATTCCTGGACTTCAGGAGACTTTGGCCCAGATATTATTAGTATGTTCTGGATTGGCTTAGGTAGTATCAGCTACCGCTACAGCAGCGACATCCCAGACAGGGGGTGGTCAGCAGGCCCCCGTAGCTCGCACACCTAAGCAGGTGGTACAAGGACTTCAGACGCCGGAGGCGGTCCTAGCTCAGGCAGTTGCACCATTTATTCCAGCTACACCAGCTCCAGAGCATGTGGTACAGGTTATGCCCGACAACGAGCAGCGTCGCCTAGAGAGATTTGGTAGACTCCAACCACCTCATTTTAGTGGTACTGAGGGCGAGGATGCCCAGGGTTTCTTAGATAAGTGCCAGAGGATGCTACGTACAGCTGGTATTCTTGAGTCCAGCGGGGTTTCATTTACTACTTTCCAGTTTACTGGTCCAGCATTCGATTGGTGGGAGGAGTTTGAGAGGCGTAGGCCTGCGGGAGCAGCACTTCTTACCTGGCAGCATTTTTCTACTCACTTCATAGAGAAGTATGTCCCTCAGTCCCGTCATGAGGAGCTTCATCGCCAGTTTGAGTGGTTAGTACAGGGCGACATGTTAGTGACACAGTATGAGCTGAGATATACCCAGTTGGGTAGGCATGCCATATGGATGATCCCGATAGATCGGGAGAGGATTAGGAGGTTTATTGATGGCCTCAACAACTCCATTCGCATTTTGATGACCAGAAAGAGAGTGCTATCATCATCTTTTGAGCAGGTTGTGGATATTGCATGCTCCATTAAGGCAGATCGTCGCCGGGTGCGGGAAGAGTGGGAGGCCAAGAGGCCTCGAGGTTCTGGTAGCTTCAGTGGTGCTCCATCTAGAGGGCAGTTTCAGCAGGGCAGAGGTCACTCATCTAGACCTTCTCAGTTAGGCCGCCCTGAGTAGAGCAGAGCTTCTTCTTCTGGACATGGCCGCCAGGGATTCCAGTAGGGCCAGTTTTAATTTAGTTCCCTCCCAGCTCAGAGTACAGTAGCTACTACTTCTTCAGCCCAGGGTTCATCTGCGGTGAGGGGTTCCCTTCAGTCCCCTTCTCCAGCACCAGGTAGCTGTTTTGAGTGTGGCGAGCTTGGCCACATGAGGAGGCAGTGCCCTCGACATCGCAGGGACAGGTCTCAGCAGAGGGATCAGCTCTCCTCTTCAGCACCATCTCAGGCTAGTAGAGGTGGAGGTCAGTCTTCTCGTGGTCGCCCCAAAGGTGAGGAGCGATCTAGTGGGGGCCAAGCGTAATTCTATGCACTCCTTGACAGGCGTGATACAGTTGCCTCCGATGTAGTGATTACATGTATCATTTATATCTGTCACAGAGATGCCTCTGTCTTATTTGATCCCGGGTCTACATATTCGTATGTGTCTACTTATTTTGCACATCATTTGGGTGCGACCTGTGGTAGTCTTGATTTGCCTGTTCATATATCCACCCCAGTGGGTGATACGATTATTGTGGATCATGTCTATAGATCCTTTGTTATTTCTATTGGGGTCTGGAGACCCAGGTAGATTTGTTATTGTTAGGGATGGTGGACTTCGATGTGATATTGGGCATGGACAGGCTGTCTCTATGCCATGCTATATTGGACTGTCATGCCAAGATAGTTACATTGGCTATTCCTAGTATTCCTCAGATTGAGTGGCGGGGTTCGACTGATTACGTCCCTAGCCGTGTTATTTCATTCTTAAAAACTTAGAAAATAGTTAAAAAGGGGTGTTTGTCGTATTTAGCATTTGTGAGGGATGTGAGAGCTGAGTCTCCTAGTATTGATTTTGTACATGTTGTGAGGACTTTCCAGATGTATTCTCCTCAGACCTGTCGGGTATGCTATCAGACAGGGACATTGATTTTGGCATTGACTTGGTGCCGGGCACTCAGCCCATTTCTATTCCTCCTTATCGGATGGCACCAACTGAGCTGAAGGAATTGAAAGAACAACTTCAAGAGCTTTTGGATAAGGGATTCATTCGCCCTAGTGTGTCCCCGTGGGGTGCACCAGTATTGTTTGTTAAGAAGAAAGATGGTTCTATGCGGATGTGTATTGATTATAGATAGTTGAACAAGGTAACAGTGAATAACAAGTACCCTCTACTGCGCATTGATGATTTATTTGATCAGTTACAGGGTGCGAGGATGTTTTCTAAGATTGATCTTCGTTCAGGCTATCATCAGCTGAAGATCAGGGACTCTGATATTATGAAGACTGCATTCAAGACTAGATATGGTCACTATGAGTTCCTTGTGATGTCTTTTGGGCTGACCAACGCCCCATCAGCATTCATGCATCTGATGAACAGTGTGTTCAGGCCATACTTGGATTCATTCGTGATCGTGTTCATTGATGATATTCTAGTCTACTCCCAAAGACAGGAGGAGCACGCTCAGCATTTGAGCATTATGTTACAGAGGTTGAGGGAGGAGAAGTTGTATGCTAAATTCTCCAAGTGCGAGTTTTGGCTCGAGTCAGTAGAATTTCGGGGTCATATAGTGTTTTGTGATGGTATTCAGGTTGACCCGAAGAAGATAAAGGCGGTGCAGAGTTGGCCTAGACCGTCCTCAGCTACAGAGATCACAAGTTTCCTTGGTTTGGCGGGGTATTATCGCCGGTTTGTTCAGGGATTTTCATCCATTGCTTCTTCTTTGACTAAGTTGACGCAAAAGGGTGCACCATTTGTGTGGTCGGATGAGTACGAGGAGAGCTTTCAGAAGCTCAAGACAGCTTTGACCACAGCTCTAGTATTAGTGTTGCCATCAGCTTCAGGTTCATATACTGTATATTGTGATGCCTCGAGAGTGAGGATAGGTTGTGTATTGATGTAGGAGGGTAGATTGATTGCTTATGCTTCTCGTCAGTTGAAGCCTCATGAGAAGAACTACCCTATTCATGATTTAGAGCTAGCTGCCATAGTTCATGCCTTGACGATTTGGAGGCACTATTTGTACAGTGTGTCCTGTGAGGTCTATACCGATCATTGTAGTCTCCAGCGTTTGTTCAAACAGATGGATCTTAATTTGAGACAGTGGAGATGGCTTGAGTTTCTCAAGGATTATGACATTACTATTCTATATCATCCGGGGAAGGGCAATGTGGTGGCCGCTGCTTTGAGCCGGAAGGCGGTCAGTATGGGCAGTTTGGCATATATTCCAGCTGAGGAGAGATCATTTTCTTGTGATGTTCAGGCGCTAGCCAATCGGCTAGTGAGGTTAGACATTTCAGAGCCCAGCAGGGTGTTGGCTTGAGTTGTCTCTCGGTCTTCTTTATATGATCGTATTCGTGAGCGCCAGTATGATGATACAAACTTGCTTGTCCTTAAGGACAGAGTTCAGCATGTTGATGGTAGAGATGTCACTATTGATAGTGATGGTGTATTGAGGATGCAGGGCCGGATATGCGTGCCCAATGTTGATGGCCTTCGTGAGTTGATATTGGAGGAGCCCCATAGCTCGCGGTATTCTATTCATCTAGGTGCCGTGAAGATGTACCAGGACCTGAAACAGCATTATTGGTGGAGAAAGATGAAGAAGGAAATTGTGAGACATGTAGCCCGGTGCCTCAACTGTCAGCAGGTCAAGTACGAGCATTAGAGGCCCGGTGGCGTGTTTCAGCGTATTGATATTCCCGAGTGGAAGTGGAAAAGGATCACTATGGACTTTGTTACTAGACTCAGGTGCTGCTCATGCTATTCCCGACTCATGGAATATACAAAATATCATCAATGAAAACAATTAAGAACGAGTCAAGATATGGCCTGAATACACTGTGCATCAACTGCATGAAAGCTACTGGGGCATTAGTCAGCCCGAAAGACATAATGAGAAACTCGTAATGACCATACCGAATCCTGAAGGCCATCGTCGGGATGTCTAGCTCCCAAATATTTAGCTAATGATAACCAAAGAGCAAATCAATCTTGGAGAACACCTGTGCGCCCTGTAGCTAATCAAATAGGTCATCAATACGTGGCAAAGGATGCTGGTTCTTCATTGTAACTTTGTTCAATTCGCGATAGTCAATGCATATATGCATAGAACCGTCCTTCTTCTTAACAAACAACATAGGAGCATCCCAAGGCAAAATACTGGGTCGATTGAAACCCTTACCCAACAACTCCTGTAATTGATCCTTCAACTCCTTCAACTTAGGAGGAGCCGTGCGGTACGGAGGAATTGAAATGGGCTGAGTGTCCAGCAATAAATCAATACCAAAATCCATATCTCTATCGGGTGGCATGCCCGAGAGATTGATAATAGGAGAATTTGACTATAATTATGCCCTAAATAATCACATTTTATTATTGAATTGATATTGTTTATGATGACAAAATGCTTTTATTAGTGTATTGGTGTGTTACAGGTACACATGAGCCACTGGAGACTAAAAGAGCTATTTTGGAGTCATAAGATGGTAAAAAGGCCAAGTGAAGAGTTGAAGTGAAGTTGGCATGAAAAATTAAAGTATAGATTCCGGAACAGTGTTCATCCGCGATCGCGAATGAACCGCGAAAAAACATGCTCGCGGAACCTGTTGAGATTCAGAGACGTTCACTGTTCGCGGTTCGTTCGCGACCGCGAACGTACCGCGGAAGTTGTCGCAGACTTTAAGGCCAATTTTGTAAAAACTCAATTTTTAAGACCTAAACCCTCTATATAAGCCTAGATTTCGCCCAAGAGAGGCAAGCATTGTATTATGCACTACTTTTGCAAGATAATTAGTAAGAGAGAACTCTCTCAACTTATTTCTTTCTTTTATATTGATTCTTTGATTATGAATTCAATTATTATTCTTGTTTTTTTTATTATGAGTAGCTAATTCCTTATCTAAGGTTTTTATGGAACCTATTGAGTGATGTACTTCTAGTTTATGTGATTAGAAATTGTTAGCTAGATTTCTATTTGTTCAACTTCGTTCTTGTCGTAGTTAATTTGTAGAGCTCCCAATTAGTTGTGCCTATTTAGTGTGCATAACTTGGAAAAGAGTGCATATTTAGGTATATTGTTGAACAACACCACACCTAGGTTATTGGAGGAATCTATAACTTTAGGCGTAAAGGTGGGATTAGGAATAACGAAACCTTGGGTGCAATCTAAAGTGAACTATTCAAATTAAAGCTAGCTAGGGTAGCTCGGGAGAGTGCACTAGTAAATTATTGTAGTTGCTCGGGAGAGAATTACAGCAAAAATAGCGTTCATGATTGATAGAATATTATTGACAATTTGTATGAGCATAAACTGAAGGGAGTCCATCAATAGGGGAAATCAACACCTTAGTCTTTCTCTATATTCTTTACCCAACATTCAATTCTTTCATTCAAGTCTTTAATTCTTGCAAAAGTTAGTTGTTACAAAACCTTCACAAAAGTATATTCAAATTTTGGGAACTTGCTTCAGAAGTGTTATTGGGTTATGAAAGTTGCAGTTGGTAGGTTAATTCCCTGTGGGATCGATTCTGGACTTATTTGACCAGGTTATATTAACTACGACGTTGCTTGGACGTGAATCAATTTTGGCGCAGTTGTCAGGGAAGTAACGGAATTATCAATTGCCATTGACAGAACTACAAGATTCTTGTGTAGTCAGGTTCTTTCTACACTTTACATTGAAAATTTTGACGGTTTTTGAATTGAGTACTCAGGTGCATGCCTAGAAAATCTGCAAGAACTGGAGAACTAATTGAAGGACTCTAAGACCCCGAGCAAACTTTCCGGGCACGTAACAGGGCAATCAAACAAATTCAGCAATCTCAGCAACCAATCAAACTAGATTTCGACATGGGAAATGTGAACGACCCAAACCAGCAAGTTGGGTTGAACATGGAAGAGGTGTAGGAGGCGCAAGAAGGTGCACTATTTGATTGGGCACAACCAACAGTGGATAATTTGGCAACTGCCATCATTGTGCCAGCAATTAAAGCTGAGTTTTTCCAGATTACTAACAACATGCTACACTTGTTGCAAAACAAGGGATTATTCTCTGGGTCTTAGATTGAAGATCCACAACAGCACCTGAAGAACTTTCTCTCAATATGCAAGACACGGAGGCAACCGAATGTGACACCGGAAGCATCAGATTATTGCTATTTCCGTTCTCAGTTACAGGGGCTGCGCAGGTATGGCTAAACTCACTCCCAATAAACTCTATTGCAACATGGGATGAGTTAGTGAAGCAATTCCACAATAAGTTTCATCCACCTAACAAGACAGCTCAGCAAATTGATGAGATTGTGAGCTTCAAACATAAACCAATGGAGACATTACATGAAACTTGGGGCGATTCAAAGGTATGCTGGTTATGTGTCCTCACCATGGGGTTCCTGAACAGATGTTGGGTCAAAGGTTCTACATGGGGCTTTCCGATAGTATGAAGAATGTAGTAGATGCCTCAGCAGGTGGGGTTTTTCTGAGCAAAACTTGGAGAGAAGGCCAAAATTTGCTTGACAAGATGGCTCAAAACTTCGGGTGGACGGCTAAGAATGCTCCTATCACTCAAGTGGTACATTCTGTACCTCTGAGTCCTTCCAACACTATGGAGGAGAATATGGCAACTTTATTGACACAAATGAGCATCCTGACGAAGAAGGTGGAAGAATCTGGGGTCAAGCAGCAGGTTCACATTGTAGACACTACCAATGGTGGTTTATGCACATCTTGCATTAGCCAACGCATAGGTAATCCATGGGCTGTAGACCAAGAACATCATTACCAGCATGAAGACATGAACTATGTGGCTAATTATGAAGGGCAGCTACAGGGTAACCAGAGTTGGGGTCAGCAGGCTCCATAACAGTACAGGTCTCCACAGCCAGAGTATAATGCAGCAGGTATGAGGCCACCAAACAACATGGCCCCATATTCTAGACCTCAGAATTTCAATAATCAGCAGCAGGGGTATCATCCACCTCCACCACAGCATGGGGGTAGACATGACGATGGGTTCGCAGAGTTGAAAGCTATGATACAGCATGTAATTGTGTCACATGCCAAAACCAATGAGAGGATAGATGCACATGATGCAGCCATCAAGAATATTGAAGTATAGATGGGCCAGATTGCTATGTCACTTAACAATTGTCCTCAAGGGACATTGCCTGCAAATACACAAACAAACCCAAAGGATCAAATCCCAAAGTAGCTGATGGCAGTTAATCTGAGAAGTGGAAGAGATCTTGATGTCGAGCAAGAAAGAGAGAGAAGCAATTTGCAGGCTGAGACACTCACTCCAGTACCCATTGAACTGGATGAGTCCACCGGGTTGATAGAAGTTACAGTTTAGCCAGTAGCTGAAAATAAAGATTTGCAGCAGGGAACAGAGAAAGTAGCTGAACCGGTAGAGAAGCCAGTTGTGGAATAGGTTATAGAGACAGAAAAGTCCCAAGTGATTGGGAAGAAGAGGCCTCCAGCTCCATTCCCCTAAAGGTTGGCCAAGCACCAGAAAGAGGAGCAATACAAAAGGTTCTTTGATATGCTCAAGGAAATCAAGGTAAACATTCCTTTAATTGAAGCTTTGAAAGAAATGCCTGGGTATGCTAAGATGATGAATGATTTGATGTCGCAGAAATTTGATTTCCAAGACTTGGCCACTGTGACTCTTACACAGACTTGTAGTGCAATGGTCTCTAGACCCATTGCTGAGAAGCTATTTGACCCAGGTAGCTTCACTATTCCATGCACTATAGGGAACTTTGCCTTTGCTAAGGCATTATGTGATTTGGGGGCAAGAATAAATCGTATGCCCTTGGTGGTCTATAAGAGGCTGAGCATTGGGAGAGCCAGGCCTACTTCTATGTTATTACAGCTTGCTGACAGGACAGTTAAGCGTCCATTCGGTATAGTGGATGATGTGCTCATTCAGGTGGGGAAGTTAGTGTTTCCCGTCGATTTTGTTATTCTTGACTGCAAGGTGGACGAGGAACTTCCTATAATCATAGGAAGACCATTCCTAGCCACGGGAAGAGCATTGATTGATTGTGAGACTAGGGAAGTCAAGATGAGGTTGAATGATGAGGAGATCATATTCAATGTGCAAAAATCCATGAGGCAACCTAGTGAGTTCGCGAATTGCTCTCTCATTGATGCAGTAGATGTGATAGTGGAGACAGATGATGGAGAATTGACAGCTAAAGACCCACTTCAGGCATGCCTGACGAACTTAGAAGGGTAAATGGTGAAAGCCTGGCAGAGTGGGTGCTATCTCTGGAAGGTAAGGGGTTTTGGGATAGAAAGTTGGAGTTTGAACCTCTACATTTAGAGAAGAGAGAGACCCCTCCAGCAAAACCATCTATTGAAGAGCCACCAAAGCTGGACCTTAAGCCACTACCAGCCCATCTCAGGTATGAATTTCTAGGCCCTAACTCCACTTTATCTGTTATTATCTCATCTGGTTTGCTAGATGTGCAGGCTCAAAAGCTATTACAGGTACTCAAGGAATGTAAAACAGTCATTGGTTGGACCATGGCAGACATAAAGGGGATCAGCCCTGCATACTGCATGCACAAGATTCTCCTAGAAGAGGGACAAAACCCTCCAGGAAACTCAAAAGAAGGCTGAACCCGAATATGAAGGATATAGTGAAAAAGAAAGTGATAAAGTTGCTAGACACGGGGTTGGTCCCAGGTAAGTTTTCTTACCCTTCTGTGTTTTATATTTATTATTATGCCATGAGGACATGGCGTGATTTTAAGTGTGGGGTGGGAAACTTATCTTGTATATATTGTATATAATAGATGTAGCTGTAAATTATATTAGCTGGCTTGGCCCGATGATGGACACTTGGCAACGGGTTTCTTAAGGGTCTAAGTCGAAATAAAAACACAAAAAAATCAAAAATTTGAAAAATCCAAAAATATGAGTAGAGGGCTCTTCCTGATGACGGACTATTTAGGACAAGTACTCTTGAGGGAAGTAGTCCATGTAGGAATTTTTCTTTCTTTTATTTTCTTTTTCTAGGTAGTGTATCACCTCCCCTTGGTTTTTCTTTTTTCCAATGGTTTTTATTGAACCGGGTTAGGTAGATTTTTCTTTTTAAGATTAGAGGGCAAAAGTTTAACATGTAACCCCAAGTATGCACAATAGCAAAACTTAATTGAACTTGAGAATGTATTATCTAATATTGACTGTAGATTCTAGGATATGCCTTAAATTACACAATACAGCTTGCTTGAACATAAATAGGACTTTGTAGATGAACCTGATTCTAAATGAGTTGCATGCTATGTGTGTATGAGATTTTACTTACATTATATGTTTTACATGATACCTAGAACTTGCCCTGTGTGTTTGCAAAGCGAAATAGAAGTTGTTTGGTTGTAGAGATGATAGAGGCATTTCTTTGTGTAACCCCGTAAATCAACAAGACATGAATTTACCTGTACATAATATCCTAGTTAACCCCTTTGAGCTTAAAGCCTATTCTTTGACAACCCTTGAGTGTTCATGAAAAATCGAAATCATATATTGTTCTACATTACCTCTTAGAAGCACTTGTATTGTAATGAATATGCAAAAGTCTAAGTGTGGGGTGAAGGGAAGTTGAAAAAAGGGAAAATCAAGAATGAATGGTAAAAAATGGTGAACTGGAAAAATAATAAAAATGCGTTGCAAAGCAATGATTAAAAAAACAGAAAAAAACAGATATATCAATGTATATATGTAAAATAAAAAGGCTAGTTACACCAACAAAAGAAAATTGGGGATTGAAAGCAAATAAAAGTGAAGGAATGTTTAGGGGAGACATAAGGAAGAAAACTAAAAGGGAAGTTGTGAAAAAGAAAGAAAAGTGCTTAGGGAGGTTAGCCACTATACCCAAAAGTATCCTACCCGTCCCGTAGCCAATATTACAACCCTTAAAGACCTCTTGATCTATGATTGAATAACTCGATTAGTGGAGTATTACACTAGGGGCAAGCCTATGGTGTGTCTATATGCATATGAATGTTCTTTGTTGAGAGAGTGAATTTTTCCTATATCTATAAGTACCATATTCTAAAATGTTTATGTGTGGGAACTTCTCTCAATAAATTGTGTGAGGGCATGTAACTCAAGAGGAAAACGGTAACTTTGCAAGTCTGTGATAATAACTAGAGTAAGCAATAATATGCTGGCATGTGAGTTTACGGTTAGGTAAGGATTGTGCATGTTTTAAGTTAATCATGAAAGATAACTTTTGTGACATATTTTGGGGGAAACATTAATAAAATTGGCCTAAAGTATGATTAAGGTTGCTCGACGACGAGCAAAGGTTTAAGTGTGCGGTATTGATAATAGGTGAATTTGACTATAATTATGCCCTAAATAATCGCACTTTATTGTTGAATTGATATTTTCTACGATGGAAAAATGCTTTTATTAGTGTTTATTGGTGTGTTATAGGTACACATGAGCCATTGGAGACTAAAAGAGCTATTTTGGAGTCATAAGATGGTAAAAAGGCCAATTATTTCCAGAACACTGTTCATTCGCGACCGTAAATGAACCGCAGAAAAACATGCCCGCGAAAACTGTTGAGATTCAGAGACGTTCACTGTTCGCGGTTCATTCGCGACCGCGAAGGAACCGCGGAAGATGCCGCCGATTTTAAGGCCAATTTTGTAAAAACTCAATTTTAAGACCTAAACCCTCTATGTAAGCCTAGATTTTGCCCAAGAGAGGGAAGCATTGTATTATTCACTACTTTTACAAGATAATTAGTAAGGGAGAACTCTCTCAACTTATTTCTTTCTTTTATATTGATTCTTTGATTATGAATTCAATTATTATTCTTTTTTCTTTGATTAGGAGTAGCTAATTCCTTATCTAAGGTTTTGATGGAACCTATTGAGTGATGAACTTCTAGTTTATGTGATTAGAAATTGTTAGCTAGATTTCTATTTTTTCAACTTCGTTCTTGTTGTAGTTAATTAGTAGAGCTCCCAATTAGCTGTGCCTATTTAGTGTGCATAACCTGGAAAAGAGTGCATATTTAGGTATATTGTTGAACAACACCACACCTAGGTTATTGGAGGAATCTATAACTTTAGGGGTAAAGGTGGGATTAGGAATAACGAAACCTTGGGTGCAATCTAAAGTGAACTATTCAAATTACAGCTAGCTAAGGTAGCTCGGGAGAGTGCACTAGTAAATTATTGTAGTTGCTCGGGAAAGAATTACGGTAAAATAGCGTTCATGATTGATAGAATATTATTGACAATTTGTATGAGCATAAACTGAAGGGATTCCATCAATAGGGGAAATTAATACCTTAGTCTTTCTCTATATTCTTTACCCAACATTCAATTCTTTCATTCAAGTCTTTAATTCTTGCAAAAGTTAGTTGTTAGAAAACCTTCACAAAAATATATTCAAATTTTGGGAACTTGCTTCAGAAGTGTTCTTGGGTTGTAAAAGTTACAGTTGGCAGGTTAATTCCCTGTGGGATCGATTCTGGACTTATTTGACCAGGTTATATTGACTACGACCATTTCTTGGACGTGAATCACTGACCAAGTCAGCTCATTTCATTCCTGTGTGTACTACGTACTCCTCGGAGCGGTTAGCTGAGATATTCATTCGGGAGTTCGTTAGATTGCATGGAGTCACATTTTGTATCATATCAGACAGAGGTACTCAGTTTACCTCACAGTTCTGGAGGATATTTCAGTGTGAGTTGGGCTCTCAGGTTGAGTTGACTACTACATTCCATCCTCAGACGGATGGACAATCCGAGTGTACTATTCAGATCTTAGAGGATATGTTGAGAGCTTGTGTTATTGACTTCGGTGGTTCATGGGCTGATTATTTGCCTCTCGCAGAGTTTGCCTATAACAACAGCTACCAACCCAGTATCTGGATGGCACCGTATGAGGCTTTATATGGGAGACGGTGTAGATCTCCAGTTGGTTGGTTTGAGCCCGGTGAGGCAAGATTGTTGGGGATAGAGTTAGTCTAGGATGCTTTGGACAAGGTGAGGGTAATCCAGGAGAGACTTCGCACAGCCCAGTCACGCCAGAAGAGTTATGCGGACCGGAAGGTCCGGGATGTGTCTTATTCCGTGGGTGAGAAGGTCTTACTAAAGGTTTCGCCTATGAAAGGTGTCATGAGATTTAGGAAGAAAGGAAAGCTCAGTCCGAGATTCATTGGCCCTTTTGAGATCCTCAGGAGGATTGGAGAGATGGCATATATGCTTGCTTTGCCACCTAGTCTATCGGGAGTTCATCTAGTGTTCCACGTATCCATGCTCCGGAAATATGTTGGCGACCCATCGCATGTGTTGGACTTTAGCACTATTCATCTTGATAATGACTTGAGCTATGATGTGGAGCCTATAACTATATTGGGTCGTCAGGTGAGGAGATTGAGATCCAAGGACATTGCATCAGTAAAGGTTCAGTGGAGAGGTCAACCCGTGGAGGAGGCCACTTGGGAGGTCGAGCGGGAGATGCGGAGCAGATATCCGCACTTATTTGAGTCTTCAGGTATGTTTCTTGACCCGCTCGAGGACGAGCGTTTGCTTAAATAGGGGAGAATGTGATGACTCGGCCCGTCGTCATGGAAATTACCACCTTGTTACCCCTTCATTTATGTGTTTCATGTTTCTATATTGGTGTCAGAGTCTATCGGGTGAGTTAGGAGTGATTCTGGTTAAACATGAGGCATATAGCCCTTTGAAATGAAGCTTTTTTATGAAAAGTCAACCTGGAGTTGACTATGTGGTTAGAGGGCTCGAAATCGAATTATGATGATTTGGTTAGTTCAGGGAGGTGATTTGTGACTTAGGGGAGCAATAAGAATTGAATTTGGAGGTCCGGTGTAGAAATAGGCTTTAATTGGCTAAGGTTGAATTTTTGGCGCAATCCGAACGGTAGGTGAGATTTTGATCCGGGAGTCATAATGGAATTTTGACTGTTGCAGTAGCTCCGTTAGGTGATTTTGGATATGTCTGCAAATTTTCAGGTCATTCGGACGTCGTTTGGTCGGGGTTTTGATTGGATGTAGTTTTCGGAAGTTCTAGTTGAAACTTAGGCTTGAATTCACCTTGATTTGATGATTTCCGTGTTTAAGGTTGTGTTTTTATGGTTGGAACAAGTTCGTATCGTATTTTGGAGTAGGTTGGTGGTTTTCGTTGGGGTCCCGGGGGCCTCGGGATGAATCCGGGGGTCCAAACGGACCATTTTGAGCCAAAGAAACACAGCTGATCTACTGCATTAATATTGCAGGAAATTTACACATCGCGATTGCGTACCTGGCCATGCGATCACATAGTGTATTAGAGAGCTGAGGGATTTTCCCTTCGCGATCGCGAGGAGCCAGATGCGATCGCGTAAGGTGAAGTTCGGGTGCATCGCGATCGCGATCGCGAGGGTCTGTATCCTAACGCGTAAGGCAAGGTTTGGAAGTAATGTGATCGCGTAGCTAGTGTCGTGATCACGTAGAATAGTTAAGTTGGTCATCGCAATCACGGTTGAGTTCACGCATCGCGTAGAAGGAAATTCAGTCGCTACAAAAATTTGTACATCGCGATCGCGTGCCAAAGGCTGCGATCGCATAGAGATAAATCCCTGACAGAAAGATTAAAAATTAGAATATTTCAGTCGCGAAACAACACAATATTTCCTCCATTTTTGAGTTCCTTGAGAGCTAAGTAACAGGAATTGAAGGGGTTTTTATCGGGAGAACATTGGAGGTAAGTTTTATGGCCTAAATACGTGATTTTATCTTAAAATCTCCAATTATTTCACTGTAGGAGGATTAATGGGGGATTTTTGCCCTAAGCCTGGGTTATAGTAAATCATCGATTTGAATGGGCAAACAGAGTCCGATTTTGATAAACTTTATATGTATGGACTCGTGTTGAGATAAGAAATCCGAAAATGTAACTTTTGTAATTTTTCGAGAAGCATACCGAAAGTCGGGTTTTGGCAACTTTGTGGTTTTTTGTGTAATTCGAGTTGTTTCGATTGGGTAATGTCCCTTTAGCCTATTTTGATGCATTTCTATTGATTTTGATCAGATTCTACACCTGTGGAGGCCAATTCTTGTGGCAAGGGAATTGCGGACTAGTTTTCGAGCCGAGTCGAGGTGAGCAATGGGTGTGGGTGATGACCAGCGGGTTCGAAACCCCGGTATATCACTATGTGACACTGTATTAAGGCGAGACACGTACTCTCCTGTGAGTGCGGGGTTGAATGGGATTGGGGACTATGGCTTAGTCCGACCTGTTGATACTATACTGTGTTGTTGGCTATTATTGAGCCGGTGAACCTCCTCGCTTGGAAGGTTGTGTATATCTTTGGGCTGTGAGCCACTTATTGGGATCCCACGAGGATCGATGCTATTGTTTCTATGATACTGACATGCTATTTTGATACCTGTCCTGAGCTATTACTGTTAAAAATGGTTCTCCAAACTCTGGAATTTCTGGAACACTATTTTCTACTAAAAATGATTTGAAAAGAGTTTTCAACTACTATTTTTGAGCTTGTGAGGCTGCATTGCATTATAGGTGATTGGTAGTGGATTAGGTTGCGCGCCGCAGCGTATCATGATATTGTGCTTGGACTGTAGGAGCCCCTCCGGAGTATGAACCCCCACAGTGAGCACGAGTACCCAAATGGATCGGGCTACGCCCCGTAGCGATCATATTCATGCATTGCATTGCATTTAGCTATACCTGTTATGCTGTTAGCTGATACTGCTGGTTCTGATATTAGTAGTTCGGATATTGTTCATGTTGATACTGATGCAGGATATTGTGTATAGCTTTACTTAGTGTTGTATTGGGTTTTCTTACCTTTGTTGTCTTACCCCTGCTTAATACCACTGAGTCTGGAAGTACTCACTTTACTCCCTGCACCTTGTGTGCAGATCCAGGTACATCGCAGCAGATCTGAGTCTATAGCTGCTTCGGAGATTGCTTTTGGACAGTCGAGGTAGCTGCCAGCGTCCGCAGGACCTGATTCTCCAGTTTATCCTTATTTTTGTTATGTCTATTCCATACTTGTGCACAGTTGTATAGGTAGCTTCCAGCGTCCGCAGGACCTGATTCTCCAGTTTATCCTTATTTTTGTTATGTCTATTCCATACTTGTGCACAGTTGTATACACTATCACAGTTTATAAATACTGGTAGAGGCTCATGACTTGTGACTCCTGTTCCGTTGGGATGTTGTACTAGTTTGGGATGTCTAATCCCGGTGTTTGGATATTTCTTTATTATCATTCTATCATTATTTATGCTTAAAAGGGGTTAAATGTGAGCTGATAGTTCCGTGTTTCTGTTGATTAGTTGGCTGGACTAGCAGTGTGCTGGGCGCCATCACGATCGGGTTTGGGGTCGTGACAAAAGGATTGACGATAGAATACGAATCCAGTTCAGACCAAAATCAAATTTAAAGAAGCAGATACCTGAATGTTAACTCCCAAACAGACTATAATAATTACACATATCACTACATAAACACACATAAAAAAAATTAATTATGACCCATTAAATACAAGAAATAAAGGATGGAAAATGAAACTCTTAAAGTGAACCATAGCTTAACTGATGAGTAGCTCGAAATTCAGATGGGAACAGATTGGGAAAAACCTCATACAAGTATCCTATAATCAGCACCTTTGAATTACCTAGGATATACAAAATATACAAAGAAGATTTGCCAATTGAGGCAATTTCCAACTATGATTAATTAAAATTCAACCACGAGAAACCTAGACGAACAAAACCAACAATCAACCGGCCAAGCAAATAAACCAGTTATTTCATAACATCTTTTACCAAAACAACAAGGCACTCAAGTCACATTAGACTTCAATATCAAAGTAAGTAATAAGGAAAACGAAAAATAGACCATAAATTAAACGTCAATTAACGGAAGTTTCCATCAACTCAAGCAAAATAAGTCAACTATAAATGCCGAAACTAGAGACGAACAGAATTTGAACAAAATGTCTTCGAACAACACCCCAATCGATCAACCTCGGATCTTCAATAAACTCGATTCAATAATGAAAACAAAACAACTTTTGGATTTTTTTTTAAAAAAAAAAGAGAAGACGATGGAGATGAGATGAGTTGCAATGAGATTTTTCGGCGGCAAAGACGGATTCGACGGCGGATTGGTTTGATTGAGATAGGAATGTGAACGGAGGAGGAGGGATCATTTATGGCTGGTTATGGCAGACTACTGCTTCATTTATTCATCGAAGAAGACATGGATAAGGGTGGTCGTTTGGCAGCTGGTAGACGTGAGTGATGAGAGTGGTCAGTGGTTTGACGGAAGCAGAAGAAGAGAAGAGGTCGTTGGGGTCGGGTTGGCGGGTTGTCTGGCAGTTGGCTGGTCGCTTGGTGTTGCTGGTGGGGGCTATCTGGTGGTTGTCTAGTGGTTGTCTGGTCATGGGTTGAAGGGGGTCGGCGACTTGAAGGAGATGAAGGGGGGGGGGGAGGTGATTTAGGTTTAGGGTTAGGGAAATGAAATAAATGAATAAGGAGGGTGGGGGTTCGTTTGGTTTATGTGCTGGGGCGGGGTCGGTTATGTCCTGGTGCAGGTCGGGTTGGACCGCGTAAGGGGAGGATCAGGGTTGTTTTTTTTGGGCCTGGGATATTTGGATTGGATTTGGCCCCATCTAATTTCTTCTCTTATTTTCTTTCTCTTTATTTCCTAATTATTAAAACTAACTCTAAATTATATTATAAAAAATCAAATTAACTTATAAAAATATCTAACTAACTTCTACTAACAATTAACGTACATAATTAAATACCAAATAAAATAAAAATCACACAATTGGACATTAAACGGTAAAAATGAAAAAAATACATTATTTTGTAATTTTTTCAATAAACTTAATTACTCTTAATTGAAAACTTGAATTTTATATACAAATGCAATATATTTTTGTATTTTTATTTATTTAAACAAATAAACATGGACACACAAATGCAAACAATAAGAGAAAAATAACATAAAATCCACAAATATTGCAAACAACACAAAACACTTTTATTTTGAATTTTTGGGAGTAATTCTCATATCGGGCAAAAATCACGTGCTCATAGCTGCCCCTCTTTGCCCGAAAACACAAAGAGTTTACATGAAAATATAAGTGAGCAGATACGAGCAATTTTTGCCCGTTTTGAGTACTCCGTATGAAGCATTTTTTTCGAAAACTTTGACCGAACCTTTGCTTCAACACGTCTCCAACATATCCCTGGCTAATAAGGGAATTAGGTCAGTGTAGTTCAAGAAGTTTTGATAGCTGGGACTACCATGATGATGTGATCTTGCTGTTACTGCTGTTACTGCTACTACTTACTGACCTCCTTATTACACCATGTTAAAAGAAAACAAGAAGCTAGACTAAACTAAGAATTACAAAATCTTATCTAGATCTTCAAGCTTGCTCTTCTTCACTTGCCTTCTTGTTGACTTGCTTCATCTGATCTTTCTTTATTTATATCTTGACATTGACTGCCTTTCTTGATTACTGAACTTGAACTTATGTTGTGGATATTACTGTAACCCTCCGTTTTGCTGACTTCAACTTGAAATATATTCCTTTGTTATACGGGCGGGGCTCCCGACTTTAATCTTCAAACTTGAAAAGTAACACCTATGTGCTACGGGCGGGCTCCCGAATTCTTCAGTTGAAAAGTAACACCTTCATTCTACGGGCGGGCTCTCGAATTCAACGTCAACTTAAAGTAAAACGCCATTCCGTTCTTCAAGCGGGCACCTGCTTGAGATAACTTGAAATTTAAAGATTGAATGATTACCATCTCAGGAGAAAAATTCACGTGACTAAGATTTTGATATCTTAGGAGAAATATTCATCAGACTAAGACTTTGACGATATGAGATAATTCCTCAGACTAGGTCTAAATTGTTGTGATCTCAGGAGAAAGATTCATCAAACTGAGATTTTGATATCTTAGGAGAAAGATTCATCAGACTGAGATTTTGATATCTTAGGAGAAAGATTCATCAGACTGAGATTTTGATATCTTAGGAGAAAGATTCATTAGACTAAGATTTTGACGCTAGGAGATAATTCCTCAGACTAGGTCTAAATTTATGTCTTACTTGAAATCTTCCAATTGTTGCTTCCTTCTTCTTGTTGCTTTTATCTAAAACCTTTAATTTTTGTTTTTCACTTCCTATTAAATTATCTTTAATTACCCAACTATTGCTTTTTTTTTTTCCAGTTCTTGCTTCTCCTTTTGTTATCTATCTGGGTCTTTCCGGCTGTTGCCTTTACTTCTTTGTTGTTATCTTTCTAAGTCTTTCTAACTGACTTCTCATTAACTTGAAAAATAATTCATCCGACTAAGATGTGTTCATCTTAGGAGAGACAATTCGTCAGACTAAGATTTTTATCTTAGGAGCAATTCATCAGACTAAGATACTTTCATCTTAGGAGAATCAATTCATCAGACTAAGACTCTTTCATCTTAGGAGAAACAATTCATCAGACTAAGACTCTTTCATCTTAGGAGAAACAATTCATCAGACTAAGACTCTTTCATCTTAGGAGAAATAATTTGTCAGACTAGGTCCAATTGTATGTGATCTCAGGAGAAATATCCATCAGACTGAGATTTTGGTATCTTAGGAGAAAGATTCATCAGACTAAGATTTTATCTTTATCTTAGGTGAAAATTTCATCAGACTAAGATTTTTTTCTTAGGCGAAAGTTTCAACAGACTATGAATTTGACTCTAGGAGATAATTCATCAGACTAGGTCCAATTTTATGTGATCTCAGGAGAAAAATCCATCAGACTGAGATTTTGACACCATAGCCAGAATAGCTTTGTTCTTTCTTGTTAGGTATAATTTCCTCCTTCCTTTAACACTTTGTGTTATCTTGCTTCTTTCTCAAATGAGTAGTTAACTTTAGAACTGCTTCCCTCAACACTCGTGTCGTCTTCCTTCAGATGCTGGGGATAACATTACTGGGGATTTATTTACCTACCTGTTGGGGTTAATACTGCTGGAGAATCTCCTTTCTTCAAAACTGGTGCTTCAATCTTCTGGAAGCTGCTGGGGATGACAAACTAGCTTCTTGCTTTTCTGAACTCAAGTTTCATCCTCTTTGTTCTGTCGCTAAGGATACAACACTTTTCATTGAAACTTGTTGTTTTTTTCTTTCCACACTGTCTTCCAGAAAATTTTCCAAATGAAAGGAAAATGTTCTGCCCCGGTTTGATCATCTTCCATGTGGCATGCCTTTCCATCAATGCCATTTCCTTTTTCCTGTTTTGAAATCAAAGAAAACTTGTTAGTTTAAAACACGATTGTTGGTTGTGATGCTCCTAGTGGGGATGATTCTCCTCCTTGTTCTCTGCTCTACGTTTCATTGTCAAAACTTGTTGGGGATATTATTATTTGCTGCGGATGACATTCCTGCTGGGGATTAGTTTTTCCCTTTCTTGCTTCCCTGCCCACCTCTACGACTCTTTATCCATAAGCCTTTCCCCGTTGTTTTCCACTGGTATCCTGACCACTCAAATTCCTATGACAGTGTCTCTGCTTGAGGATCTTATATGTTTTACTGATGAACCACTTTCTTCATTCATTCTTGACACTGGAAATACCTTTTTTGCTAGGGATATCCCCCTTCTTTTGTGGCATATCTAGGGATCAAGCATTTCCCCGACCTTAGAGTCTCACTGGCATTGGCCTTGGCCTTGAGGTCATTAACCTTCACTTTTTGATGGAGGCATCCTGGTTGACACTGATCTACCCCTTTGTCAATTTTCTCTTGCTGGGAAATATCCTTTTTGACACTGGCCTTGCGCATGTTCCCTCATGACTTATACCATTTGGGTGTACCAATCAGGTTCCGTCTTGCATAATTAGAAAGCGGATGGAAAATTTGAAGTCATTTCTAACTTGTTTTAAACAAATAGACTCTACTGGGGAATTTTTGATGAAAGGAGAAAGATAAAATGAAACAAAAATAGAAAACAAAGAAAAAGGAAACAAAAATAGAAAACAAAGAAAAAGACGACTCTTTACCAAGAGAAACTATAAAGTAAAACTCTATCAAACGCTAATACCGACTTTAATGAACATGACATGCACATATGGCCTATCATCTATCGTCAATCGTCTTTCAAGATTTATGTCAGGTGATTTCCATCTGATTCTCAATCTTTATTCGACTTGTAATACCCAAAGGGTTTTCACTATCAAGCCTCTCTCATTTTGGTTTTTCTCTCAAGATTTCATCGCCTTATGGTGCCCGTGAAGGTATTCACCGATAAAACTCTCTCATTTGTATTACTTCTCAGCTTGGGTTTCGGGTGTTGCCTCTAAGACTCTCTCATATTTCTTCTGGTGGAGATCATAGTCTTTTCTACTGGGAATCACAGTGTTATATTCTGATAAGACTCTCTCATTATCCTGACTTGGCTTTTTTTTGAAGATTGGTCAAAAGGTCTTTCTTTGGACCGTAATGTAGGATTTGGATAGGGCTAGAAAGAAAGGATATTAAAGGCTCAAAACAAACTCAACTTTGGGTTCACAATTTACAACTTTCGTACCCAAGTTTATTTATAATAAACACAATTATTTGCCCTAGTTTCTTGCTTGGGTATTTTTTTATTTTTATTTACTATGACCGAGCTGTGAAGCGCCTACGTATCCTCTTTGAGGAATCAGGTCAAACGTAGTTCCTAATTCCTCGTTGTTCTAGTTTTCCTTTTCCTTTTTCTTTTCTTTTCTTTTCTATCTTTTGTTGTTTTTGTTGTTTTCCTTTTCTCTTTTTTTTTATCTTCCATGTTTGTCTTTCTAATTTTTGCTACTGATTCCGAATGAGGGGTATGAAAGAAAACACATAAGGTCAAAGGGTTAACGAAGGATAAAGTGTTTAGGTAGCAGAATAAAATGCCTTCGTCATTCCAATCTTCAAAACATGTCAAGTGCAAAAAACATGATTAACATTCGCCATATTACCACGAACGAACTCCATGTCAACATGGTCAACTTGCCTTGTAGCGGTTTTCTTTTTACTTTCCCCAGTTTCACATGACTCGGGCTTCGAATAATCTCAAACCGTTCTTATTTATTTTAATTATCCCGATCACCTCCCAATAGTTTTGTGATTAACTTTTAAGATTAGGCCAGAACTATGCACGCATATCATGTCACTAGAGCTGGCAGAAAAAGAACAATAGGAAGGAGAGGACTAAACAACAGAAAATGTCTAGAAATAATAGAAAACAAGCCATTGCATTAACTGATGAAACAACGACTCGAACAACCAACAAACAAAATTGGGGTTACAAGCCTTAGAACGAACCTAGACCCCATTAAATGAGCAACTACGATCAAAAGAAAAATAAAAGGATAAAAAGGTTTGAACTTCAAGACAATATCCGGATTACAACTCTGAAATAACCCGGACAAACAGAAATGACAACAAAATAAGCCACCACGATTCCTTCTTACATGACTCTCCAATTGATAAGCCTGAAATTTAGCCACAAATTTGATTATCAGAATCACTATAACCTTCTCCCATTTCAGTTGGCAATTCCCGAGTTGATTCTCATATTCCGTGTCACCAGGCATCACTGCCAGAAAGTGTGTATCACCATGTACATGTAAAGGATTCAGCACGATATTTTGATTGTCACTATTTTGAATCACAATCAACCTTTCCTGGATCGTCCTTTCTATTTCCTTTTTCAGATCCTGACAACTTTCCACGTTGTGCCCCTGGTCATGGGAATGGTATTCACACCTTTTAGATGGGTCAAAGCTCCTTGGACGTGGGTCCACATGATTTGGAGGGATTGGTGCAATCATGTCCTGTTGCTTTAACTTCTCAAATAAGCTTGCATAGGAAACTCCTATTGGTGTGAAATTATCCTTCAACTTCGGTTCCCTTCTATACCCTTGGCTTGGAAGTGGGTTATAAGGTATTTGGAAATTTTGCAGAGGCTGGTGGATATTTTGTAATGCTCGTGCTCGCTTTCTTGGATGATTTGATGGCTGAACAACATACTGGGGTGGATCAACTGAGTATGGTGGGTTCAGAGGTGGATAGTAATGCTCAGGGGAGTTATGGAAAACCTGTCGAGGCAACGCATATCGTCGAGGTGTTCTTTTGGAACCTTTTCTTGACAATGATATCATCATGACTTCTTCATCCATCTCATTCGTGTCACTAGATTCAATTTGGACAGCCTGAGCTGTAGCCTTGAGAGCCGCTTGACTTATAATTATGCCTGTCTTAAGACCGTTCTCTACCATTTCTCCCATTTTGATTACATCCAAGAAGTATTGACCAACCGCAGACATCATGTTCTGAAAATAATCCGGCTCTTGAGCCTGAAGGAAGACGGTGATTAACTCGTGGTCATCCATGGGTGGCTCAGCATGAGATGCTTGCTCTCTCCATTTAAGGGCATATTCCCTGAATCTTTCACTTGGGTTCTTCTTCAAATTTGAAAGGAAAATGCGGTCTGGAGCAATGTCGATGTTGTATTGGAATTGTTTGACAAAGGCCTGTGCCATGTCGTTCCAAAGGTGCCAGCGAGATGCGTCTTGATCTCAAAATCATTCAGAGGCTACTCCCGTAAGGCTTTCCCCGAAGTAAGCTATTAGCGATTCTTCATTTCTTTCTAGACTTCTTAGTTGATTGCAATACCTTTTTAAATGGGCTATGGGATTTCCATGTCCATCGTACTTTTCAAATATGGGAATCTTGAAACCGGGCGACAAGTGGACATTGGGGAACAGACATAGATCTTTGAAAGCAATACTCTTTTGACCTGTCAGCCCTTGCGTATTTTTCAACCGTTGTTCCAAGGTTTTCAATATTTGGGTTATTTCCTCATATACCATCTTTCGGGGATCTTGCGTTGTCCGCTTGCCACAAACCAACCACCTCCTACTTACTTTACAATTCAAAACAAAACAAGTTAGAATGGACTCAGTCGGTCCTTATTATTATCAATATTTTTTGCTTACTTATTTTCTTTTTTTGTTGTTTCACTTTTTCTTTATATATATACCTATATAGTTGTGGTCGAATCTTATGGAGATTGCCTACGTATCATGTCTCCACATGAATCAGACCTTGCGTAGTTCGGGTCAATAAAAGGTCAATAACAATAAAACATTTTTTTTAATTTTTTTTTTCAATTTTTAAAAATAAAACAAACTTGATTACAAAGTTTTAAAAACTGACCATACTAACAAAAGTTTTCAAAAATAATTTACATACTTGAAAATCAGACACCATATGCTCTAATCAAAAGAAATATAAATTAAAAAAAAACAAATTGGCATATCCCTTCCCTTTTTGCCAATTTCAACCAGATGGCTATTTCTGCAAATGTGGTCCCTTCTCAATTTCACACAAATTTTGAGGCCGGGAAGGATTATTTTACAAATTTGTCCGTTCTTTTACGAAAACAACCTTTTGACAACAGAAAGATACTATAAGGCTATTTTGGCAAGAACGGGGTAAAACACCGCAAAGGCTGGCTCGACTTATTTTGACCAAAAATCCAAACAGCATTCGCAAATAAACTGACGTTTTTTTATTTTTTATTTTTATAATTAAAATGAAAAGACCTGTTTTTGCAAACACGGCCTTTCAGTGCTTCGGAGACGAAGATTTTAAGGCTGTGTGGGTCAATCGGTCAAAATCTAAAAAAAAATTGAACCAAAGGTAGCCGTTTATACAAAATTAGCCTTCCGGCGTCCCTGTCGGGAACATTCGGCTGCTTTAAAAACGGCATCACCAACCTATTTACGACAAAAAATTAATTTTGACATTTTTGGCTATTTTTGCAAAATAGGAAGTTGGACCCGATGGGGTTTGCCTACGTATCTCACATCCAGTGAGAATCAAACCCGCGTAGTTTGGTTAAATAAAATAAGCTACATTTGTAAATGAAACAAACTATTTTTATTTTATTGAAAAAAAACTAAACCTTTTTTTATTTTAAGAAATAATCACACTTTTTTTTTTAATTTAAAAAATATATTTTTTTTCTTTTCTTTTTAATTAAGAAAAACAAACTATTTTAAAACAAACAAATTTTCCTTTTTTTTTCCATTTTCCTCAATATTAAAAACCCGGTTAGCATGCAAGTCTGAAGCAAATAAATGCATAAAACAAACAGGATGCAGCAAGATGGTCTTTTCATTTCAGGTTGCATGTCCTAGACGGACCTAACCCCTGTGTTGAGTCCTCTAAGTCAAATGCAACATGATGTAAATAAACGTTCCTACTAGTGATACGGCATGAGGCTTTGTTATTCTAGGTATAAAATCTGGGTTTATTGTTCTAGACCTGGCTTACTCGAGTGGACAACTGAGGCTGAGGAGGGGGCGACGTAACGGGAACACTAAAGTCAGCCCGGCCTTGACACTTGCCCAACACTAGCTCTATTTGGAATTGTTTTTTAAAAGGAGGGCTACACGAACGAATGCACAATTTTTAGATGACTTAAAAAGAAGTATGGTTTCGGCACAATTTATATATACAATTCAAAAATATCAAAGCGATAAAAATATCATTTTGCACATTTAATCTCAATCATATAATAACAATCAGATAATAATAAATAAAGCCAAATACAACGATAATTCTAAGCTCGAATTTCTAATCCGGAACCAGTGGTTCTGGGTCATGTCCCCAACAGAGTCGCCAGAGCTGTCTCACCTCCTTTTGGCACTACCCGCGAGGGTGCGAAGGAGTTTTTCCAATTAACGGACAATCGAAACGGGATTTATTTATTCAATTCAGAGTCGCCACTTGGGATATTTAAGGTGTCCCAAGTCACCGGTTGAATCCCGAATCGAGGAAAAGAATGACTCTGTTCACAGTCAGCGAACCAAAAATCCGAGTAAGGAATTCTGTTAACACGGGATAAAGTGTTAGGCATTCCCGGATTCTGTGGTTCTAGCACGGTCGCTCAACTGTTGTATTTGATTTTATCTGATTTTAAAACATGTTCTAACCTATGTGCTTTTTTATTAATAATCCGCTTTTATTATATGTTTATTTAATAAGAATTGCAACGTCGTGAAAATGCATCTCGAACCACGTCGCACCATTGCACCCGTGACTTTTGAGATATTTCGACTTCGTTGAGATTTGGATTTGAGTCACATAAATATGCGCCCGTATTTAGGAAGGTAGATTATTAAAATACGCATCTAAAGAAACTACACGATTGCACTTTGCCAGGGCCATGAAAATTTGCTAAATACACGCCTCATATTCTAAGGTTGAGTTAAATCTAATTAAAATGTGGGCCACACAATTATCATTTTATTCGGCATGGCACACCTAAAGCAAACTACGATGTCCTTGAATTATTATTATTCCTAAATTAGATAACCACATAGACAAATAAAGCAACGATCTCCCTGACTAATTAACTGGCTACTGTGTAAATTTATTTTTCTCCATTCAATCGTCAAACAGAACCCAAATTCTATTAATACTACTATCCAATCATATCTTATTAAACAAGATTAATAAGCAGAAAACTCAAAGAAACCTAACTTAAACTCAAAGATCAATAAGAAGGTTAATGGTTGTTCACTTCCTACTTTTATTTCCGATTTCCTTTCGTCAAATATGGTTATAAGATAAAATAATATTAATAACTAAACAATGGAACTATTTCAGTAACTCAATATTAACAAAAACTCTAGGAACTCTATACTTAACACCAAACTCATAAGAAGCTCATAGGAGAACAAACAGTCACGGAAGCAACTTTTTGCATTTATTGTACTATTAACAAATAAAATAAGAGAAAGGAGAGATGTTGAACCTCGATAGCAATAAATTAGCAATTACACAGATCTCGATCCCAAAATTTGATCGAGGAAACAACGACAAAAAAGCTCACAGGGAACCGCGGACAACGACTCGGAACCATGAATCATGACCTTGAATAAGAACTCGACCACAAGATTAGCCTCCCAAACTTTCCAATCTTAATGCGCCACACTTCCGATTAATTTTGATTGGAATCAAATACAAATGAATTCAACAATGGAAAATGGAGATGATCAATAATAGATGGACCCGAACCAGCAGAGAGGCTCGGACCGGAATCAACCTCGATCAAACTTTATCAAACCATCAGTTTCCAACAAAACAAAAGGCAGCAGGAATTTCTTAAGAAATACTACTGTTATATTAAGATAACATGCGAGACTAAATACTGTTATACTACATCACTAGCTTCAGGAATTCTAAGTAAATAATTGACATTGAGGATTAAAGAAAACATTAATTTACTCAATAAATCTTTAAGTAAATACAACTCTCATAGTTGTATCTCATCTTTTATGGAATCAAGGGATACACAAGAAATAAAGAAATGTGAAGTCAGGAGCCAAAAGTAGAAGATCAACAACAGAACAGCAACAGCTAAAATCAACAAGGAAGCAGCCCAGCCAAATCGAATTCAAAAATAATATGAGGCCAAATCACTCGAACAAGTAACAGAACAAAACTTTCGAACTAAACCTCCAAACCCAAATTCAAACCATTTTTTTAACCGTAAAACTCTTCAAGGAGCAAGAACTTAAAAAGACTACAAAGTTCGGTAATGGAACAATAAGCTTCTTTCCAATTTCAGTTGTTTCTTTTTCTGTGATTCTCTCAAACTCTCTTCTCCTCTCAATACTCAATTTTCAGCCTGTTTTTCTTTCAATCTCCCTCAAGTCTTAAAACTTTAGCACTCTCATCGGATTCTCTCTGTTTTTTTTCTTTTAAAGTGTACTATCCTTTTAATAGGCAATGTTAGATGTCTTTTGGATTGAAAATGCTCTTTTTTCATTTAAAAATCGATTCCACTCAAACTTTTAAATTACTCATTAGTGAATTGTTATCCCTACCTGATTATCCTTTTCATTCTTTAATTAACCACTAGCTTAATATATTCCCATTAACAACTAATTTTCTCAAATTTTAATCCTCTTCCACTAAGCTAGTGTTATTGTATAAATTAAGTAGTGCTCATTTCAATCCTGAAAATATGCATTAGTGTAGTTTCCACTACTTCAATTATTTATGTATTCTATATTGTCTAAGTTGACCCCTAAGCTTCTTCTAATTACCCCTTAAAAATCTCCTCCAAATTGCATTAAATCTACCAGCTATAACTAATTCACCTAATCAAACTCAATTAACCGATCACATTAAGCTAGCTTTTCACTCACATTGAGTACACCAAAACTGAATTTAAACCAGATTCATCTCAGACTAAACATGACAACCTTAGAATTCAATCCATCAAACTCAAATTACAATTCAAATTTGAAATTCGAATCAGATTAGATAACACCCAAATAGAGATGAAAGTTCAGGAAATAAAACAACATGATTCTGACCTAACAAAGTGTATGCATATTGTAATATACTCAAACAACTGAATTTATATGTAAAAAGAAAGTATAGGCGACAGAATACGAATCCAGTTCAGACCAAAATCAAATTTAAAGAAGCAGATACCTGAATGATCACTCCCAAACAGACTATAATAATTACACATATCACCACATAAACACACATAAAAAATTTAATTATGACCCATTAAATACAAGAAATAAAGGATGGAAAATGAAACTCTTAAAGTGAACCATAGCTTAACTGATGAGTAGCTCAAAAATCAGATGGGAACTGATTGGGAAAAACCTCATAGAACTATCCTATAATCAGCATCTTTGAATTACCTAGGATATACAAAATATACAAAGAAGACATGCCAATTGAGGCAATTTCCAGCTATGATTAATTCAAATTCAACCACGAGAAACCTAGACGAACAAAACTAACAATCAACCGGCCAAGCAAACAAATCAGGAATTTCATAACATCTTTCACCAAACAAACAAGGCACTCAGTCACGTTAGACTTCAATATCAAAGTATGTAATAAGGAAAACGAAAAAACAGACCTTAAATTAAACGTCAATTAACGGAAGTTTCCATCAACTCAAGAAAAATAAGTCAACTATAAATGCTGAAACTGGAAACGAACATAATTTGAACAAAATGTCTTCGAACAACACCCCAATCGATCAACCTCGGATCTTCAATAAACTCGGTTTAACAATGGAAATAAAACAACCACTGAATTTTTAAAAGAAAAGAGAAGATGATGGAGATGAGATGAGTCGCAATGAGATTTTTCGGCGGCGAAGACGGATTCGACGGCGGATTGGTTTGATCGAGATAGGTATGTGAACAGAGGAGGAGGGATCGTTTATGGCTGGTTATGGCGGACTACTGCTTCATTTATTCATCGAAGAAGACATGGAGAATGGTGGTCGTTTGGCAGCTGGTAGACGTGAGTGATGAGAGTGGTCAGTGGTTTGACGGAAGCAGAAGAAGAGAAGAGGTCGTTGGGGTCGGGTTGGTGGGCTGTCCGGCGGTTGGCTGGTCGTTTGGTGTTGCTGGTGGGGGCTGTAGTGGGTTGAAGGGGGGGTCACCGACTTGGAGGAGATGAAGAGGGGGGAGGGTGGGGAAGTGTTTTAGGTTTAGGGTTAGGGAAATGAAATAAAAAAAATAGGGGGGGGGGGCTCGTTTGGGTTGTGTGCTGGGGCGAGTCGGTTATGTCCTGGTGCAGGTCGGGTTGGACCGGGTAAGGGTAGGATCAGGGTTGTTTTGTTTGGGCCTGGGATATTTGGTTTGGAATTGGCCCCATCTAATTTCCTCTCTTATTTTCTTTCTCTTTATTTCCTAATTATTAAAACTAAACTCTAAATTATATTATAAAAAATTAAATTAACTTATAAAATATCTAATTAACTTCTATTAACAATTAACATACATAATTAAGTACCAAATAAAATAAAAATCACACAATTGGACATTAAATAGTAAAAATGCAAAAAGTACATTATTTTATGATTTTTTTATTTTCATAAAACAAACTTAATTACTCTTAATTGCAAACTTAATTTTTATATACAGATGCAATATATTTTTATATTTTTATTTATTTAAACAAATAAACATGGACACACAAATGCAAACAATAAGAGAAAAATAACATAAAATCCAGAAATATTGCAAACAACACAAAACACTTTTATTTTGAATTTTTGGAAGCAATTCTCATATAGGGCAAAAATCACATGCTCACACTGCTAATCTTTATCCTTTATTTTTTTTCCTTCGCATGTACACTTTGAAGCAAATGGAGTCTTAATTCGAGATTCTCACAATGGAGTCTCATAAAGACTCAACCCCACCCGAGCATGGAGTTATAGGTTTCACATTTATCTATGTTAAACCTATCAAAATGTTTAAATCATTTTCTGTATATTTTAAGAAGAGAAGTTTTGATTTGTTATTTTCAAAACGTTAGTCTTTTCAAAAGTCAACATTTTCAAGCACTATAATTGTAGGACCGTTAATCATTTCAAGCAATTTTTTCATCAACGTTAGTAATTGAGCCTATTTGTAGTATAGTCTAAGTTTTTAGTAAAAGTCTATATTATTTATACTAGCTAAGTCCATAAAGTCTTTTCAAAAGACAACATTTTCAAGCACTATGATTGTAGGACCGCTAATCATTTAACATTTTTTTATCAACGTAGTAATTGAGCTTATTTGTAGTATAATCTATTAACCTAAGTTTGGTTGGTTAACCGTATTAACGGATCATATAGGGTGCCTTAACAACCTTCCCTATAGGATTAATTAGAACCCTTACCCATACTCTTAAGGTTAAGTAAACCATAAAACAGAGTTAATTTTGAGCACTACTTAACTAAAATTGGTGTCCTAATTCACCGTTAAAATAATTAGGTGGCGACTCATTTGTTTCATTAAGCCTTCAAAATTACCAATATATTGTACTCTTGATTTGACCCGTGTTAAAATGGGGTATAACAGCCGTAACCAATACTCCATTTACCAAGACGCCTGAAGCTGCTCCTTCCACTACTACAACTCCTGCCGAAGTCGTACCATATGGTGCCCGGTACCAAATCAATATCGAAATCCATAACCTCACCCGGTGACATGCCCAGCCACAAGAAATGCATTCGAAAAGTCTCTCAACATTGGAACTGAACCAATGGTAGAAACCCCTACACTAACATCCATCACAAAAGCCCAATTAAGAAAATCAGTCCTCCCTATCCATCCGCTGGTCTTTAGAATACAAACCACTCTGCTAGAACATAATCCGATGCACCTCGCCACTCAACCCGTGACATATTTCAGTATAGCCCATAGCGCAATAGTCTAGAATAACCAAACACTGAGATAGCCAGTCTACACCCCAACATCATATCCAAAATCTAACATACCAAGAAAAGAAACATCCATTCGGGCCTCCAAATCCCAATAGCCGCTAAACGATACCGATAAACACGATCTACAACCACTACGTAGTCTATACATGAGAACTTCCAGTCTCCACTCCATACAGCACATAAATCACCATACCCAATCCCACATTTTGCCGTATGAATACATATCAAACCTCAAGTACCCAATCGTTCCACGAAAGATATTCTAAAATTCCTCCGTGCCATCACACAAACTCACATATCAGCAGTCGATGTAATAAGAAAGCGTCGTAATACTACCGAAGTATTATCAGTTTAATCATACTACCTTTTTTTGAGACGTATACTATCATCAAATCACTTTCAATTAGCAGTATCATTTCCTTCGTTATCTGAGGCTACCCTTTACTTACGAGTTTTATGAACTTTATTTTAGATCTTCATTATAACCTAGCACATGCCAGTCTCGGTCCTTTACAACAAACCGCATATACCATACCACCATGGATAACATGAAAATTTTTATCTCTCTTCCGAGCCACAAAAATCCACATACCCAACTAGTCAAGAACTTTCCATTGATCCCATCTAGAAGAAACATCATTAGACATTCCATGTCACTCATGACCATAGAAAATATACATCTCCAAACCGCAGTAGAAACCATCAAGAACTCTCCGATTTCCCTTTCTCACATGACTGAATCCTTCTAACTCGACCAAGGTAAGAAAGCCATCAAAACCTAAAAGCATTGCTGCAAAATACTTGCAAAGGCTCATTACCTCGAGCACATACAAGGAATTAATCATATCCTTACCATACCGATTCGGTCTACTATCAAGCTATTCCATCTATCTAACCTCCCTTCTGATTCATCATCAACTTGATATTCCCTCTTGCTGTTGCACCACAATGTATCATCCCTAGCTTACCACACGAGACCCAAGCATAAGACCGCACAGTCTAAGACCCATATGCCACTGAGTACTCTCTCAAATGTTCTCAGAAACACCACATTCTAGAATACTTTACTCTTAAGAACTTCCTCCGAATCTAAATTCGTTACTTTTACTTTCCAAATGCTAATACACAGGATCCCATAGTTAATATAAGAATACCATAAGTCTTGACATTTCCCAATGAAAACACAGTCTCTAACCACATACACAACCTTAAGACACCTGATTGTTACATGTAGAATCTTGAACACATTAAGACCATTCTCGAGAGTCATTTACTTCTTATTCGAACTGTGGTTTACCTAATCAAACGAACATAACCACCCGTTCCTCATTAGCACTCTGACATCGTATGATATGACCTCATTCCAATACAAACAAACATCTTCCTGCTCCATGCACCGAGCATTCTTACCAACAACTGCTTAAGACATCCTCTGATTCTTACACATCTATGAGGCACCAATAACCTTTGTCAAAATTTTGCTTCACTCGTGCCATCCTTGGCTTAATTTCCGCAAGCAGATATGATTCGCCTGCATGCCTCAAACCGGAACCAACATAGCACATAACCGTACAATTAGCTAATCAATAGCAAACTCCCCAACTTGGCTCGAATCCATATATCAAGACACACTCAACAACTCATAACATATTTATTCTAATGATGCCATAATATCATAGTGATATTAAACTCAAATCATTTACAAGTTGTGAAAACACAGATCATTTAGTAAGTAATCCTCTACAAATCTCGCATTCATCCCCACATCAGTTGAGTACATTCTCTTAAGCGACCCGAATTTCCAGATTTCAACATGTACCCTTCAATTACACATGAGATCATCCAACATACACATAAGGATCATACCACTTAAGAACACTTCGCAGGAGATAACCCACCTGCTTCGCCTCAATTTAGCATATCAGCATACCTTCTAACGTCATACATATTACATAGTCATTTAGTCTTCCTAGGTCTGAAATCATACTGCTACATGTAATGCATTTCACTCCCCAACTAGGAGACATGAAAATATCCTTCACGCGCACATACTCGGGATACAGATCAAATCACAATAGGAAACGAACACTTAATAGTTCATCTATTATCTAACAGACTTCTTCGTCACTACCAAGTCATATAGATACATCTCACAGTACTAACATACTCATCAAATGGATATCCAACCGCCATTCAGGCTAATAGGGACAATACCGAACATATAAGTTCAAACACTTGCTTACACAATCAGCACCTCGGTGCTCAACCCATAGGCAAAGATCCGACCTCAAGTCCTCCAGGTTGGCCCAACATCAAACTCATAGAGATCATATCTCTCCACTTGATAGGGGAATCACAAGCCATCAAGGCACATATAATGCTAAGCGCTCTTGTGCGCTTACGAACGCTTGGAAGGAATTTCAAGAGTTTTTGTTCAAGCTGAATCAAGGACGCTTGATAAGCATTCAAGAAGGTGAAGCTTTCCTAAATGTTCTGCAGCCTCTCGAGGAGAAATACAGACATCTCCGTACCAATCCGCGAGACTTTACTAAACCTGCTCATGACTCGTGAGACCTAGTAACATAGGCTCTTATACCAACTTGTCATGACCCAAACCCTACTCCAATCATGATGGCACCTCTCGTGAAGACAAGGCCAACCAACAAACCCTGTTTGCCTTGTTCAAAAATAGATAACATGAATAAACAATTTTAAAGATTGTTGAAAAATATTACTTGGCGGGAGTACAATCAAACACAGCCCAAATCGAGGTGTCACAAGTTACGAGTATCTAGAGGATTCTAAATACAACCACAAGTCAAGTAATATACAGAATAAAATTTAGAATCAAAGGACGAAATCCAGTACCGCGAACGCTGGCGGTCACCTTGCTCAGCTACGATAGCAAAATTTTCAACCAGCTCAAAACCCGCTACCATGTGAACAAATACCCGCGTCTGCACGCGAGGTACATGAAGTAAATAGAGTACTCCAACTCAGTGAGTAATAAAAGTAAATAATAACTGAGCAGCAAGAAATCACGTAAAGTAAGCAACATGTTGTATAGAAGCCGAGTAAATTGTTTTGAGAAAATAGTGATATTGTGAAATATTTAGAAATACCTTGGCCTAGTTCAAATCTCTTTTGAAAATGATCTTTTCAATAATTACAAAAATGATTTCAAAATAGTTAGTGCTGATAAGCACGAAAAATTCCCCTCAGGCACAAATACCACAGTATAACAAGTAAAGAGGCAAATAAGTATGCAAGATGAGCACATAACAGTTTGCCCCTCAAGCAATATCTCAAACTGAACGAGCCCCTCGGGCTCAATCTCAACAACATTCTCAGCCCCTCTCACTCTCATAACAATATCACATAGTAGCCATTGCGGCGTGCAGGGCGATCCACATATCGCTGCAGCGTGCAGCCCTATCCATAGCTCGATGCGATGTGCAACCCGATCCATATGGGTACCCATGCTCACTGTGGGGGTGCAGACTCCGGAGGGGCTCCTATAGCCCAAGTGCTATATCACTATGGCGTACAGTCCTATATATATATATATATATATATATATATATATATATTGTTGCGGCGTGCCACCCGATCCATACAATATACTACTGCGACGTGCATGCCGATCTATATATAGTCCTCACATCCAAGCCCTCGGCCTCACATTACTCAGTGTATCCTCACATCTATCCCTCCATCACACTCAGTCAGAATATCATCACAAGCCCCTCGGGCATTAGTAAAACAGGAGTCCTCAGCCCAGGTTATCATTTAAGAATATCATTTAAGACTCAAATATGAGTAAAAGTGTCTGAGTTGTAAAATAATGGAGAAACAATATGACTAAGTTCCAGTAATAAGTCAAAACAGTGATGAAGCAGTGAAAATAATCCCCGAAGCAATGATAACAAACAAATTCCAACCAGATACGTAGTAAATTGATCAATCAAGACGGACCAAGTCACAATCCCTAGCAGTGCCCTACCTCATGCCGACTATCCGGCATGCAAGTCACCTCAATATAGCACTACGATGTGCAATCCGGGGTTTTAAACCCTCAAGATATCATTTACAATCATTACTCACCTCGAACCAGTGAAATCTCTAACTTGCAATGCCATTGCCCCTCAAACTGGCCTCCACGCGCGTCGAATCTTCAGTTAATCCTAGTCGAAACCCTCTTCAATTGCTCCCAAAAGGCTTTCAAGATTTTCAACAATGGAGGAAAATAACTTAGGCTAGCAGATGAAATATCATTAAAACCCATTCTGCCCAATCATTACCGCATCTGCGGTCAAAATTTTGCATCTGCGACTCCCTTTTTTGCGGTCACCATGCCGCTTCTGTGGAAATTCACCAAGGCCCTATATACCGCTTTTGCGGTCCATAAGTCACATCTGCGACTCTGCCTCTGCGGGACCAGCTCTGCTCCTACAAAAAATTCCTTTAAGTCCAAACTCTCTTCTGCAGCTTCCTCGTCCGCTTCTGTGTGACCCCACCTGTGGTCCCATAATCGCAGGTGTGAAGATACCAGATATCAGCAACTCTTTGTTATGCAAAAGTTCCAAAACTCTCCGTTTAACCATATGAACTCGCCGTGAGGCCCCCGTGACCTCAACGAAAAACACAAACATGATCCAATAACTTATTCAAACTTGCTCTAATCATCAAAATACCACGATTAACACTAAAACCATCAAATTACATCAAATCCAGCCTAATTTCTTCAACTTCTTCCGAATCTCGCATTCGATAAAAAACCCAACCAAACCACCCCCGAGTCATCTGAAATTTTGCACACGCATCCTAAATCAGCTAAAAAAGCTACTGCAACTCTCAGAATTCCATTCTGACCTACGGATCAAAATCTCACCTATCAACCGGAATTCACCAAAATGCTAACTTCTCCAATTGAAGCCTAATTTAACACCGAACCTCCAAAATTAATTCTGATCACACTCCTAAGTCACAATAATTCCCCAAAGCTAATTGAATTTTTGGAATCAACATCCGAGCCCTATATCTCATAATTCAACATCCGGTTGGCTTTTCGAAATCAACATTTCCTTAAAGAGACTAAGTGTCTTATTTTCTACAAAAACCAATCCAAATCAACCCTAACACACCAAAACTACTGATAATGAAACATGAAGAAGCATAAAATGGGGAAAATAGGGAGGTAACTCCTAAGACGACGGGCCAGGTCATCATATTGGATTATCAAAATATTCATTGAGGATCCTCCATCGACCAAAATCCGGTTTACCCTTTCATCGCGCATATAGACAAACATGTACAATGGGCAGTTATGAGGAGTTTTACGTAGAAAAAGATCGTCATTTGTGAAGGTGACCTTCTCCTCTCAAGCATTAACTTATTGAGAAGTGGGCTCGATGGGCTTTTTTGAAGATGGTGTCGATGGTATGTCATCGCTCTTTTTTTATCCTTCATCAGCATGGAAACAAGAGGCATCAATGCCCTCATGGGAAATCTTCGTGCCAAACCAACTTGGTAAAAACTCTTCTAAGGTTACTAGATTTTGTGGCTTTTGAGGGTGGTACATCTCCACTTTTGCTTTCTTCAATGCCTAACTGGATTCTTTTTACCATAATGTTCCTTGTTGGTTATTCCACTGATTCTTTTTGTGGGCTCCTTTTGTGGTGCCTACGACGAGTCACCAATGTCCAACCTTCCTCATCATCAGGTTGGTTGACTTCAGCTTTGTTGCACTCCAGTATTTCTTGATCTTTACTTTCTTTAAAACCACATAATTCATCCAGACTGAATGAGCCAAAGGTGATAGAGACTTGGTTTGTACTTGCTTTATCATCTTCAACCACGGTCTTCTTTTTGCGAGCCAAGTCCATGACTTTATCCTTGAAGACAAAGTACTTCCCTAGAGGGTGGCTTACAAGTCAGTGATATTTGCAGTAATTTGGGTCATTTGTTTTCCCAGCTCTATTTGGTCGCTTCATTTCTGGAAGCTCAATGAGATTTAACTTGAGCAGTTCTTCGAAAATGGTTGGCACATCAGAATGCAGAAATAGGTACCCTTTCTCTTGCATCTCTTTTGGAGTCAACTTTTCGCTTTGCTTGTCTTGAAAAGAAGTGGGTTTCATACCCTGCTTCTTTCTCACCTTCGTCGTGAACTTCATAGGTTATGTATTGACATTCATAGCTTCTTTTCTTTCAGCCTTGGGTAGGAACTTGCCCCACTTCCTTCTTGCTTGTCATTTGCTTTGCGAGGTTTATAGATGGGCATCTTTATATTTCCAGCGGAGGCTATGCTTAATTCCATGTCATGGGAACGAGTTGCAAGTTATTCAAATATGCTATGCTTGATACTGTCACGACCCGGATTTTTCCCCAACATCGGGATCGTGATGGCGCCTACTCGTGGTAGCTAGGCAAGCCACTGTATTCATACTATCCTGTTTTTAGCACAATTTTAAATAAATAAATGCGGAATACTTTATCAAATAGAAATAACTAATTACAAAGTGAAAATCATACTAAAATCCTCTACCCAAGACGTGGAGTCACCAACTCACGAACTACTATGGAATACTACACATAAAAGTCTGAAGGAAATATAACATAATTCTGTTTGTCTCGGAACAAAGAGACTACATCTAATAACATAAATAAAGAGAGAGACGCCGGGCCTGCGGACGTCTGCAAGCTACCTCGGTCTCAATATGATCAACTCTCACGCAATCGATTTACTGCTGCTGCTGCTCCTGATCGTAACCTGGACCTGTGCAAAAACGCACAGAAGTGTAATATCAGCACAACTGGCCCCATGTGTTGGTAAGTGCCTGGCCTATCCCGGCGAAGTAGTGACAAGCCTAGGACCAGACACTCACATAAACCCGTGCAATTCAATATATATATGTGTACCACAAAATAACAAGAAATAATCAAGTAATAACACAATAAGGAGTATCTTAAAGAATCTAACAACTAACCACAGTTAATAATTTAACAAAGAAAACAAAGTATAATGTAAACACAAGTAATATCAATTCAAGAAATAGCAAGCAGTTGCACGGCATCACCCTTCGTGCTTTTACTCTCATCCTCACCAAATAAACAAATAAAGTACACGACATCACCCTTCGTGCTTTTACTCTCATCCTCACATCCATAGTACGGCATGATCCTTCGTACATGGTTCAATAACAGAGGCACGGCATGATCCTTCGTGCATAATCAATAAATAAACATGGCACGGCATTAACCTTCGTGCATAAATAAATAAACATGGCACGGCATCACCCTTCGTGCAATATCACTCTTCCTCACCCAAATAACAATCACAGTTAAGGGCAAAGAAAGAAACAGTAATTCATAAACCGTCCCATCAAGGGCAATCAATAATTATCTTCACAACAAGTCCCAACAAGGGAGAACAATAACAATTCATCCGTAATATATCTCAAAATAATCATTTTTCAACGACTCACGGTCATACTAGACGCCAGTGTATGGATGCTCGTCACCACAGCCCATACACCGCACTCGATCACATAACACATAGCATATAATCCTATTCCCTCAAGTTAGGATAGAACAAACACTTACCTCGAGTGCTTATGAACAATTCAATCCGTGGAAATGACTTTTCTTTCAATTTGGCTCCAATCCAACCGTATCTATACACAATTGATTTAATATCATCAATACTACTCAACAAACTAATTCTTAAGACCAAATACAACTTTTACAACATTCTGCCCGGAATAGTGAATTTCAACCCCGGGCCCACATGGTCGGAACTCGGGGTTAGGACCAAAATCCGGTTACCCATCCCCCACGAGTTCATGTATATGATTTGTTTCAAAATCGGACCTCAATTCGTGGTCCAATTCCCCAATTTATGAAAAACCCTATTTCTAACAAAAACAAGAATTCTACCATGAAAATCTTTGATTCCTTATGAAAAACATGTTTAATGATGTTAGGAATTGAAAGAATTAAGTAAAAAGTGACTTACAATCGTTTTGATGAAGAAGAAATCCGTGAAGAATCGCAAATGGGTGTTTTTGTTTTGTAAAAAGTGAAGAAATGACTGAAAATCGTGTTTTACAGGTCTCTGTGTTCGCATTTGCGAACATGGGTTCGCAATTGCGAACCCCGACCAATTTCTGGAGTTTGAAAAATAAGCTAAGGCTGGGAAGTTCGCATTTGCGAACATTTGTTCGCATTTGCGAACACTCGCAGACAAAGGGAGTGTTCGCATTTGCGAACGAATGTTCGCATTTGCGAACATAGGCTGTATAGGGCAGTGTTCGCATTTGCGAACAATGGTTCGCATTTGCGAACCAAGGCAGTATGGGGAATGTTCGCATTTGCGAACATTTGTTCGCATTTGCGAACATAGGCAGGCTCTGGGGACTTTCGCAAATGCGAACAATTGTTCGCATTTGCGAACAAGGCTGGGTCAATGGGGCTTCGCATTTGCGATCAGGGTTCGCATTTGCGAGCCCTGCCTTACACTGTCCCCATCGCAATTGCGAGAAATACTTCGCAATTGCGAAGCCAACAGCTGGGTGAAAAACCAGCAGTGCAACATTTCAGAATTTAATCCAACGGCCTATCAAATCTTTACCCGAGCCCCCGGTCTCCAAACCAAACATGTACACAACCTCAAAAACACATTATGAACTTGTTCGTGCGATTACATCGCCAATATCACTTCGTTTTAATCAAATCAAGCCTCAAACTCATAATTTTCATACTTTTGGTTTTCAAAACTTCCTAACTTGGAACTCAAGGTCCAAAACATCTCAAACGACATCCGAATGTCACCAAACTTTACAGAAATCACATATATAATATTTAAGACTTGTACCGGGCGTCGGAACCAAAATACGAGCCCGATACCAAGGTCAATTAATTCATTTTCCTTTAACAATTACATCAAAAACAATTTCACATAAAAATTCATAACTTGGGCTCTAGGCCTCGGAATTCGACTCCGGACGCATGTCCAAGTCCCATATTTTCCTACGGACCTCTCGGGACCATCCAATCTCGGGTCCGGATCCGTTTACCAAAAATGTTGACCGAAGTCAACCATATCAATATTAATATCATTTTTATCCAAATTTCTCATAGAATTCATATTTTCTATCACAAAATCTTTCCGGCTACATGCTCGGATCGTGCACGTAAATCGAGGCAACATAGAATGAGGTTTTCAAGGCCTCGAAGCTCGAAATGATTAATTAAATAAGTGATGACCCTTTGGGTCGTCACAATCTCCACCTCTTCGTCCTCGAACGGACAAAAGAAAGAAGTACCTTAGTCAGGAAACAAGTGTGGGTAGCGGCTCCGCATATCAGACTCGGACTCCCAGGTCGATGCCTCAGGAGGCTGACCTCTCCACTGAACACGCACAGAAGGATAACTCTTCGACCTCAACCGTCGAACCTGCCGGTCTAGAATAGCCACCGGCTCCTCCTCGTAAGATAGATCATTGTCGAATTGGACAGTGCTGAAGTCTAACACATGTGTGGGATCGCCGTGGTATCTCCGAAGCATAGATACATGAAAAACTGGATGCACGGCTGATAAGCTAGGCGGCAAAGATAATCTGTAAGCCACCCCTCCCACTCTATCTAAAATCTCAAATGGACCAATATACCTAGGGCTGAGCTTGCCCTTCTTTCCGAACCTCATCACGCCCTTCATAGGCGACACTCGGAGCAATACTCGTTCACCAACCATGAAATCTACATCTCGAACCTTACGGTCCGCATAAGTCTTCTGCCTGGACTGAGCTGAACGCAATCTCTCCTGAATAGTCTTGACCTTATCCAAGGCCTCCTGAACTAAGTCTGTACCCAACAACCGAGCCTCTCCCGGTTCAAACCATCCAACTGGTGATCGACATCGCCTACCATACAACGCCTCATACGGAGCCATCCGGATGCTAGATTGGTAACTGTTATTGTAGGCGAACTCTGCTAATGGTAGAAACTGGTCCCACGAGCCTCCGAAATCAATAACACAGGCTCGAAGCATGTCCTCAAGAATCTGAATAGTCCTCTCGGACTGGCCATCCGTCTGAGGATGAAATGCTGTACTCAACTGAACCTGGGTGCCTAACTCCCGCTGGACCGCTCTCCAGAACCGCGAGGTAAACTGCGTACCCCGATCAGAGATAATAGATACTGGCACCCCATGGAGACGAACAATCTCCCTAATGTAAACCTCCGCTAACCTCTCCGACGAGTAGGAGACAGATATTGGAATAAAGTGTGCTGATTTGGTCAGTCTATCAACAATGACCCAAATAGCATCAAATTTCCTCCGAGTCAAAGGAAGTCCAATAACGAAGTCCATAGTGATCCGCTCCCATTTCCACTCGGGAATTTCAATCCTCTGGAATACACCACCAGGTCTCTGGTGCTCATATTTCACCTGCTGACAATTTAGACACCGAGCGACATACGCAACGATATCTTTCTTCATTCCGCGCCACCAATAGTGTTGCCGTAAGTCCTGGTACATCTTCGCGGCGCCTGGGTGAATAGAATACCGCGAACTGTGGGCCTCTGCTAAGATCAACTCTCGAATCCCTTCGACATTTGGCACACAAACTCGACCCTGCAATTTCAATACCCCATCATTATCTAGGTTTACCTGTGTGGAACCTCCCCGCTGTACTGTATCTCTCAACTCACGCAAATGAGGATCATCAAATTGCCTCTCACGGATACGCTATAATAAAGAAGAGCGAGCGACCGTGCAGGCTAACACTCTGCTAGGCTCAGAAATGTCTAATCTCACGAACCGGTTGGCTAAGGCATGGACATCTAGAGCTAATGGTCTCTGACTGACCGGAATGTATGCAAGACTACCCATGCTGGCATACTTTCTACTCAAAGCATCGGCCACCACATTGGCCTTACCTGGGTGATATAAGATAGTAACATCATTGTCTTTTAGCAACTCTAACCATCTCCGCTGTCGTAGATTCAACTCCTTCTGTTTGAACAAGTACTGTAGGCTTTTGTGATCAGTGTACACCTCACATGTCACACCATATAGATAATGCCTCCGGATCTTTAAGGCATGAACCACTGCTGCTAACTCAAGATCATGAACTGGATAATTCTTCTCATGTATCTTTAACTGCCTCGAAGCATAAGCGATAACCTTACCATCCTACATCAATACCGCTCCAAGCCCTGTACGAGATGCGTCACAATAAACCGTATAAGGCCCTGTACCTGTAGGTAGTATCAACACTGGTGCGATGGTCAAGGCTGTCTTGAGCTTCTGAAAGCTCGCCTCACACTCCTCCGACCACTGAAACTGGACACCCTTCTGGGTCAACCTGGTCATCGGGGCTGCAATAGAAGAAAACCCCTCTACAAAACGACGGTAGTAACCTGCTAATCCCAAGAAACTCCGGATCTCGGTCACTGAAGCTGGTCGAGGCCAATTCTGGACTGCCTCAATCTTCTTTGGGTCTACCTGAATACCTTCCACTGATACAATGTGACCCAGAAATGCTACCGAACTCAGCCAGAACTCACATTTAGAAAATTTGGCATATAGTCGGTTATCTTTCAGAGTCTGAAGAACCACTCTGAGGTGCTGCTCGTGCTCTTCCTGGCTGCGGGAGTACACCAGGATGTCATCTATGAAGACTATCACGAACAGATCTAAGTAAGGCCCGAATACCCGATTCATCAACTCCATGAATGCTGCTGGGGCATTGGTCAACCCGAAGGACATGACCAAGAACTCATAATGCCCATATCTAGAGCGAAAGGCTGTCTTAGGAATGTCAGCCGCCCTGATCTTCAGCTGATGGTAGCCTGACCTCAAGTCTATCTTAGAGAATACCCTCGCTCCCTGGAGCTGGTCAAACAAATCATCAATCCTCGGCGGTGGATATTTATTTTTGATAGTCACCTTGTTTAACTGCCGGTAATCAATACACATCCGCATCGAGCCATCCTTCTTCTTTACAAATAATATAGGTGCTCCCTAGGGGGAAACACTGGGCCTGATAAAGCCCTTCTCAAGAAGGTCCTGCAACTGATCTTTCAACTCTTTTAGTTCCGGCGGGGCCATACGATAGGGTGGAATAGAGATGGGCTGAGTGCCCGGTGCCAGATCAATATAGAAATCAATATTCCTATCGGGTGGCATGCCCGGCAGGTCTGAAGGAAAAACCTCAGGAAACTCCCGTGCAATAGGGACTGACTCAATGGAAGGAACCTCTGCGCTGGAATCACGAACATAAGCCAGATAAGCTAGACACCCCTTCTCGACCATACGTCGAGCCTTAACATAAGAAATAACAGTGCGAACGGAGTGGCTTGAGGTACCTTTCCACTCTAGTCGGGGTGATTCCGGCAAGGCTAAGGTCACCGTCTTAGCATGGCAATCAAGAATAGCATGATATGGGGACAACCAGTCCATCCCCAATATGACATCAAAATCTACCATATCCAAAAGCAACAGATCAACACGGGTCTCGAGACCCCCAAATATAACTACGCACGAACGATGCACCCGATCGACTACAATGGAGTCACCCACTGGTGTAGCCACATAAACTGGAATATCCAGAGCATAGCTGGGCACGGCCAAATACGGTGCGAAGTAGGAAGACACATAGGAATATGTAGATCCAGGGGTCAAATAATACTGAAGCACCTCTGCCACACACAAGAATAGTACCTGTAATCACAGCATCGATGCCTCTGCCTCTGGCCTAGCCGGTGAAGCATAAAATCGGGGATCGGCACCTCCCCTCTGGGCTACATCTCTGGGACGGCCATCCACTAGCTGACCTCTACCTCATGCGGGACGGTCTCCACCTCTACGGTCTTGACCTCCACCTCTACGATCTCTACCCTCGCCCCTGGCTGGCTGGGCAGGCTGTGGGTCAGCTGAGGCCTAAATCATGGGGCGAGGACCCCGCTGCTGAGTGTTGCCCACTGCTCGAGGGCAAACCTAACGAGATGACCTGGGTCACCACAACCGTAACAACACTTTGGCTGCTGGGAATGCTGGCCCTGACGACCTGAATGGCCCCCACGAACACTCTGAAGAGGCTGAGCACTGATGGGAGGCTGATCTGAATACTGCTTACGAAACCCACGATCACCTAGACCACCCTGCGAAGCCTGGAGAGCTGACTGAAAAGGCCTGGAAGACTGGTCCCTATCATAAGAATCCCTGCCTCCAGATGAAGTACCACTAAATCTACTGAAATGACGAGGCCTCTTATCCGAAGAATAACCGCCTCCCCTAGCAAGAGCCATCTCAACTCTGCGTGCTGCATTTGCTGCCTCCTGAAATGATATGTCACTCCCCACGCCCATAGCCATCTGGAGTCTAATTGGCTGATTAAGCCCATCTATAAACCTGCGGACCCTATCCCGTTCCGTGGGAAGTATCACCACTGCATGACGAGCCAAATCGACAAATCTCATCTCATACTGTGTAACCGTCATAGTGCCCTGATGGAGGCGCTCAAACTGCCTCCGAAGTACATCCCGCTGAGTAGCAGGGAGAAACTTCTCCATAAATAGTTCCGCAAGCTGGTCCCATGATAAAGCTGGGGACCCTGCTGGTCGAGTCAGGCAATAATCTCTCCACCAAGTCTTGGCGGATCCTGCAAGTCCGAAGGTACAGAAATCAACTCCGTTTGTCTCCACGATTCCCGTAGTCTTGAGAATCTCATGGCAAGCCGAATAAGAAGTCCCGAGGATCCTCCGATGCGGCTCCACCGAATGTAGTGGTAAATAGCTTGGAGAACCGATCAAGTCTCCATAACGAATCGAAGTCATGGCCGCTCCATCACCGCATGAGCCGTGGTACCGACTAAGTGGCCACGGTCGGCTGACTACCGGCGCCGAGGCCGAGGAGCTACCGGCTCCGGAGTATGAGCGATAGGAGTCCGGGCCCCTCCTCCGGCCCGAGAAGTGGCCCGGGGCAACCGATAATAAACCCGCTCCGGCAATGTCGTCCATGAATCCCGCTATTCCGACCAAAGCATCCCGGAGATTCGGGGTAATTAAAGCCTCTCCCGGGACCTGAGCCGGGCCCACTGGAGCTGCCGGAACCGGAACCTCCTCGTCAATCTCAATATGAGGCTCCACCTCCGGGGTAGCTGCCTGGGGCTGAGCTCTACCCCTACCACGGCCTCCGATACGGCCTTGGCCCCTGCCCCTCACGGGAGCTGCCTGGGGCTCGGGCTGCTGGTCACCGGACGAAGAAGCGCGTGTCCTCACCATCTACGAAAGGACAGAATAGAAATTCAATCAATAATTGAGGAACAAGTCACACGACAAGAAAGAACAAATGAGAGACTCTTTCCTAACTCAATAGACTCTGGAGGACAAGTACAGAAGTCTCCGTACCTACCTCTCAAACTCTACTAAGCTTGTTCGTGAGTGGTGAGACCTATGTAACCTAGAGCTTTGATACCAACTTGTCACGACCCGGATTTTTCCCCAACATCGGGATCGTGATGGCGCCTACTCGTGGTAGCTAAGCAAGCCACTGTATTCATACTATCCTGTTTTTAGCACAATTTTAAATAAATAAATGCGGAATACTTTGTCAGATAGAAATAACTAATTACAAAGTGAAAATCATACTAAAATCCTCTACCCAAGATGTGGAGTCACCAACTCACGAACTACTATGGAATACTACACATAAAAGTCTGAAGGAATTATAACATAATTTCTGTTTGTCTCGGAACAAAGAGACTGCAGCTAATAACATAAATAAAGAGAGAGACGCCGGGCCTGCGGACGTCTGCAAGATACCTCGGTCTCAAATGTGATCAACTCCCACGCAATCGATTTACTGCTGCTGCTGCTCCTGATAGTAACCTGGACCTGTGCAAAAATGCACAGAGGTGTAGTATCAGCACAACCGACCCCATGTGCTGGTAAGTGCCTGGCCTATCCCGGCGAAGTAGTGACAAGCCTAGGACCAGACACTCACATAAACCTGTGCAATTCAATATATGTATGTGTACCACAAAATAACAAGAAATAATCAAGTATTAACACAATAAGGAACATCTTAAAGAATTCAACAATTAACCACAGTTAATAAATTCACAAGGAAAAACAAAGTATAATGTAAACACAAGTAATATCAATTCAAGAAATAGCAAGCAGTTGCACGGCATCACCCTTCGTGCTTTTACTCTCATCCTCACCAAATAAACAAATAAAGTACACGGCATCACCCTTCGTGCTTTTACTCTCATCCTCACATCCATAGTACGGCATGATCCTTCGTACATGGTTCAATAACAGGGCACGACATGATCCTTTGTGCATAATCAATAAATAAACATGGCATTAACCTTCGTGCATAAATAAATAAACATGGCACGGCATCACCCTTCGTGCATTATCACTCTTCCTCACCCAAATAACAATCACGGTTAAGGGCAAAGAAAGAAACAGTAATTCATAAACCGTCCCATCAAGGGCAATCAATAATTATCTTCACAACAAGTCCCAATAAGGGAGAACAATAACAATTCATCTGTAATATATCTCAAAATAATCATTTTTCAACGACTCACGGTCATACTAGACGCCAATGTATGGATGCTCGTCACCACAGCCCATACACCGCACTCGATCACATAACACATAGCACATAATCCTATTCCCTCAATCTAGGATAGAACAAACACTTACCTCGAGTGCTTATGAACAATTCAATCCGTGGAAATGTCTTTTCTTTCAATTTGGCTCCAATCCAACCGTATCTATACACAATTGATTTAATATCATCAATACTACTCAACAAACTAATTCTTAAGACCAAATACAACTTTTACAACATTCTGCCCGAAATAGTGAATTTCAACCCCGGGCCCACATGGTCGGAACTCGGGGTTAGGACCAAAATCCGGTTACCCATCCCCCCACGAGTTCATGTATATGATTTGTTTCAAAATCGGACCTCAATTCGTGGTCCAATTCCCCAATTTATGAAAAACCCTATTTCTAACAAAAACAAGAATTCTACCATGAAAATCTTTGACTTCTTATAAAAAACATGTTTAATAATGTTAGGAATTGAAAGAATTAAGTAAAAAGTGACTTACAATCGTTTTGATGAAGAAGAAATCCGTGAAGAATCGCAAATGGGTGTTTTTATTTTGTAAAAAGTGAAGAAATGACTGAAAATCATGTTTTACAGGTCTCTGTGTTCGCATTTGCGAACATGGGTTCACAATTGCGAACCCCGACCAATTTCCGGAGTTTGAAAAATAAGCTAAGGATGGGAAGTTCGCATTTGCGAACTTTTGTTCGCATTTGCGAAGCCAAGGCAATTGCTGGGATGTTCGCATTTGCGAACATTTGTTCGCATTTGCGAACATGGTTGGATCACTGGGGTTGTCGCAATTGCGACCTTAAGTTCGCATTTGCGAACTTGAGTTGATCACTGTCAAGTTCGCAATTGCGAAATATTGTTCGCATTTGCGAACCTATGCCGGCTCTGGGGACTTTCGCAAATGCGAACAATTGTTCGCATTTGCGAACAAGGCTGGGTCAATGGGGCTTCGCATTTGAGATCAGGGTTCGCATTTGCGAGCCCTGCCTTACACTGTCCCCTTCGGAATTGCGAGAAATACTTCGCAATTGCGAAGCCAACAGCTGGGTGAAAAACCAGCAGTGCAAAAATTCAGAATTTTATCCAACGGCCTATCAAATCTTTACCCGAGCCCCCGGGCTCCAAACCAAACATGTACACAACCTCAAAAACACATTATGAACTTGTTCGTGCGATCACATCGCCAATATCACTTCGTTTTAATCAAATCAAGCCTCAAACTCATGATTTTCATACTTTTGGTTTTCAAAACTTCCTAACTTGGAACTCAAGGTCCAAAACATCTCAAACGACATCCGAATGTCACCAAACTTTACTGAAATCACATATATAATATTTAAGACTTGTACTGGGTGTCGGAACCAAAATACGAGCCCGATACCAAGGTCAATTAATTCATTTTCCTTTAACAATTACATTAAAAACAATTTCACATAAAAATTCATAACTTGGGCTCTAGGCCTCAAAATTCGACTCCGGACGCATGTCCAAGTCCCATATTTTCCTACGGACCTCTCGGGACCATCCAATCTCGGGTCCGGATCCGTTTACCAAAAATGTTGACCGAAGTCAACCATATCAATATTAATATCATTTTTATCCAAATTTCTCATAGAATTCATATTTTCTATCACAAAATCTTTCCGGCTACATGCTCGGATCGTGCACGTAAATCGAGGCAACATAGAATGAGGTTTTCAAGGCCTCGGAAGCTCGAAATAATTAATTAAATAAGTGATGACCCTTTGGGTCGTCACAGATACCCTGCAAGATTTAGCGCAACCCCAAATGCATGACTTGGATGCAAATTTCTATACATGAATCTTCACTAAGCGTGTTTTTTTAGTTGAGGCTTGCATTTCTCCAACGATTGATAAAGTCAATAACTGGTTCCCCCTTTCATTGATGAGTATTTGTGTGTTCTATCATACTTACAGTACATCTTGTACTATAAAAGTCAGTAGGGAATTTTTGCTCTAATTGATCCCACCTATCGATTGATCCAGCCAAGAGGTCCGTGTACTAGTAAAAAATATTTCCGTTTAGCGAGCGAACAAACTACTTGATGAGGTAATCTCCATAAGTCCCAGCATTGCACGTCTCCATGAAGTGCGCGACATGTTGCTTTGGGTTACCTTTACCATCAAACTGTTGAAACTTTAGAGGTTGATAGGCATAAGGCATCTTCAACATATCGACCCTTGAAGTGTACGACTTTGCATACGTAAGGAAGGATTTGGCAGCAACTTCATATTCTTTCTTAATGATTCCTTTAATGAACTCCTTCAATTGATCAATTGGAATCATCCCTTCAGATGAGACAGGGATAGCCTTAGTGGATGATGCTTGTCTTGGGCGAGAGTCGCTCTCTAGAACCTCTGGGAGCTTGCCGAGTATAGGGTGGATTCTTCTTCCATCAGAATTCCCACCCTGTCTGTTAGCTTGTCAATTCTGGCCTCTTGATTTGCATGCATTTGGTCAAGCCAACGATTGCTTCTGTCAAGTTTGCCAAATACTCATCCATGAATGAAGTGTTTGTCACCATGGCTTGCATGATTGTCGTAGATGACGGAGTGTAGCATGGATTTTCACACAGATTGATCCTTGATTGGCTCACGCTATATGGTGTAAGTGGGGAGGATCTATCACTTGAAGCATCATCATCTTCCTTCACATCAGAGTGCTTGGAGCTGGAGAGGTCAAGCAGAGCAAGAGTTTTCTTTATCTTTTCAGCAACATCGTTTCCTATTTCAGATGCATTTGTGGCAGATCTTGCTCCTTTTGAGGATGCTGATCCGAAAATATCGGTTGATGCGGATGGCACTTGGGGTGCTTGTTGTCCTAAAAGGCTTTTTTTGCTCCTCGTAACTGGTCCGAAGCTTCTAATGGTGACATCAAGGATACTTTCCACATTAGAATAGAACCTGGAGTTAGCAGCCTTGGTGGAAGTTGAAATGGAGTTGATTTTCTTTGAAGCCATTTCAATGTTCTTTGTTTTTGGTGAATGAAAAGAGATGAGAGGTAGAGATTATCCCACTAGGCGTGACAGAATTTATAGACGATAAAATTGGTTCGAGAATATAAAATCAAGACCAATAATATCGCAACAATCGTAGTATTTTATTTTTAATATTTGAGTGTACAATCTCTATGATTCCTCTGATTCTGATTTTCTAGTACAAAATCAATGGCCTTGAGCTTGATATTGAATTTGAATTTGATTTATTCGTCGCGAACACTTTGATTGTTGCCACGAATTTTATCACGAACAAGTAGCCTTGATCTTGATCGCCTTGTGTTTGATTTGACTTCGTTCTTGAACTTGAACTTGATTTCTTGAACTTGAACGTGATTACTTGAACTTGAACTTGATTGCTTGAAGCTTGAAACTTGTGGAGGAATTTGCAGTGTTTGATCCACGAACTCTTTCTTTCTTCTTGTTATAACTTCTTGTGTCTTTTCTGAGTTATCAAGGTCCTATTTTTAGTTGTGAAAGGGAAGAGTTATGATAAAACAAACTCTTTCCGACCAATCAAATTGAAGTGTGATATTACCGCATTTGATTGGCTCGAACATATCACCTTCACACATGGCGCGATTTCATTGGCCTTTTAGTGTGGCTGTGCATGCTTTGTTATTGTGACACGTGTCATGGTCCTATTGGCTCCTCCATTTGACTTGGTGTGCCACATCATTTGACTCGTGGCACCGAATTGGGCCTCTAGGAATATGATATTTTGGGCCTAATAAATTGGGCTCTTATTTTGACCCATTTAAATGGGCTAGCCTAATGGATTAAGAATTATTTATTTGGACTCGTATAATTAATTTAATTTTATTAGCCCATAATATTTATTTTGGACCAGTATGTCTTAAATTTTAAAATATAACCCAAATTATTTTATGGATTATATTTTAATAAATTTTATATGCCTATAATCCGAATGGGTCTTTAAAATTAACTATAAAGTTGGTGATGAGGTTGAAAGGCTCGATGCTAGACTTGTTGAAAAGGGTTATAGTGAATAAGAAGGACTTGATTACCATGATTCATTTTCACCAGTAGTAAAAATGGTCAAAGTTAGATCGGAAATAGCCTTGCAGTTTCCAAAGGATGGAACCTATATCAAATGGATGTTTACAGTCCTTTTTACAAGGAGATCTCTATGAAGAAGTGTATATGTATATGCCCGAAGGCTTCAGAAGATAGTGGGAATAAAAGCTCTGCAAGCTACTCAAGTCCTTATATGGGCTTAAGCAAGTTTCAAAATAGTGGAACATCAAACTGTGTGATGCTTTAACTGAGGGAGGTTTTGTGAAAAGTAACCGTGATTTTTGTTTACTTTGAGAAAGGGTGAAGGTTTGACAAAGTAACATGCTTAAAGAAGAATTCAATGTGAGTGACTATTCTAGAGCTATGAGTTAGCTAACAATCCCATTGACTTTTCTACCAAAATTATCTAATTAATTTATCTAGTTTATTGATTGACGGGGTTAATATTACTTGTAGCCTTCTCCCAAAGTACAACTCTCCTATTCAAGCTAACCTAACGCCTATATTCCTATGGAATTATGATTAACAAGACCGCATTTATATTTTTGTATAATAACCAAGTAAGGCGATTAGATATATTCCTATCCTAACCGCAAATCTTCCCCCTCTCAGAGTTAAGATTTTGCTCTACTCAATATCATATACAATCTAGAATTTTCTCTCCCGAGTTCAATCCTAGATTTGTAGATAGCATTCAATTGGTGATCAATCAATCAAATAATTAAGCGCAAGATTGAATAAATAAATCAATAATGATAAAATAATAAGACCAACTCAAGCTTCAAACCACAACATTCATGTAGCACCCCATAATTCTAGAACTAAGAAACAATGATATTAAAGAAAGAGAAAAGAAGAAAAACAGTTAGATGCCTCCTCCAAGTGTGGTGTGTGTTCCTCCACGTGAATTCTCCTTCAAAGTATGTTAGATATCTTCCAAAATAGGTTTAGAACTCCTTTTATATGGGTCGTAAAGGTCTTTGGCTGAAATAACCTTACCCTGAACGAAGAAGGAAAAATCCCGCAACACAGCGTCGAGGCCAACGCCAAGCGCTATCCTGACGCTGAAAGTAGTGAGCTTTTCACGTGTAATTCTCAAATTCTTGTGTTGTATTACAAACTTTTGTTGTCTCCACTTAGGAGGACAAACACCAAAGAGTGTCCCCCTTTGTCCCCCTCCTTTTATATATATATTTTTTTCTTTTTTTTTCCCTTCCGTATTTTATTCAATTTTACTCCAAATCTCTTGATCTTCACACGCTTTATTCCTATTCAGTTAGAGTATAATATTAAGCACAAAATAATATAATTAATACTCAAATAATAATTAAAGGTACTATAATGAGATAAAAATGAGTAAATATATGCATTTTTGGCTGAACATCAACACCCCACACTTAGACTCTTGTTCGTCCTCGAGTAAGCACTAAAATCACTCTCAATAAATCAAGCCTAGAAACACTACCACTTCGGTTGATACTAACAATTAGGCCCTATAAAAACTCAAGCCATCAAATATACACTTCCTCATTACTGTGCAAGATATACAAGTCACAAACAAACAACAACTTTCTTACCTCCTAACCTCAGAGAGGGACTATAACTTACCAAATTTAATTCTCGCTCACCTACTTTGTCAAATAAAGCTAATAACATCATCTATTTATCGTGAAACAAGTGCCCCCACAAGAATTAGTAGTCCATACACTCAAATCAAAGAATGAATATAATTTAGGGACTTAGCATAAAAATATTTCTCTCGCACTCATAAACGAATTCACATGTGTGCACAAAGAACCATAGACTTTCTCATTATATACATCTCTGCTAATTAAGTGTGCTCGAATAGAATCAATTAGGACTTTATGGGATTGTAATGTTGGCTAAGGGACGGGTAGGAGAACTATATAATACTGACTTACACTTCCCGAAGTACTTTGCACTTTTTGACTTCTTCACCCATTATTTTCTGCTCTTCACTTTTTTTTTCAGCCCTCTCTTCATCAATAGTTTCTCAAGTATTTTCCTCATATCAAGAATGTTTCATTTTTTTAAAGCAATTTTTTTTCATGTAACATTCTATTCAAGAGGGCCTTTTCATCACTTTTTACCTATCGTTGGTCACCATTTTCACTTAACCATCCCTTTCTTCAAATTTATTAATTAATATCATAGTTTAAGCAATAGTGCTCAAGGAAGCAGGGTGCAAAAACTAGGGATTAGAACAAAATGATCAAAGCAAAAATACGGCTTCCCAACAAACGGCAACAATTTCAAAGGGCTAAGTAGTGGTACAATATCTAAAAAGACTAAAATTCACAAGACATATCAAAGAAAGCCTATTATCATCTTCTAAACAAAGCAACACTTTTATTTCAATCCAATAACATGCGTGGTATGTTCTAGATTGAGATGCAAATATGAAATATATGTAAGAAATCCACACTATACATGGCACAAGTATCAATCAAGATGGATCAATTCCACTCTAAGACAGTACATGACCAGAGCAAACAACAAAATAAGAATACGTTATATACAGAGTCACAACCCTGAGCCTATATGTCAAAAATTGGCTATTTTATTCATTAATCAAGAACTCAAATAAAAGTATTACTCAAACTTAAGCCGATATGTGCTAGTATTAGACAAGACATAAAGAGTTTTCTTCTATCTCTTTTACTACTCCTAAGAAAGAAAAAAAATTAATCCTAAAAATAATTTTTTTACCCGGTTCATATTACATCCACTGGAAAAGAACCGATGCAAAAACAAAAACCAAGGGTGATAATTATCCGACTAAAACTAACTAGAAAAGAAACATTGGACTTTTTGTTGAACTTTAATCCATCAAGAAAGCTGTCCACAAAATTCATCGCCGGGAAAAGTCCCAATTTCCTAATTTTTTTTTCTCTTTTCAATTTTTTTCTTTCTTATTTTTAACAAAAACTACTATACTAAGAACGAGTATTACAACTAAGCTAAGATAGCATAAAAAGTCACCCAGATCCTCCTCACCCCATACTTAAAATTGTGAAATGTCCTCAATGCACACTGAAAATAACAAGTGGTAAAAGAGACTCCCTGGAAGGCCAAAGCAGTAGAATTAGCAGCTCATGGGATACTCAAACTTCTACCAGGTATGGTCCTTTGTGTGGGTACCTCACACTTAGTTTCAACCACCTGCTCACTTTTGCACATGCCTATAGGCTTTGACTCAATGCTCCTACTCTTACAAAATACAAAAATAATACTACAAAAAAAAAATTAACACAATAAAAAAATAAAAACATAAATAAATAGAAGAAAAAGAAAGAAAAAAATAGAATTGAGATGCCTCCCATCAAGCGCTTGATTTAACATCGCGGTACGACGCCATCACTTTCTCCACTTTTCCTTCCACTTTGAGGATATGAATCGCGCCCCCAATTTTGCATCAATTTTTCTATCACGTTCATGGGGCGCTGATATAAAAATAAAGGAACCAAGAAATAAATATATCGCATCTTGCACTTCTTGGCCTTTAAGTGAGGGATGCCATTTTTTCTTTTTGGTACGACAAATTTTAGAATGTAAGGGTCTTGGTCTTCATCTATACATCTCTCCAAAAGCTCGATCTCCATGTCTCCATCCAAACATAATATATAAAAATATTTAGAATGTGGACCAACTTGCCTCAACTCCAAAACTGTATTATTTTTGACATCCTCAATAATATATACCCCCTCAACCTCGGTATCAACTACAAGAACATGGTCTAATAATTAGTATTATCGTTTTAGCTCCTAAATTTGTCCTAGAAGATCTTTTTCAACTTCACATAACTCCTCACTAAGTTGTTGGGAGTTACATGCATCAACTTTTGCAGTCAATTGAGCCTCTAAGTCGTGAATAGAACTGCCAAATTGATCGATCTCCTATCCCGGTTTAGCTCTACCTTCTATAAATTATTGCATCTCCTTCATAATTTTTCTCACGGAAACCTCCATATTCCTCTAATAATTTCATGTGCATATCAAGAATGCGAACATCATGCTCCACATCATCCAATTCGTTACTCCTGTCAAACTTACAAGAATTATTAGAATCAACATAAGAAGAGATTGGAGTAGGATAACAACACTTAGGACAATTATTCTAATTTTCAACAAAAATAGTGTAAGATGGAGATGGTTCACACAATTCGGTACTAAGAATATTTTTACAATATTGCTACAAGTGGAGTCCTTTACAATATGGACAAGGATCACAAAAATAAGAATATTTACTTTCCCACCACATGTAAAAAAAAAAACTAACTACACTAAACTAAATAGATGAAAAATAAAAATCTAATCTAGTAAAAAAGTTAATTTCTAAGTTCCCGAAAATGACGCCAAAAACATGTTGCTCCCAAATAAACATATACAAGTATGTATGGTCGACAAGTAATATAGGGCTGTAATTTCAGATATCGTACCCACAGGGATTTGTGATTAACTATCAACTAAATTGAACCACACAATTAATCTATTCAACCGAATCCTAAAGTATGAATATTTAACTAAAATTAATCTAGAGTAACAATTTAAGAGATTAAAGAAAATAATGACAAGCTTAAAGACTGAATTCAATATGAGTGAATATTCTAGAGCTATGGGTTAGCTAACAATCCCTTTGACTTTTCTACCTAAATTGTCTAATTAATTTATCAAGTTTATTAATTGACGAGGTTAATATTGCTCGTAGCCTTCTCCCGAAGTACATCTCGTCTATTCAAGCTAACCTAACGCCCATATTCCTAGGGAATTAGGATTAACAAGAACTCATTTATAATTCTCGTATAATAACCAAGCAAGGCGATTAGGTATATTCCTATCCTAACCGCAAACCCCCCTCCTCCCTTAGAGTTAAGACCTTGCTCTACTCAATCTTATATCCAATCTAGAATTCTCTCTCCCGACTTCAATCCTAGATTCGTAGATAGTAATCAATTGGTGATCAAGCAATCAAATAATTAAGCGTAAGATTGAATAAATAAACCAATATGATAAAATAACAAGAACAATTCAAGCTTCAACCCACAATGCTCATATAGCACCCTACAACTTCAGAACCAATGAACTATGAGATTAAAGAAAGAGAAAAGAAAAACTAGTTAGAAGTCTCCCCAAGGCGAGGTGTGTGTTCCTCCATGTGAATGCTCCTTCAAAGTATGTTAAATATTTTCCATAATAGGTTTAGAACTCCTTTTATACTGAGTTAAAAAAATCTTGGGCCGAAATAACTTTATCCGAACAAAGAAGACCGCGTCCATGCCAGCGCTGAGGGCTGATCCTGGCGCTAAAAGCAGTGAGCTTTTCACGTGTAATTCTCAAATTCTTGTTTTGGATGTTTTGGATTACAAACTTTTGGTGTCTCCACTTGGGGATGGGGTGGGGTGGGCGGAAACAAACACCAAGGGGTGTCCTTTTATATTTTTTTCTTTCTCGTTTTATTCAATTTTACTTCAATTTTTTTTATCTTCACACCGTTTTATTTCTACACAATTAAAATATAATATTAAGCACAAAATAATATAACCAATACTCAAATGACGATTAAAAGTATTATAATATGAGATAACAATGAATAAATATATACATTTCTGGCCGAACATCAGATATGACTAGGTCTGCTTCATATGAATCATTAAATACACTAAAATAATTAAGAAAAGAACTTAAGATACTCTTAACTGATATTTGTGCAGACTCGTGGGAAGAGTTAGAAAAAAAAGGTTAAAAGAACTAAGTTCTTATTACGATATAAGGTCGTAAAGTAACAGAATAATTTTTTTCGTTTTTTAGTTTTGGTCGTAAGTAACACAATAAATGAATACCGACTCCGTTTGATCAAGCTGCTATGATTTAAATAAATATAATCTAAACAAACTCCAGCGTAATAATAATAATAATAATAATAATAATAATAATAATAATAATAATAATAATAATAATTAATAATAATAATAATAATAATAATAATAATAATAATAATAATAATAATAATAATAATAATAATAATAATAATAATAGTAGTAGTAGTAGTAGTAGTAGTAGTAGTAGTAGTAGTAGTAGTAGTAATAATAATAATAATAATAATAATAATAATAATAATAATAATAATAATAATAATTTGAATAGATGATCAGCACTATTAGCAATTCGGAAAGTTAGCAAAAAATAATTAGGAAACAAAATCCAGTCCAAAAACGTGTAAAAGGTTGTGTCTTAATTATTTTGACCTCCCAAATTATGGGAATTCAGTAAATTTGGCAAAGACATACAGTACATATTATGTTTTGTTGCTAAATATGGTAAAGTCAAAACCTTACTAAATATATTTGGCCGGTAGTGCTATTCTACTTTAGAGTATAGTTTTTTTTGTATTTAATTATTCCTAAATGGGAATATTCACTATTTAATTCATTGGACGGCTACATGGTTTTAATAAGACTTCAAATCCTATATATGGTTTGTTCAATTGAACCGACCACTACCTGTCTAAACCTCTTCAAGGTAACGGATTAATCTTAACGCAGTATATTCGAGACAAATTATAATATAAATATAAAAAAATTTATTAAAATTTAAATAAGTATAATCAGATCTTAATCCAATTAAAATACTCGATACAAATTATAATATAAATATAAAAATTTTATTAAAATTGAAGTAAGTATAACTAGATCTGAATCCATTAAAATATCATAAGTTCAGTGTTAAAGAACTATATGGTCGAACTCATGAAGTTAAAATGGATGCATAAGTACCCCTGACTTATACCCGAATTCCCAACTACATTCTCTATCTTTGCGGTGTTTTTATTACCCTGCTAAACTAATTTAAAGTAAAACTATTTGCACGAGTGAGAAGCAAGAGAAAACAATTAATTTTTCTTTTTGCTTTTTTACCAATTTTCCTTACTTTTTTCCCTTTCCCTTCTCCTTTCCTTTTTCTTTGTCTTTTGCTTTTATTTTTTTCGTTTTATTTTTCTAATTTCGGCGGATATTCATTCAACAACGACTTTGTCTAATCATTTTTCTTCCATTTATTCTGTTTTTCATTTTCCTCTTTTCTATCATTTTCACACACAAATTAAACTCTCAAAAAGATTTATTCATAAGCAAAACAAAATACATTCAGATTTGGAGAACCAAACACACTCAGATCAGGATAATCTGTCGCTGAAAAGAAATAATTTCGCCAAAAAAAATGGTGCCTTGAAATACCGACGACCACCATTTTATGCCGCCGATGACCAAAACAAAAAGAAAGAGAATAAAAAAAAATGAGAATAATAAGAAATAAGAAAAATGGATAAGAAAAAAAAAATAAAGAATGAAAAAAGTATCAAATATACATGTGGCAGCGCGTGTAGTTTATCACCCAAGAGTTTGGTTGTCTAATTTTAGGGTGGTATTTATTCCATTTACAAAAAGTTTAGGGAGGTAATAACATTTTCGGAATGATTAAGTTTTATTTTTTTCTCCTAAACCCTAAAATAGACGTAGCATGTGCATGGCGTGTTGCATGTCAGTTTAATAACTCCACGATTACATCTTGCGGTTTGTCTAAGAATTCTCTCTTGAAAAGTTCCGATTCAGATTGAATCAAAAGTCAAAGCCCTTCGAGAGAATTAAGGAATGAAAAATGTCAAATCACTATGCAACTTTACAACTCCCAAATCAAACTCCATGATTATAATATCCCGTCCTTTTTCTCATATTTTTTTTCATATCATATACCTGTCCTTTCGTCCCACTAAGTTCCAATCTCCTTTTTTTCGGAATTTCTTCTTTATACTGAACAGTTTGCATAATCAAATATTATATTACGTATTTCATAAAATTCATTATTTTGTAGCTTAGCTTATAATTCTTGATTAGTTATTGCTAGTTGCAAAATCAATATGAGAACTCAAAGAAGCCCTAGAACTCTTTTTGCAATAGTAGTTATTGTTTCAAGCATCACAAGATATGAAGCCACTAGATTTCTTCTTGATGATCAACAAGGAGGAAGTCAAATTTGGAAGAGAAATGTACATGTTACCATCACTGCAATGGCGTCCAATCGCGCCACTGACACCCAATGGCGGTTGTAACGACCCGACCGGTCGTTTTGAGTACTAGCGCTCCGTGGAGGCCATGAACAGCTTCATTTCGGGTATTATGACTTGTTTTCACAGTCAAAATCTAAATACAGGGAGATGGAGTTAAAGTTAAATGAAAATTCCCATTTTAGAAGCTTTAAGTTGAAAGAATGAACTAGGATTGGATTTTTGAGTAAACGACCTCGGAATCAGGATCTGAAGGGTCCAGCACGTTCGTATAATGATATCGGACTTCGGCGTATGCCCGGTTCGGGTTTTGGATAATCCGAGAGCATTTTGGAACCAATTGTGGAAGTTAGCATTTTGGAAAAACTTTTATAAGTTTGACTTGAAGTGCATTTCAGCGTTATCGGTGTCCGTTTGGAATTTTGAAACATGGCGTAGCTTCGTATAGTGATTCTGAATTTGGGAACGCGATCGGAAATGAATTCAGAGGTTCGTACGTCATTTTGGAGTCGTTAAGGTAAAGGTAGGAATTTGAAGGTTTTTTAAGAAGCTTGACCGGAAGTGAAAATTTTGATATCGGGCTCAAAATGCGAATTTTATGATCCGGATAGCTTCGTTAGGTGATTTGCGACTTAGAAGTGTGTCCGGAATATTTTTGTGATGACCGGTGTAGAATTACGCTTGAATTGGCAAAGTTAGTATTTGGCGAATTTCGGTTGATAGGTGAGATTTTTATCCGAGGATCGAAATGGAATTCTGAAAGTTTCTGTAGCTTCGATATATCATTTTGGACTTGTGTGCCAAGTTTGAAGTCAATCGGACACGATTTGATAGGTTTCGGCATCGGAAATAGAAGTTGGAAACTTCAAAGTTCATAAAGTTTGAATCGGGGTGTAATTCATGGTTTTATAGTTGTTTGATGTGGTTTGAGGCCTCTAGCAAGTCCGTAATGTTTTCCGGGGTTGGTTGGTAAGATTTATTGGGGTCCTGGGGGCCTCCGGTGTGTTTCGGTTTCTGATCACGCTCTTATTTGATGTTTTAATATTGAACATAAAGGGGTACCATATGAAGTAAATGATCTCCAAATTCAGTTTTCTTTGAAGCATTAGATCCATATCGTAATTTTGGGGCCATAGCAAAATGAATCATCGAATTTGGACATCGTATGAAGAAGTTATGCTCGTTTCCGTGCCGAGAAAAGTGCTGGTGTGTGTCAGTACCGCAAAAGCGGAATTTGACCGCGCATGAGGAAATGAAAAAGCAGAAATAGAACCGCAAAAGCGGTCCCGTATATGAAAAAATTATCCGCAAAAGCGGAAAATGGGCCTTGACAGTGTTTAAAACCGAGCAATTTAGTATTTTGGGCATATCTTGAGTTCTAGAGCTCCGATTGAAGTGATATTCGTGGCGTTGTTCTCGTCTCATCAAGGAGGTAAATATCAGACCTTTATTTTGATGTTTCTCCATGATTATTTCTGCTAATTTCTATTTTTATCCATGTTTGGATGGTAAAAATTGGGATTTTGAGCCCCAAAGTTGAAAAATAATAAATCCTTGATTTGATGGTCGAAATGACATGAGAATTGTTGGTATGGTTAGAATCGACTCGTGAGAGTACGAGGGTTCTAAAAACATAAAAATATTTTGATTCTGAGCCGATGACTGCAGGGGTATTTTGGTCATTTCACCCATCTTCTCGCCATAACTTTAATTTTATCATTGTAATTATTTACTTGCGATGTTATTTATACTGTGTAATTGGTTTGAATAGATTCAGGCCACTCGGAGTCGGATACTCGTGGCAAGGGAGTCGTTTCTTAGCGGTTTTGTACCGGAATTGAGGTAAGTGATTTGTCTAGCCTTATGTGTTGATTTAAATGCCTTGTACGTGAAGTGACGGGCGTGTACTCGCATAGATTGTTGCAAAACCACCTTACTTGAACTATTCAAATTGTGATATCCTTGTTATTTAATTGATTTAATTGCAGGATTTATCTGGTGATAGATAGAGAAGCATGATTAGATAGGATTATCTGTCTAAGTGTCTACTTGGCTTAATTGAACTTCCTGGAACTTGTTGAGACTAGATTTGGTGTAGATTGCAGCTGTGTACTTCATATTTCTCTGTGTTTTCTCTTATTGATTGTGTTTGTGTTTTATGGACTGCGGGTTCAATTCCCGGAGATCCGATGCTACTGAGGCAAAGGACTGCGAGTTCAATTCCCAGAGATCCTGAGATATTGATATACGGAATGCGGGTTCAATTCCGGGAGATCCAGAGATACTGATATTCGGACTGCGGGTTCAATTCCCGGAGATCCTGAGATACTGATATACGGACTGCGGGTTCAATTTCCAGAGATCATGTGATACTAATATAAAAGACTGCGTGTTCAATTCCCGGAGATCCTGTGATACTGATATATGGACTGCGGGTTCAATTCCCGGAGATCCTATGAGACTGATAAATGGACTGCGGGTTCGATTCCCGGAGATCCTGAGTTGTTGAGTATAAGGAGGGACTACGGGTTCAATTCCCGGAGATCCTGGATTTGTTGATTTGTACTTGTAGTGTTGATTTCTCTTTCTTAGATGATTGTAGACGATTGTAGTATTTATCTCATTGCTGTTATTTCAGACTTAATCTTATTTGAGTTGTTCGGTATTATTATTATCATTATTTATTTATTTTTTGGTAGGGCCCTGACCTTCCTCGTCACTACTCCATCGAGTTTAGGCTTGGCACTTACTGAGTACCGTCGTGGTGTACTCATGCTACTCTTCTGCATACTTTTGTTGTGCAGATCCAGGTACATCTGATAAGGCGCATTAGAGGTGACTTAGGAGCACTTTTCGAAGACTCGAGGTATGATCTGCTACGTCCGCAGATCTGGAGGGTCTTCTTCTATTCTTCTTAGTGATGTCAGTTATTTCCTTATTTTTCGTTGTGTAGACACTCTTGATATATAGAGCCACAGTCGTACTCTTTCTTAGTCTGTCTTGCCCGTGAGTTTCCGTGTCTTGGTAGTTGTCACTACTAGAAAATTCGCCTATAGCAACGCATGCAAAACCATTGCAATAGATAGGTAAACCGATGCCATAGAGATACTGCAACGGTTTTGCGCCCGTTACATCAACCGGCGTGCTAATAGAGCTTAAGGAACGGTTCTTGGAACGGTTCAGATAACCGTTGCTACAGTATAGTCTATCGCAACGGTTTTCCTTTCCCTGTTAGAACGGTTGTTCTTATCAACTGCAACGGTTAAATTCTGTTACCATAACGTTTAATGCAACGGTGGATAATCGTTACTGTATCTATTAAACCGTTACAACTATTATAAATATGGCAACGATTTTTTAAAATATTGCAACGGTTTGAACTACATATTGCAACGGCTTATAGATCATTTTGGAACAGTTTGCAAGTCCTATGGCAACGGTTATGTTAGCTATTGTAACAGTTTAATTTAAACAAAAAAAAAATTATCCTTGTTGTAAATAAATATTTAAATACAAAATAAACTAGAAAACACTAAAATTGTTATAAATCACAAAATAAAACTATTCATAATCTAAATTGCCCAACAAACTAATAATATCCATAAAAGTGATAAAATGTTACCACGTACATACATTTTATATATATTCCCAAGAGTTAAAAGTTTAAATGTTATAACATTCCTAGGCTACATGAATGTACAACAATTCAAACTTCACTTAAGTAAGATCTACATATTCACTGCCTCCGTCTTCCATTTCTTCGTGTACTCCACCTACAAAAGTGTGACGACCCGGCCCGTCGTCACGGGAATTACCACCCCGTTATGTTGTAAATACATGTTTTATGATTTTATATCAGTGTTAGAGTCTATCGGGTGAGTTAGGAGTGATTGGGATTGGAAATGAGGCATATAGCCTTTGTGAAGGAAACTTGAATAAGGAAAGTCAACCCGGAGTTGACTATTTATATAGAGGGCTCGGAATCGGATTCTGATGATTTGGTTAGTTCCGGGAGGTGATTTGTGACTTAGGGGAGCGATCGGAATTGAATTTGGAGGCCCGGTGTAGAAATAGGCTTGAATTGGTTAAGGTTGAATTTTGGCGAAATCCGAACGGTAGGTGAGATTTTGATCCGGGAGTCGAAATGGAATTCCGACAGTTGCAGTAGCTCCGTTAGGTGATTTTGGATGTGCCTGCAAAATTTCAGGTCATTCGGACGTCGTTTGGTCGGGTTTTTTATTGAATGTGTAATTCGGAATGTTTTAAGGAATTTAGGCTTGAATTTGATGTGAATTATGGGTTTTGGTGTTATTAGACGTGTTTTGAGGATTGGAGCAAGTTCGAATAAGGTATTAAGATGTGTTGGTGTGTTTGGATGAGGTCCCGGGGGCCTCGGGGTGTTTTCGGATGGTTAAACGGGAGAAAAATGTGGAAAATTGTAGACTTGTGTTCTGGTTATGTGGTTTTCGCTCCTGCGGAAATGGGTGCGCAAGAGCGAGTCCGCAAGAGCGGACAAGAAGGCGCAGAAGCGGGCTAGACCGCTGAAGCGGAGCCTGGTCCGCAGGAGCGGCTTCGCCGAAGCGAGTGGGCGATCGCAGAAGCGGTCCTGAGAGGCGATGGGGAGGTCCGCAGAAGCGGGTGATTGATCGCGGAGGCGAGTCCGCTGAAGCGGACTCTTGGTCGCAGAAGCGGATCATTCCGCAGAAGCGGACTAATTTCCGCAGAAGCGGATGCGCAGGAGCGGTCCCTTGATCGCTGGTGCGGAAATGGCCAAAAGGGCCTGGGTTCGCAGAAGCGACCAAAACGTCGCAGAAGCGGTTCCGCAGGGGCGGAATTTTATCCGCAGAAGCGAAAATCGCTGTGAGTTAAGTGTATCAGAAGTTAGAAAAATTTCAGAACATTTCACACTTTTGGGTCTCGGCTTTAAAGGCGATTTGGGCGATTTTGAAGAGAAATTCAAGGGAAATCATCAGGGTAATCAACTATGGACTTAAACTATGGTTAGTATTGGTAATATTATGCAATTATATCATGAAAATGGAGGAATTTGGGGTAATTTATGGAAGATTTAACCTTAGGCTTGAACTTTAGAAAATCAAGGTTTTGAATGGGCAAATGGAGTCCGAATTTGGTAAAATTGATATGCTTAGACTCGTGTTGAGATGAGGGTTCCGAATATGTGACTTTCGTGATTTTTCGATAAGCGTACCGAAAGTCGGATTTTGACAACTTTGGGAATTTTGATGTAAATTGAGTTGTATTGATTGGGTGTCGTCCCATTGGCCTAATTTATTGTATTTCTACTGTATTTGATCGGATTCTACGCGTGCGGAGCTTGATTCTCGTGGCAAGGGCATTGCGGAGTAGTCGTCGCGCCGTATTGAGGTGAGTAATAGATGTGGGTGATGACCAGCGGGTTCGAAACCCCGGTATACCACTTTGTGACACTGTATAGCGGCGAGACACGCACACTCTTGAGAGTGCGGGGTCGATCATGAACTGGAGACTATATATATTAGTCCGACCTGTTGATACTGTATTATTGGCTATTCTCGAGCCGTTGAACCCCCTTCTTGGGCGGTTGAGTATACTTGTGGGCCATGAGCCAGTTATTGGATCCCGCGAGGATCGTTATCATTGTCTTATCATATAGACATGCTAGTTTACTACTAGTCCGCGGCTATTTCTGTTATTATGCTAATTCCAATCTCTGGAACTTGATATTACTGTTTTCCAACTGAAAAATGATAAAAGAGTTTTCAAAAACTACTTTTGAGCCTGCGAGGTTGTATCTGCATATTAGCTGACTAGTAGTGGATCGGGCTGCACGCCGCAGCAGGATATATGTTGGATCGGACTGCACGCCGCGAGAATATCTCTATGAGATGTGCTTGGGCTGTAGGAGCCCCTCTGGAGTCTGAACCCCCACAGTGAGCACGGGTACCCAAAATTGGAGTCGGGCTACGCGCCGTAGCGGTCATATCATGCATTGCATTGCATTTAGCTACATCTGCTAGCTGTTATGCTATTTATTGGTATTTGTTGGTACAGGTACAGTGAATATTAATTCTATGACAGGGTAGCTGATTATAGTTTTACATAGTGCTTTATTGCGGATTTCTTATCTGCGCTGTCTTACCCTTGTTTATTACCACTGAGTCTGGCAGTACTCATTTTACTCCTTGCACCTTGTGTGCAGATCTAGGTACCTCTCAGCAGTGATCCAGTAGCTGTGCGAGGCGACATCTGTGGGATATACGAGGTAGCTGCAGCGTCCGCAGGACCCGATATTTCTTCCTACCGTCTTTTGATTTTGTATTGACATTTCTTTCCGCACTTGGTATTTTTGTAAACTTTTATACACTCATGTTCAGTCGAGGCTCATGACTCTTGACCCTTCGATCTATGGGAGTTAGTATATTTTGGGACTTGGTCTCCCCGCTGTTGGTATAAATATTACTATTGTTTCATATTTTGAAATGCTTAAATGGGTTAAAGAGAGCTTCTAGCTCCGTTGTGGATATTGATTGGTCAGGCTGGCTTAGCAATGTGTCGGGCCCCATCACGACCGGATTTGGGGTCGTGACAACTGGTATCAGAGCCTAGGTTTACTAGGCCTCATGAGTCTTGAGCCGGTTAGTAGAGTCTTGTGGATCGGTACGGGGACGCTCGTACTTATCCTCGGGAGGCTGCGAACCTTTAGAAAACACTTCACATTTCTTGGAATTCTTATCGTGCGTACTTGATGCAGCTTGAGATATAATTTTTGAAACTCCTTCCGCACGTCTGAGTACGCTTCGATCGCCGGGGTGGATGACCTCCATTGCCACCTGTTAGAGGCCGTGGGCGCGGTCGTGCTAGAGTTAGAGGTAGGGCAGCTGAGGCAGTGCCAGCTGACCCGCCTGTTGTACCAGTTCAGGAGCAGCCCCCAGTGGTTGAAGCTCCAGCAGTCCCAGTTCAGGGCCGGACTATATCTATTGCTATTCCTGGTCTTCAGGAGACTCTTGCTCGGATATTATCGGTGTGTTCCGGTTTGGCTCGGGTAGTTTCGGCTACCGCTACCGTAGCGACATCTCGGTCGGGGGGTGGTCGGCGGACCCCTGCAGCTCGCACACCGACCCGGTTGTTCGGGGACTTCGGACACCGGAGGCGGTCCCCGCTCGGTGGTTGCACCGGTTATTCCTCCGACTGCACCGGCTCCGGCTCCAGAGCATATGGTTCGAGGTTATGCCCGATGACGAGCGGCGTCGTCTTGAGAGATTTGGTAGACTTCAGCCACCCCATTTCGGTGGCGTTGAGGGCGAGGATGCCCGGGGTTTCTTGGATAAGTGTCAGAAGATGCTGCGTACGGCTGGTATTCTTGAGTCCAGCGGAGTTTCATTTACTACATTTCAGTTCACCGGTCCCGCATTTGATTGGTGGGAGGAGTTTGAGAGGCGTAGGCCTGCAAGAGCAGCACCTCTCACATGGCAGCAGTTCTCTACTCTCTTTCTAGAGAAATATGTACCTCGGTCTCGTCGCGAGGAGCTACATCGCTAGTTCGAGTGGTTGGTTCAGGGCGACATGTCTGTGACCCAGTATGAGCTTAGATTCACTCGGTTGGCTAGGCATGCCACATGGATGATCCCCACTGATAGGGAGAGGATCGGGAGGTTCATTGATGGCCTCAACTACTCTATCCGTATTCTTATGACCAGGCGAGCGAGTTCTGTCATCATCGTTTGAGCAAGTAGTTGATATGGCACGCTCCATTGAGGCGGATCGTCGCCGAGAGATAGAGGAGCGGGAGGCCGAGAGGCCTCGTGGTTCGGGAGTTTCGGCGGTGCTCCATCTGTAGGGCATTCCCGGCAGAGCGCAGGTCGCTCACCTAGACCTCCTCATTCGGGCCGCCCAGAGCGCAGAGCGGAGGTTCTCATGGTCGTGGTCGACGGGGATTTCGGCAGGGTCGGTCATCACTTAGTGCCCTCCCGGCCCGAGTGCAACACCTACTTCTCCGGCGACCGGGTGCATGTTATGAGTGTGGTGAGTTTGGCCACATGAGGAGACGAGTGCCCTCGACTACGTAGGGGCGGGACTCAGCAGAGGGATCAGCCCTCCTCTTCGCACCATCTCAGGCTAGTAGAGGTGGAGGTCGGTCTTCTCGTGGTCGCCCCGGGGGCGAGGAGAGGTCCGGTGGAGGCCGGGCGCGATTCTATGCACTTCCCGACGGGCGTGATGCGGTTGCCTCCGATGCGGTGATTACGGGTATCATTTCTGTCCCTGATGCAGATGCCTCTGTTCTATTTGATCCAGGATCCACATATTCTTATGTGTCCTCTTATTTTGCACATTATTTGGGTGCGACTCGTGGTAGTCTTGATTTGCCTGGTTCATGTATCCACCCCCGTGGGTGATACGATTGTTGTGGATCATGTCTATAGATCCTGTGTTATATCTATCGGGGGTCTGGAGACCCAGGCAGATTTGTTATTGTTGGGTATGGTGGACTTTGATGTTATATTGGGTATGGACTGGTTGTCTCCGTATCATGCGATATTGGACTGTCATGCTAAGACAGTTACATTGGCCATTCCCGGTATTTCTCAGATCGAGTGGCGGTGTTCGACCGATTTCGTCCCTAGCCGTGTTATTTCGTTCTTAAAAGCTCAGAAGATGGTTGAAAAAGGGTGCTTATCGTACTTAGCTTTTGTGAGAGATGTGGGAGCTGAATCTCCTAGCATTGATTCTGTACCTGTTGTGAGGGACTTCCCAGATGTATTCCCCTCAGACCTGCCGGGCATGCCGCCGGACAGGGATATTGATTTTGGCATTGACTTGGTGCCGGGCACTCAGCCTATATCCATTCCTCCTTATCGAATGGCACCAGCCGAGTTGAAAGAACTAAAAGAGCAGCTTCAAGAGCTTCTGGATAAGGGTTTCATCCGCCCTAGTGTGTCTCCGTGGGGTGCGCCGGTATTATTTGTTAAAAAGAAAGATGGTTCCATGCGAATGTGTATTGATTATAGGCAATTGAACAAAGTGACAGTGAAGAACAAGTACCCTCTACCGCGCATAGAAGATTTGTTTGATCGGTTACAGGGTGCGAGGGTGTTTTCTAAGATCGATCTTCGTTCAGGCTATCATCAGCTGAAGATCAGAGACTCAGATATTATGAAGACTGCATTCAGGACCCGATATGGTCATTATGAGTTTCTTGTGATGTCGTTTGGGCTGACCAACGCCCCAGCAGCATTTATGCATCTGATGAACAGTGTGTTCAAGCCTTATTTGGATTCATTTGTGATTGTGTTCATTGATGACATTCTAGTCTACTCCCGTAGTCAGGGAGGAGCATGCTCAGCATTTGAGTATTGTGTTGCAGAGATTGAGGGAGGAGAAGCTATATGCTAAATTCTTCAAGTGTGAGTTTTGGCTCGAGTCCGTGGCATTTCTGGGACATGTGGTGTCTCGTGATGGTATTCAGGTTGATCAGAAAAAGATAGAGGCAGTGCAGAGTTGGCCTAGACCGTCCTCAGTTACAGAGATCGGGAGTTTTCTTGGCTTGGCGGGGTATTATCGCCGGTTTGTTCAGGGATTTTCATCCATTGCTTCTTCATTGACTAAATTGACTCAGAAGGGTGCACCATTCGTGTGGTCGGATGAGTGCGAGGAGAGCTTTTAGAAGCTCAAGACAGCTTTGACCACAGCTCCAGTGTTAGTATTGCCATCAGCTTCAGGTTCATATACCGTTTATTGTGATGCCTCGAGAGTGGGGATAGGTTGTGTGTTGATGCAGGAAGGTAAGGTGATTGCTTATGCTTCTCGACAGTTGAAGCCGCATGAGAAGAACTATCTTGTTCATGACTTGGAGCTAGCCGCCATTGTTCATGCATTGAAGATTTGGAGGCACTATTTGTATGGTGTGTCTTGTGAGGTGTATACCGACCATCGTAGTCTCCAGCGCTTGTTCAAATAGAAAGACCTTAATTTGAGACAGCGGAGATGGCTTGAGTTGCTTAAGGATTATGACATCACTATATTATATCATCCGGGGAAGGCCAATGTGGTGGCCGATGCTTTGAGCCGGAAGGCGGTCGGTATGGGGAGCTTGGCATATATTCCAGCTGAGGAGAGGCCATTTGCTTATGATGTTCAGGTGCTAGCCAATCGGCTAGTGAGGTTAGATATTTCGGAGCCCAGCAGGGTATTGGCTTGTGTTGTATCTCGGTCATCTCTATATGATCGTATTCGTGAGCGTCAGTATGATGATCCACATTTGGCTGTCCTTAGGGACAGAGTTCAGCTTGATGATGCTAGAGATGTCACCATTGATAGTGACGGCGTATTGAGGATGCAGGGCCGGATATGTGTGCCCAATATTGATGACCTTCGTGAGTTGATTCTGGAGGAGGCCCATAGCTCGCGGTATTCTATCCATCCAGGAGCCGCGAAGATGTATCAAGATTTGAAACAGCACTATTGGTGGAGAAAGATGAAAATGGACATTGTCAGACATGTAGCACGGTGCCTCAACTGTCAGCAGGTTAAGTACGAGCATCAGAGGCCCGGCGGTGTATTTCAGCGCATTGTTATTCCTGAGTGGAAATGGGAGAGGATCACCATGGACTTTGTTACTGGACTCCCTCGGACGGCGAGGAAGTTTGATTCTGTATGGGTGATTGTGGATAGACTGACCAAGTCAGCTCACTTCATTCCAGTTAGTACTACCTACTCATCGGAGCGGTTGGCGGCGATCTTTATTCGAGAGATTGTCCGGTTGCATGGAGTCCCAGTGTCTATCATATCCGACAGGGGTACTCAGTTCACTTCTCAGGTTTGGAGAGCATTTCAGCGAGAGATGGGTACACGGGTTGAGTTGAGTACAGCATTTCACCCCCAGACAGACGGACAGTCTGAGCGCACTATTCAGATCTTGGAGGATATGTTGCGAGCTTGTGTGATTGATTTTGGTGGTTCGTGGGATGAGTTCCTACCACTTGCCGAGTTTGCCTACAACAACAGTTATCAGTCGAGTATTCAGATGGCCCCGTATGAGGCATTGTATGGCAGACGGTGTAGATCCCCCGTGGGATGGTTTGAGCCTGGTGAGGTTAGATTGATAGGGACCTGAGTTAGTCCAGGATGCTCTGGATAGAGCAAAGTTGATCCAGGAGAGGCTTCGTATGGCACAGTCTCGCCAGAAGAGTTATGCGGACCGTAGAGTTCGAGAGTTGTCTTTCATGGTTGGTGACAGAGTATTGTTGAAGGTTTCACCTATGAAGGGTGTCATGAGGTTCGGGAAGAAAGGGAAGTTGAGTCCCAGGTTCATTGGTCCTTTTGAGATACTTAGGAGAGTTGGAGAGGTGGCATATGAGTTGGCCTTGCCGCCCGGCTTATCCAGCGTTCATCCGGTATTCCATGTGTCTATGCTCCGGAAGTACATTGGAGATCCGTCTCATGTATTAGACTTCAGCACCATTCGGCTTGATGGTGATCTATCCTATGATGTGGAGCCTATTGCCATTTTGGGACGGCAGGTGAGAAAATTGAGGTCTAAGGAGATTGCATCAGTTAAGGTTCAGTGGAGAGGTCGACCCGTGGAGGAGGCCACTTGGGAGATCTATGCTTGGTAAGGTCATTCAGCTATTGGGTTGCTTCTGGTACAACTCTGAGTCCGCTCGAGGACGAGCGTTTGTTTAAGTTGGGGAGAATGTGACGACCCGGCCCGTCGTCACGGGAATTACCACCCCGTTATTTTGTAAATACATGTTTTATGATTTTATATCGGTGTTAGAGTCTATCGGGTGAGTTAGGAGTGATTGGGATTGGAAATGAGGCATATAGCCTTTGTGAAGGAAACTTGAATAAGGAAAGTCAACCCGGAGTTGACTATTTAGATAGAGGGCTCGGAATCGGATTTTGATGATTCGGTTAGTTCCGGGAGGTGATTTGTGACTTAGGGGAGCGATCGGAATTGAATTTAGAGGCCCGGTGTAGAAATAGGCTTGAATTGGTTAAGGTTGAATTTTGGCGAAATCCGAATGGTAGGTGAGATTTTGATCCGGGAGTCGGAATGGAATTCCGACAGTTGCAGTAGCTCCGTTAGGTGATTTTGGATGTGCCTGCGCAAAATTTCAGGTCATTCGGACGTCGTTTGGTCGGGTTTTTGATTGAATGTGTAATTCGGAATGTTTTAAGGAATTTAGGCTTGAATTTGATGTGAATTATGGGTTTTGGTGTTATTAGACGTGTTTTGAGGATTGGAGCAAGTTCGAATAAGGTATTAAGATGTGTTGGTGTGTTTGGATGAGGTCCCGGGGCCTCGGGGTGTTTTCGGATGGTTAAACGGAAGAAAATCATGGAAATGGCAGGTTGAAGTTTTCTGGTTCTGTCATTTTCGCCCCTGCGGAAATGTGGGCGCGGAGGCGAGTCTGCAGGAGCGGACTGAGGAGCGCAGGAGCGCTTGGCATCGCAGAAGCGGAATCCTTTCCGCTGAAGCGGCGCCACTGGTGCGAGTGGGTGACCGCAGAAGCGGACTTGATGAAAAATGGTAAAGTCCGCAGAAGCGGATTCTTGACCGCCTGGGCGAGTCCGCAGGAGCGGACTCTGGTGCACAGAAGCGGGAGTTTTCGCAGAAGCGGGGGTTCAATTTCCGCAGAAGCGGATGCGCAGGAGCGGTCCCTTGATCGCTGGTGCGGAAATGGCCAAAAGGGCCTGGGTTCGCAGAAGCGACCAAAAGGTCGCAGAAGCGGTTCCGCAGGGGCGGAATTTTATCCGCAGAAGCGAAAATCGCTGTGAGTTAAGTGTATCAGAAGTTAGAAAAATTTCAGAACATTTCACATTTTTGGGTCTCGGCTTTAGAGGCGATTTGGGCGATTTTGAAGAGAAATTCAAGGGAAATCATCAGGGTAATCAACTATGGACTTAAACTATGGTTAGTATTGGTAATATTATGCAATTATATCATGAAAATGGAGGAATTTGGGGTAATTTATTGAAGATTTAACCCTATGCTTGAACTTTAGAAAATCAAGGTTTTGAATGGGCAAATGGAGTCCGAATTTGGTAAAATTGATATGCTTATACTCGTGTTGAGATGAGGGTTCCGAATATGTGACTTTCGTGATTTTTCGATAAGCGTACCGAAAGTCGGGTTTTGACAACTTTGGGAATTTTGATGTAAATTGAGTTGTATTGATTGGGTGTCGTCCCATTGGCCTAATTTGTTGTATTTCTACTGTATTTGATCGGATTCTACGCGTGCGGAGCTTGATTCTCGTGGCAAGGGCATTGCGGAGTAGTCGTCGCGCCGTATTGAGGTGAGTAATAGATGTGGGTGATGACCAGCGGGTTCGAAACCCCGGTATACCACTTTGTGACGTCGTATAGCGGCGAGATACGTACTCTCTTGTGAGTGCGAGGTCGATTGTGATTGGGGACTATGGCTTAGTCCGTCCAACCTGTTGATACTGTATTATTGGCTATTCTCGAGCCGTTGAACCCCCTTCTTGGGCGGTTGAGTATACTTGTGGGCCGTGAGCCGGTTATTGGATCCCGCGAGGATCGTTATAATTGTCTTATCATATAGACATGCTAGTTTACTACTAGTCCGCAGCTATTTCTGTTATTATGCTAATTCCAATCTCTGGAACTTGATATTACTGTTTTCCAACTAAAAAATGATAAAAGAGTTTTCAAAAAAAAACTATTTTTGAGCCTGCGAGGCTGTATCTGCATATTAGCTGACTAGTAGTGGATCGGGCTGCGCGCCGCAGCGAGATATATGTTGGATCGGACTGCACGCCGCAGAATATCTCTATGAGATGTGCTTGGGCTGTAGGAGCCCCTCCGGAGTCTGAACCCCCACGGTGAGCACGGGTACCCAAAATTGGAGTCGGGCTACGCGCCGTAGCGGTCATATCATGCATTGCATTGCATTTAGCTACATCTGCTAGCTGTTATGCTATTTATTGGTATTTGTTGGTACAGGTACAGTGAATATTGATTCTATGACAGGGTAGCTGATTATGGTTTTACATAGTGCTTTATTGCGGATTTCTTATCTGCGCTGTCTTACCCTTGTTTATTACCACTGAGTCCGGCAGTACTCATTTTACTCCCTGCACCTTGTGTGCAGATCCAGGTACCTCTCAGCAGTGATCCAGTAGCTGTGCGAGGCGACATCCGTGGGATATACGAGGTAGCTGCAGAGTCCGCAGGACCCGATATTCCTTCCTACTGTCTTTTGATTTTGTATTGACATTTCTTTCCGCACTTGGTATCTTGTAAACCTTTATACACTCATGTTCAATAGAGGCTCATGACTCTTGACCCTTCGGTCTATGGGAGTTAGTATATTTTGGGACTTGGTCTCCCCGATGTTGGTATAAATATTACTATTGTTTCATATTTTGAAATGCTTAAATAGGTTAAAGAGAGCTTCTAGCTCCGTTGTGGATATTGATTGGTCAGGCTGGCTTAGCAATGTGCTGGGCGCCATCACGACCGGATTTGGGGTCGTGACAAAAAGAGTATAAATAAAGTGAGAATCCAGTCTTATAATTATTATAGTCCAAAAAAACAAGGATAAAAACCATATCCTGGGACGTTTGAACTTTCAGTAGCCACCCAAGAAGCCACCATAAATTACAGAACAGTTAATAAGAAAACTAGCTTTCCAGGATGTTGTTTATGAATGTACATATTCAGTTCTCAAGCATATGCTTCACTAGAGAATGAAAAGAAACAGGAAAAAACAAGTAAAGAGGTATTGGTTTAAAAATTTATGTGTTGATCCAAAAATAAAGAGCGAGGCAAGAAAAAAGGGACATAATCATATATAAAACACAATCACATTATACTTCAACAAGAAAAAGATCTACCCTCTACAGCAGAAACTATCATAATTAGCACACAAGAAAAAGGATTATGCAAACGAAATGATTCAAGAGCACGCTAACTGTATCAGTTTATATTAATAAATTGATTATGCCTTATATACCAGAAAGTTGATCATACAACAACTACAACAACAACAATAACAATAACATACCGAGTATTATCCTGCACCGTGGTCTGGAAAAGGTGATGTTTATGCAGACCTTACCCCTACCTTGTGAGGATAGAGATATTATTTCCCAAGTTGGATTTTTTATATATAAAGAAAAAGAAGAAGAAAGTATCAATTTGCCCAAATCCTAGCGTGACCTTAATTTCTATAGACTGTATTTCTAGTAACCAGCAATACTAATTTCTGGCGTATAACCAAACAATGGTAAGTTCAGGAAGTCTTACCATATATAATATTTTGCATTCAAAACAAAAATAAAAAGGATATGTTATCTGGAGATTTAATGCATATATTATTTAACTACTTTTTTAAATAGAAAGTCATTTTTTTAAGCTCCATCAGATACATGACAAAAAGATAAGTCTATTGAAACATAAAAGTGTAAGAACTCCAAACTCATATATGAAAAACAAAACTTACCAAAATAACAATTATATTCAACTTTCAGTAAGTTCTTTACGATGTTTTATTTTCAAGTTATAGTACCAAACTAAAATTATACATCACATATAAAGCTACTAATGAACTGACATTGTATTAGCTAATTCTTTTATCTAGACAAGATATTCACATGCGATATGCAATAGATCAAAATTGTAAAAGTTTATCATATTACAATCACATTTCAAAAGTCTTTTTTTTTCCTAACTCAATGCCGAGTCAAACTACCTCATCTAAATTGAAACGGGGGAGTAGTAGTTTTCATGCACTTTTCCAAAACATATTTTATTTCAGAAAAGTTGAAGGCCATATGCGCACTGAATATTAGGGGTTTTGACCCTCAAACTGCAAACTCCTTCACATAAAATGGCACGAAGGAAATATGGTTTCCAGCTAACTATTAAGGAAAACTTACTTTTACTATGGAAAGAACCTTAACATATTACTCTGAGCATAATAAGTCCTACTAAGATAGTCCAATTAGAGGCCTTCATTACAGTCAATAAGGAATGAAGGGAAGAGAATCATTTAACTACAAGTCTTTGTACATCTAGCATCTTACTAAAAAGACTTAGCTTAACTGAAGGGTAACCTTAATTCAAATTACAAACTAGATAAGAAAAAGAACGTGAGTAAGCTTGTAATATTCTTCTCATATCAGAAATGGGTACCAGACTTACCTACTGCTATGATGATTCCAGTAAATAAAATTAGGAGATAGCGCACCCAGAGATTTCCCTTCAAAAAGCCAATGGAGTTTATAGCATTATGAGCCAAGTCAAAGAATGATATGCTGAGCATAAGACCAGCAGCAAAACCCTGCACAATTAGAAAATATAATCAGGTTTTGTACTCTGCTATGTACCTCTCGGATGTATGACTCTGAACATAACGAGCTCTTTTAATCCCCGAAAGCTTAAACCATCAGTAAATTAACAATCAAATGGTCCTTTTCTAATATAAATCCTAGTGAGCAAAATATAAACAACAATGATCAATAATCCTATGTCAAACGTCTAAATATAAACCAATCTGCCCAAACAACTTCAAAGTTGTCCTTAAAACCAATTCATATAATCCATGGAGAACCTACAATTCAATTTACAATGGAAGAAAGACAAGCTTTTGCTGTGGAGGAGGGACTTCACCAAGCAGTTGTCGTAAAAGTATCGCCGCGATCTCTAGGTTTGCATGATTTACGTTGTTTGCTGCCTAAAGTTCTGGGAATTAAAGGCCATTGTTTGGTTGGTCAACTTGCTCCAATTTGGAGAATCGACTTAAATTGTACAGTTTGAACAGTAGCACATGTGGTACAGTTTGAACCTGTGGCAGGTGCAAGGCAAGCTACACATGCTAGTACAACTGCTACTACTGGTTTGGATGCTACTACCGCTACTGGTTTTGAGACTGCAGCAGCTAATGCACAGCAAAATGATAACATGCAGGCAGAAAATTTTAAAGCTGCTACTGTTCATCCAATGCAGATTTTAAATTCTGGTAGTGCAGTTTCAGATCTTTGTAAGGGTACTATTGTGTTCGATCAAGGTTTTCGACGGACTGTTTCATCGAGGGACATAGCAAGAAACCAAGAACATAACTCCAACATTCCGACCTTACATTTCTCTAATCCACATGTAGAAAGAATTATCAAAGATGCTGCGATGGCAATGCACACCAATTTGGTTAGACAACCAATAGCGACATTGAATAAATCCGTCTTTGATGTTCCTTCACAATCGATGGAATTTTGTGGGAATATAAAGGAGAAGCTGGGCAGATGGTGCTATCAACTGGAAATAATGACTTTGCATTAGGTTTTGGAGAATCGACTTATGCAACATTATTTTGCGGCTGGGCAGATGGTGCTATGATTATTTCCAGTTGATAGCACCATCTGCCCAACTTCTCCTTCATACTCTCCACAAGATTCCATTGATTGTGAAGGAACTTCAAAGACGGATTTATTCAATGTCATTGGTTGTCTAACCAAATTGGTGTGCATTGCCATCGCAGCATCTTTGATAATTTTTTCTACATGTGGATTGGAGAAATGTAAGGTCGGAATGTTGGAGCTATGTGCTTGGTTTCTTGCTATGTCCCTCGATGAAACAGTCCGTCGAAAACCTTGATCGAACACAATAGTACCCTTAGAAACATCTGAAACTGCTCTGCCAAAATTTAAAATTTGCATTGGATAAACAGTAGCAGCTTTAAAATTTTCTGCCTGCATGTTATCATTTTGCTGTGCATTAGCTGCTGCAGTCTCAAAACCAGTAGCGGTAGTAGCATCCAAACCAGTAGTAGCAGCTGTACTAGCACGTGTAGCTTGCCCTGCACCTGCCACAGGTTCAAACTGTACCACAAGTGCTACTGCCACAGGTTCAAACTGTACCACAGGTGCTACTTAAACTATACCACAGGTGCTACTGGATATGCAGCCTACTGGTAGAGGTGAGGTTACTAAGAAGCCTAATGAAGATGTCGTGGATGCAGAAATTAATTTGCTGGCCAAAAACAATGATGATACAAAGGTTTTAAAAGGGCCAGTTATTGTAATTGAGAATGCTGGAACTGATGCTTCAGGGCAAGTTGAAGCTGAAAAAACAATTGAGGGTGTAGGTGTTGTTGATTATATCGAAAGGGTAAAACTACAACAAATGGTGAAAGATAGTGCAATAGCTGGAGATGATTGACTAACAACTACCAAGGTAACAATGGTAGAACATACAGAAAAAGCTGCAATACAATCAACTATGGTTGGCTCAAAATTGGAGACTAAAGTTTCATTAAACGCAACTGGTGAGAGACATAAAGCTGGGGTTAAAGGTGTGAAATCTTTGGATGGTAAAATCGTTACAGATGTTGAGGCAGTGGCTAATATCTCTTGTAATACAACTGGAGCAGAACAACAAAGTGCTTCTGTCAAACTTGTTGCTGGCAAAAATAATCGGATCAAAAAAGCTGTGATTAACAGCATGTTCTTGGAAAATCAAATTGGGAATGTCAGTTTGGATGATAAGAGAGGAGATCTGAGCAAAAAGGAAGGAGATTGGAAGGTAGTAACATCTAAAAAATCTCTTACCAATATGAGACGTTTACCAAAATTGCAGGACCAAAGTGTTCAAAGAATATACAACAATATTGGTTCTAGTTCATGCAATTTTGACCTTCTTGTTATTGCTGAAGATCAGAGAGGGCAATTGGCGTTGGTTGAGAAATCACATAATATGTCTAGTATCACGCCTATCAATAGGGAAAGCAATAATGTTTTAGTTGGAAAGGAACATCAAAAAGCTACTACTATAATGCAAATACACTCACAGCTCCAACATTTGTCGAGCAGCACTGATGGGAACAAAATTCACGACGCAACAAGAAAAGAGGAAAATGTGGAAAGGGATGCTGCTGACACACGTGCGAAGAATGTGTGTGTTTAAAGTTTTAAAAAAATGCATAGATCCCAAGTTGTGGCAGCTGATGATCGTGAATCAGCTGATATGTTGAAGGCATGTGTGGAGCGAGCTGAAATTGCTACTGTCGATCGAGAAAGATATGGGTGAAAATCGAGAAATTGAGGTCTAGATCTGTTTTTCTTTACCTTTTGATCGTGCAAATATAAAGCAACTTGAAGAGATCGAGACACTGAGTTCAGAGCTCCTTCAGAGATTCGACACGGTTCTTCAAAGCTTTCAAGATCAGATTTCAAAGCTTTGATTATCGGCTCTTCTAAAAGAGGTTTGTTGCTCGCACAGAGATTTCAGAGATGATGTGTTCGAGAGAAGCTTCGATGTGTTCCAGAGAAGCTTCGATGTGTTCTGCTTTTGACAAAACAACTTACAGAAGTAGAATATAAAAAGTCTTAAAAAGGACTTGGAAAAATAGAAAAGGGAAAGTGGAGTATAGGGAAAACTTAACAAGTTAGCTTCCAGTTAAACAACAACTATTCTTAACCAGAAGGAAAGAAACATTTATTTGAGATCCAGTCGTGTTGACAAGGCGAAAAGGTTACCATTAATGAAACACCAACAAAATAAGCTTGCCAGTATAAAGGAAGACGAATAGATCTTACAGCTTATGCAGCAGCCCTAACTAAACTTATGCACGTAGTATGTATGGTTAAAGAAAGATGAATAGATCTTACAGCTTATGCAACAACCCTAACTAAACTTATGCGTGCAGTATGTATGATTAAAGGAAGATGAATAGATCTTACAGCTTATGCAGAAGCCCTAACTAAACTTACGTGCGCAGTAAACTAGTTACGATATTAATGAGAACTGCTCAGAACTTGCAACTGCAGAATCCATGAGATTTGTTCAATTTGGCAGATAAATGAACTTGCAATAATGAATAGTGCCTTGTTAATTACTATCACAGAAGAAGCTATTGCAATCTTTTAGCTACTCTGTTTGTGGATTCTAAATAAATCACTATCTAATAAGGAATTAATGAAGTTTCTTTACAAGAAACAAACTGAATACCTACCAATATAAAGCACTAAATATGTTTTAATTTTAATAGGTATTACCTAGTTTGAGGATGCCATAGCTGGATAGATATTCCATAGTTGTTATGCATAGTTGTACCTCTTCATAAATAATTAACAGAATACTGGATGTTCAAGTTAACATGTAACTCAAGAATGATCGGAAGTAAAGCTTAACCAACTTCGGTAGAAAAGTTAAAAGGAAAAAAATTTAAAATTACTCGAGCAATGAAACAAAGAAATTCAGATATCTGATAAGCCAATACATGACATATGATTGTTCATAAACTTCTAGAATTTAACAATGATTAATTAAAATATTCTCACCTCATTAAATCACTTTTAAACACAAAACTAAAAACAACATGAATTAAACATAGAACCCAAAAGACTACAACATGAATTAAGAACCTTTTTACCAAGAACTAAAAAATACAGTAAACACGTATAGAATTGGCAACAAAAATAGTAAAAATGACAAAAAGAATTAAGAAAATTACCAGGCTATGGTGATTTTGGGCCTCTCTGTTTAGAGCACAAACCTGATTTTAGAATTTGGGGAAGGAACCCGTCTTTCAGATTTGGGAAAGGAACCCGACTGTTCTCACATTTATTTTTGGGGAAGGAACCCGACTTATTAGAGCACAAATCTGGGCGTCTTTCAGATTTTTTGGAAAGAACCCGACTGTTCTCACGGTTTTGGGCTTTGAGAACTCTAGGTTGTGATGATTATGGAGGTCTGTAGAAGAGGTATTTGATTAAACTCAGCCATTAATCCTAAACAAGCAAAGATGCAATTAGAGAGGGGATTTTGGGTTTATCCACGAGAGGATTTTGGGTGTTCCGTGAGAGTTTGGATACAGTACTAGGGCAAGTAGTTTTGGGTGTATCGATGGGGGAGGGTTTTTTTTTATTGAATTAGTTAAAAAGATATAAAATATAGGTCACTTATAATTAGCTTGGCGTGCACTTAAATTTTTAGCTGAAAAAATGAGTGGGAATAAATAACCGTTCCCATAGAAAACATATTCTCAAAACCGTTGCCATATACATGTCTATTAGAACGGTTTACACATCCATTGCGAAACAAAACTCTATGGCAACGGTTTTGTTATATTTGCAACGGTTTGATCTCAATAGTGTGTTGGTAGCACCGAAATTCTATTGTAACAATTTCAACCATTATTATATCATTTCTAAGGCAACGATTTGTGAACTGTTGCCAAAATAACTGTTCCCATAGGCCTATTTTCTTGTAGTGTGTATTTCTTCTAGTATTTGGCGAAGTGTATGTGCCGAACGGCACTTATTACATTTCTTTTATATTATTCCGCTGTTATCTTATCTTTTGTTCGTAAAAGTGTACATTCCACGTTGTGTCAGGCTAACCTAGTCGCGAATACTAGGTGCCGTCAGGACATGTTCACGATTCGTGAACTAGGGTCGTGACAAGTTGGTATCAGAGCTCTAGGTTCATAGGAGTTACGAGACACGGATCGGTTATTTAGAGTCTCGCTGATCGATACAGAGACGTCTGTATTTATCTACGAGAGGCTATGTAACCATTAGGAAAATTCCACTTCATTTTATTCCTTATCGTGGGTCATCTATTCAGTTGGAGCCTATATCATATGTTCTTTTGCATCCACTCGTGTATTAAAATTGGACACTCGGTATCAAGTATGCGCCGACGGTTCGTGATGCTACAGAGGGATTATAAGGGAGCCAAGAATTTACTCAACCATTGATACCACGTGTCATCCATATCGATAATGCAAAGTATTGAGAGATCTATTCAATTGTACACATGGGGTGCACTAGGTTCTGACATTTGATTAATAAGTATGGTCTTAAGAAGGTTTACTTTACTGCCTAATCGTTGCAGTAATGGCAGAGTCACGATGTGGATGTAGATCTAAAGATAGTTGGTGGTAATAAAGACTATATAGTTCGTATGAGATGTCTATTTAGCGAAGGTTTCAACTAGCAATAGAGATAGCGGGGGAAGTAAGTTTAACTGTCATAAGAAGGAAATGTACCAAACGAATATTTTGGGTTGTCTTATAATGATGACGTACAAATGATAAAGGTTAGTATCATGGATTAGCAGGATATATCATATGGCTTCATACCAAGTGAAAGGATTTCACTATCAACGATCAAATTATGGGTCATGTATCATATCAGATTTGTCCTGCGATGTATTTAAGTGCTATTCAAAAATTCTTTGAAACTTGCTGATGAGTAAGAGTTGATATTTGTATGGTATGACGTTGGGAATTTTGATGTTCCTATGTCCATAATAATTCTACATTTCATTATCAGCAGGGAAAACATCGACAAAGACTACAGGGTGCTTCATAGATGTGTGAGAATCACAGTATGTTTTAAGCTATCGTTAGTAAAGAATGCTCGATGCATGGAGCGGGAAGATGTTTGGTTGTATTGGAATAAGGTCATACCCTATGGATTTAGAGTGCTAATAGGGCATAGGTGGTTATGTTCATTGGATCAAGTGAATTGTAGTTGAATAAGGGTAAATGACTTGAGAGAATGGTTCTAATGTGTTCGAGAGTCGTGTAATTGTGGCTTTGAGCTAAGTGGGAGAGTCTCACCGCTTATGATTGGGTCGCATGGCTAATTACCTGCGTGAATTCTGGGTATTAGCATATTAATGGGTTATTGCAGCTACGGAAAAGGACCTTGAGTGATAATTTGAGTATATGAATTGTTGAATGCATGTTATGGTTAGCCTTACTGGCTCATGTTCAAACTTGAGGGAAGATTCATGATTTATGCCTCGTATAGGTGCAGTTGAGAGTCAAGCTTTTGAAGCAACTTATGAAGAAAGGCACAAAATGTTCTATGATGTTTTGACTTGTGGTGTAGCATTTGAGAGACATGAAATGGTCGTCGTTTTTGAGACAGCATGGCCTCATGATTTAAGGTAACTCGGGGTGAGTGCGGTTGAAATAAGTTAGGTATTGAAAGGAGATATTAACATTTGTAAGGAAATCAAGGATAAACTGAAAGGAAGTATATTTATTAGCCATAGTTGAGTTGGCATATTGGTGTCAGTGATCGGTTCATGCAGCGTGATCGAGTTATGCATGTGATTTGTGGCGGTGCATTTGAGGCTTGTCGGCCGCAGTGATTATTGTTATTCTGAAGTATTCTTCTGTTAGGGCCTGTTATGAGTAGGCGGATCTCGGAAAAGGTCATGGTGGCTTGGGCCACTACTTAGAGATTGACATATTTGATGGTTATGAGAATTCGCTTGTATGTTGCTATAGTTCTCCTGAAGTGAGTTAAATAGAAAGTCTTATGTGATGAAGTATTAGCCTATCGTCAGTTCTAGAGTTGTGACAGAAATCGTGTCTATCGTATATCGGCACGTGAGGTGCAGTGAGTGGTATGGAATTTGAAGTAAGGACCAAGGTCGCAGTTTGGTCAATGAATGTGATATAAAGAGCTCGGATGAGCAGGAAAGGAGTTTCACTGTTTTGAGTAAGATAGGATGTAACACTTGAGATTGGTGTTCTGTGAGAAAGGCTTTGCATCCTGGTTAAGGACTTCTGATCGCTTTTCAATGTTAGTGCAGCTGGTGGTTTGAATGTGCAGGCCCGTTAATTATTCGGAAGATGGTGGGAGCTTGTCCCACAAAAAGATTGTATAGGTGTGACATGTAGTCACTTGATTAATTAGAAATTTAAACCAAGTATGATGATTTTGGTAATGTCATCCATTTGAGAATTTATGCCTGGAGGGCACTCTACTTATTGGGTTATAGACGTGTGAAATATTATTGGCTTAACTTGGCACGATCAGGATAGACTTAAGGTCGGTGGATAGATTTAAATGTGGAAGTAAGCCTTACGTCAGGCCAGTTGTGTTTATTTCAACAATGCGCTCTTTATGGAGGGATAGTCGCGGTCTTATTTCGTGGTTAGTTAATTCATGTAAAGATATATTGCAACGTATGAGTTGTCAGACGGCTTGGTAAATTCCTTATATATTGAGGTTCCGCTCAGTGGTGATGTTATATGAGCATGATGGCTCTTGAGACTTAGATCATGTATCGCACCTCAGTTGTGCTTGAGTTTGTAGCCTATAACACTGTATGTTTCCTTGTGAATGATATTATGAACCTTAGTGTGCTTATGACCGATATTCAGTATTTTGATGTGATGAGCTATTCAGCTCGACGTATATCTCCTTATGTGAGTTCTATATATGGATTGGGTGGCACGCCGCCATGGGTATATTGTTTGGATCGGGTTGCATGCCGCAATAGTGTGATGTTTAGTTCAGTGCCAATATTTGCTTTTATGTGTTCGGTTTTGTCACGACCCGGATTTCCCACCATCGGGGGTCATGATGGCGCCTACTAAATGAAAGCTAGGCAAGCCAAATATTAATTTCACCTCCATTAATTACCAAATTCTTATTAAGACTTATTATTAAAACATATAAATTACAGCGGAATAATCAAAATTAGCGGAAGACTTAGTCAAATATGATAAAGAAAACCCAAACATGATACACTACCCAAGACCGGTGTCACAATACTCACGAACTTCTAAGAATAATACACATAATTGTCTGAAAGAAAATACAATCTGTTTATCTCGATTACATGAGATAACAGAATGAAAAGCATAGATAGAAGAGACAACGGGTCCTGCGGACGCCTGCAAGGCTACCTCGTAGTCTCAGTAGTCGAAAAATCCACAAGTCGCTACCGCCGCTGCTGCTGTCCGTAACCTGTATCCGCGCAAAAAGAGCGCAGAGTGTAGTATCAGCACAACCGACCCCATGTGCTGGTAAGTGCCTGGCCTATCCCAGCGAACTAGTGACAAGGCTAAGGCCAGTCACCCACATAAACCTGTACAATTGCAATATACATATATATACAATACATTTATAAGGAAAGACTCTGCTCAGAAATAATAGTCAATAACTCGTGATATCCAGACTAATATAATCAATAAAATAAATCTTACTTTCATGTCTCAATTCCTTTCTCATTTCATATCTCGTGGTAGGCGTACCACCCGCTCCTAATTATCTCAGTAACTACATCTTGTGGTAGGCGTACCACCCGCTCCCAACTATATCAATAGGCTACCGGCAACTATGGCCAATGCCAAGATTTAAATCATTTTGTGGTCGGCGTGCCACACGATCCCATTTCTTATTATATAAGTGGTCGGCGCGCCACACGATCCCAATCCATAAATATATATATATATATATATATATATATATATATATACAATTCATAAATATATATATATATAAGTGGTCGGCACGCCACACGATCCCAATTCATAAATATATATATTACCGGCATTTAGCCAATAATCTTTGCATCAACAATATTTATAATTACCGGTTTTAAACCAATAATTGATAATAATTTCAACAATGTATCTCCATTACCGGTATAACACCAATAACTCTTAATCAACAATTTATTCATAACTAAATTCCTATTCCTTCGAGCTAGGATAGAACAAACACTTACCTCGAAAGTTTACGAATGATTCAATCCGTAGCAATGCCTTTTCCTTTCGAATTTGACTCCAATCCAATCGTATCTATACACAATTGATTTAATATCATCAATACCACTCAACAAACTAATTCCTAAGACCAATTACAACTTTTACAATATTCTGACCGGAATAGAAATTTTCGACCCCGGGCCCACATGGTCGGAACTCGGGGTTAGGACCAAAATTCGGTTACCCATCCCCCCACGAGTTCATGTATATGATTTGTTTCAAAATCGGACCTTAATTCGAGGTCCAATTTCCCAATTTACGAAAAACCCTATATTTTAACAAAAACAAGAAATTCTACCATGAAAACCTTTGATTTCTATTGAAAAACATGTTTAATGATGTTAGGAATTGAAAGAATTAAGTAAAAAGTGACTTACAATTGTTTTGATGAAGAAGGAATCCGTGAATAATCGCAAATGGGTGTTTTTGTTTTGTAAAAAGTGAAGAAATGAACTGAAAATCGTGTTTTACAGGTCTCTGTGTTCGCATTTGCGAACCCCGACCAATTTCTGGAGTTTGAAAAATAAGCTAAGGCTGGGAAGTTCGCATTTGCGAACTTTTGTTCGCATTTGCAAAGCCAAGGCAAATCTGGGGGCTTCGCAATTGCGAACATATGTTCGCAATTGCGAACTAGGCTGCTTCCACGGACTTTTGCATTTGCGAATGTTTGTTCGCATTTGCGAACAAGGCTGGGCTGAGGGACCTTCGCATTTGCGAAGAATGCTTCGCATTTGCGAAGCAGGCCTTTTCACTGGAGGCCTCGCAATTGCGAGGTTTGGTTCGCATTTGCGAACCCAAACGGTCCTGGGCACCTTCGCATTTGCGACCAAGGGTTCGCATTTGCGAACCCTGCCTTGACCTGCCAGCTTTGCAATTGCGAGAAATACTTCGCAATTGCGAAGACAACAGCTGGGTGAAAAACCAGCAGTGCAAAAACTCAGAATTTCATCCAACGGCCTATCAAATCTTTACCTGAGCTCCCCGGCTCCAAACCAAATATGCACACTAACTCAAAAACATCATACGAACATGTTCGCGCGATCAAATCTCTAAAATAACATCAAAACCAATGGATTGAGCCTTAAAACTCAAGAATTCTTTCAAATTTCATAATTTCCAAACTTTCCAATTTAAGGCCGAAATGCGTCAAACGACGTCCGTTTTCAACCAAACTTTACAGGAAGCGCTTAACCAATATATATGACCTGTACCGGGCGTCGGAACCAAAATACGAGCCCGATACCAGTACTTTTTAATCAAAAATCAGTTTCATTTTTCTTAAACATTTTCAATAAACAATTTAACAGAAAAATTCTTTCACCGGGGTTCTAGACCTCGGATTTCAATTCCGGGCATATGCCCAAGTTCCATATTTTTCTACGCATTTTCTGAGACAGTCAAATCATGGATCCGGGTCCGTTTACCAAAAATATTGACCAAAGTCAACCATATCAATATTAATATCAAAATTCTTCAACTTTTTCACATATTTCAACATAACTATTTTCCAGCTTTGTGCCCGGACTATGCACGCATATCGAGGCAACTATAAATGAGGTTTTCAAGACCTCAAAAGCTCGAAATAATTAATAAAACAAGTGATGACCCTTTGGGTCGTCACAATCTCCACCTCTAAAACAACCGTTCGTCCTCGAACGGGCAAAAGAAAGAAGTACCTGAGTCAGGAAACAAATGTGGGTAGCGGCTCCGCATATCAGACTCGGACTCCCAGGTCGATGCCTCAGGAGGCTGGCCTCTCCACTGAACACGCACAGAAGGATAACTCTTCGACCTCAACTGTCGCCGGTCTAGAATGGCTACCGGCTCCTCCTCGTAAGATAGATCATTGTCCAATTGGACATTACTGAAGTCTAACACATGTGTGGGATCGCCGTGGTATCTCCGAAGCATAGATACATGAAAAACTGGATGCACGGCTGATAAGCTAGGTGGCAAAGCTAATCTGTAAGCCACCCCTCCCACTCTGTCTAGAATCTCAAATGGACCAATATACCTAGGGCTGAGCTTGCCCTTCTTCCCGAACCTCATCACGCCCTTCATAGGCGACACTCGGAGCAATACTCGTTCACCAACCATGAAATCTACATCTCGAACCTTATGATCCGCATAAGTCTTCTGTCTGGACTGAGCTGAACGCAATCTCTCCTGGATAGTCTTGACCTTATCCAGGGCCTCCTGAACTAAGTCTGTACCCAACAACCGAGCCTCTCCCGGTTCAAACCATCCAACTAGTGATCGACATCGCCTACCATATAATGCCTCATACGGAGGCATCTGGATGCTAGACTGGTAACTGTTATTGTAGGCGAACTCTGCTAATGGCAGAAACTGGTCTCACGAGCCTCCGAAATCAATAACACAGGCTCGAAGCATGTCCTCAAGAATCCGAATAGTCCTCTCGGACTGGCCATCCGTCTGAGGATGAAATGCTGTACTCAACTGAACCTGAGTGCCTAACTCCCGCTGGACCGCTCTCCAGAACCGCGAGGTAAACTGCGTACCCCGATCAGAGATAATAGATACTGGCACTCCATGGAGATGAACAATCTCTCTAATGTACACCTCCGCTAACCTCTCCGACGAGTAGGAGACAGATACTGGAATAAAGTGTGCTGACTTGGTCAGCCTATCAACAATGACCCAAATAGCATCAAATTTCCTCCGAGTCAAAGGAAGTCCAGTAACGAAATCCATAGTGATCCGCTCCCATTTCCACTCGGGAATTTCAATCCTCTCGAATACACCACCAGGTCTCTGGTGCTCATATTTCACCTGCTGACAATTTAGACACCGAGCGACATACGCAACGATATCTTTCTTCATTCTGCGCCACCAATAGTGTTGCCGTAAGTCCTGGTACATCTTCGTGGCACCTGGGTGAATAGAATACCGCGAACTGTGGGCCTCTGCTAATATTAACTCTCGAATCCCTTCGACATTGGGCACACAAACTCGACCCCGCAATTTCAATATCCCATCATCATCTAGATTTACCTGTGTGGCACCTCCCCGCTGTACTGTATCTCTCAACTCACGTAAATGAGGATCATCAAATTGCCGCTCACGGATACGCTCTAATAAAGAAGAACGAGCGACCGTGCAGGCTAACACCCTGCTAGGCACAGAAATGTCTAATCTCATGAACCGGTTGGCTAATGCCTGGATGTCTAGAGCTAATGGTCTCTGACTGACCGAAATATATGCAAGACTACCCATGCTGGCAGACTTTCTACTCAATGCATCGGCCACCACATTGGCCTTACCCGGGTGATATAAAATAGTAACATCATAGTCTTTTAGCAACTCTAGCCACCTTCTCTGCCTCATATTCAACTCTTTCTGCTTAAACAAATACTGAAGACTCTTATGGTCGGTGTATACTTCATATGCTACACCATATAAATAATGCCTCCAGATCTTCAATGCGTGAATAATCGCCGCCAATTCTGGATCATGCACTGGATAGTTCTTCTCATGAATCTTCAACTGCCTCGAAGCATAGGCAATAACCTTGCCATCCTGCATTAACACTGCACCAAGCCCAATACGGGAAGCATCACAATAAACAGTATAACGTCCCGTACCTGTGGGTAAAACCAATACCGGTGTTGTGGTCAAGGTTGTCTTGAGCTTTTGAAAGCTCGCCTCACATTCATCGGACCATTCAAATTGAACACCCTTCTGGGTCAATCTGGTCGGTGGGGTTGCAATAGACGAAAATCCTTCTACGAATCGGCGATAATAGCCCGCTAACCCCAAGAAACTCCGAATATCCGTGGCTGATGTCGGTCTAGGCCAGCTCTTGACTGCCTCAATTTTCTTCGGATCAACCTGAATACCTGCTGCCGTCACAATATGACCCAGGAATGCAACCGAACTTAGCCAAAATTCACACTTTGAAAATTTTGCATATAGCTGGCTATCTCTCAGAGTCTGTAAGGCCACTCTGAGATGTTGCGCATGCTCCTCCTGACCGCGGGAATATATTAATATGTCATCAATGAAGACTATTACAAACAAGTCTAAATAAGGCCGGAACACCCGATTCATTAATTCCATAAAAGCTGCTGGAGCATTTGTCAACCCAAAAGACATGACCGGAAATTCATAATGTCCATACCGAGTGCGGAACGCTGTCTTAGGGACATCAGATGCCCTAATCTTCAGCTGATGATAGCCAGATCTCAAATCTATCTTTGAAAATACCTTGGCACCCTGAAGCTGGTCAAATAAATCATCAATTCGCGGAAGTGGATATTTATTTTTGATAGTCACCTTGTTTAACTGTCGATAGTCAATGCATATTCTCATCGAACCATCTTTCTTCTTTACAAATAATACAAGTGCACCCCACGGCGAAACACTGGGTCTAATGAAACCCTTTTCAAGTAAATCCTGCAACTGTTCCTTCAATTCTTTTAACTCTGGCGGAGCCATACGGTATGGGGGAATGGAAATGGGCTGAGTGCCCGGAGCCAAATCAATGCAAAAATCAATGTCCCTATCGGGCGGCATACCTGGCAAGTCTGAAGGAAATACTTCAGGAAATTCGCGAACCACAGGCACGGAGTCAATAGAAGGAACCTCAGCACTAGAATCACGGACATAGGCCAAATAAGCCAAGCATCCCTTTCCAACCATACGCTGAGCTTTAACATAAGAAATAACATTACGGCTAGTATGACCCGAAATTCCTTTCCACTCTATACGAGGCGAATTCGGCAGGGCTAAAGTCACAGTCTTGGCATGGCAATCTAAAATAGCATGATACGGAGATAGCCAGGTCCATGCCTAGTATAATATCAAAGTCCACCATATTTAGGAGTAATAAATCAGCACGGGTCTCGAGACCCTCAATTACTATAATACATGATCGATGAACTCGATCAACCACAATGGAATCGCCTACTGGTGTAGACACATGAACAGGAACACTCAGTGGATCACTGTGCTGAACCAAGTATGGTGCAAAATAGGAAGACACATACGAATTTGTAGACCCAGGGTCAAATAATGCTGATGCCTTTCTATCACAAACCAAAATAATACCTGTAATGACGGCATCAGAAGACTCAGCCTCTGGTCCGGCGGGAAGTGCATAACATCGGGGCTGTGCCCCACCACCCGGAGCGGTATCTCTAGGACGATCGGCTGCTGGCTGGTCTCTACCTCTATCGGTCTGTGCTCCACCTCTATGACCTCTACCTCCACCTCTATGCCCTCTACCCCTGCCTCTGGCTGGCTGGGCAGGCTGTGGGGGAACTGGGGCCTGAATCATGGCACGAGTACCCTGCTGGTGAGATCTGTCAGAAGCTCGAGGGCAATACTTTGCAATGTGCCTAAGATCACCGCACGTAAAACAAGCCCTCGGCTGCTGAAAATAGCGAAGTGGTGGTGCACTGATAGGCTGCTGATCAGAGTAGCGTGGCTGAGAATTACGATCACCTGAAGCATCATGAGAAACCTGAAGAGCTGACCGATAAGGCCTAGGAGGATGGCCTCTATCATAAAAATCTCTATCTCCAGACGAGGTACCACTGAATCTACCCGAATTACGAGATCTCTTATCTGATCCATGTCTCGCTCCCTGTGACAGAGCCAACTCGATCCGGCGGGCTGCATTAGCCGCCTCCTGAAAAGTGATTTTAGTTCCTGCCCCCATAGCCATCTGTAGCCGAATTGGCTGATTCAAGCCATCAATAAACCTCCTCACCCTCTCCCGATCCGTGGGAAGTATGATAATAGCATGACGAGCCAGGTCCACAAACCTAGTCTCGTACTGTGTGACAGACATAGAACCCTGATGAAGACGCTCAAATTGTCTGCGCATAACCTCCCGCTGAGTTGCTGGAAGGAACTTCTCCAAGAATAATTCTGCAAACTGCTCCCAAGTCAAAGATGACGATCCCGCTGGCCTGGATAGACAATAATCTCTCCACCAAGTCTTGGCGGAACCAGATAATCGAAAAGTAGCAAAATCCACACCATTAGTCTCCACAATACCCATAGTACGGAGAACTTTGTGGCAGCTGTAGAGGAAATCCTGTGGATCCTCTGAAGGAGTTCCACTGAATGTGGTAGTGAACAGCTTGGTAAACCTGTCCAATCTCCACAACGCGTCAGCAGACATGGCTGCACCATCATTAGACGGAGTCGCAATAATAGGTCGAGCTGCCTCAACTGGCTGAATCACAGGATCCTGAGCCTGGGGAATTACTGGCTCCGGAGTGCGCGTAGCGGGAGTCTGATTACCTCCTCCAGCCTGAGAAGTGGCTGGTGCTACCGGTAATAAACCTGCTCTGGTGATATGATCCATAAAACCTGCTATCCGGACCAAAGCATCCCGAAGATCCGGTGAAAACAAAGCTCCTCCTGGGACCTGAGCTGGGCCTACTGGAGCTGCTGGGGTTGGAACTTCCTCCTCGATATGAACATGAGGTTCTGCCACTCGTGCTGCTGCTCGGGGCTGAGCTCTGCCCCTACCTTGGCCTCTAGTACGACCTCGACCTCGGCCTCTACCCCTAGCAGGAGCTGCCGCTGCTGGGACCTCGGGCTGCTGGTCGGTAGATGAGGATGCACGTGTCCTTACCATCTGCGGAAGAACAGAGTAGAAGTTCAATTAACATTTAAAAGATCAAGTCGCACGACTGGAAAGAATAAAGGGAATATTTTCCTAACTCCGTAGCCTCCGGAGGATAAATACAGACGTCTCCGTACCGATCCTTCAGACTCTACTAATGTTGTTCGTGAGTTGTGAGACATGTGCAACCTAGTGCTCTGATACCAACTTGTCACGACCCGGATTTCCCACCATCGGGGGTCATGATGGCGCCTACTAAATGGAAGCTAGGCAAGCCAAATATTAATTTCACCTCCATTAATTACCAAATTCTTATTAAGACTTATTATTAAAACATATAAATTACAGCGGAATAATCAAAATTAGCGGAAGACTTAGTCAAATATGATAAAGAAAACCCAAACATGATACACTACCCAAGACTGGTGTCACAATACTCACGAACTTCTAAGAATAATACACATAATTGTCCGAAAGAAAATACAAGCTGTTTATCTCGATTACATGAGATAACAGAACGAAAAGCATAGATAGAAGAGACAACGGGTCCTGCGGACGCCTGCAAGGCTACCTCGTAGTCTCAGTAGTCGAAAAATCCACAAGTCGCTACTGCCGCTGCTGCTGTCCGTAACCTGTATCTGCGCAAAAAGAGTGCAGAGTGTAGTATCAGCACAACCGACCCCATGTGCTGGTAAGTGCCTGGCCTATCCCAGCGAACTAGTGACAAGGCTAAGGCCAGTCACCCACATAAACCTGTACAGTTGCAATATACATATATATACAATACATTTATAAGGAAAGACTCTGCTCAGAAATAATAGTCAATAACTCGTGATATCCAGACTAATATAATCAACAGAATAAATCTTACTTTCATGTCTCAATTCCTTTCTCATTTCATATCTCGTGGTAGGCGTACCACCCGCTCCCAACTATCACAGTAACTACATCTTGTGGTAGGCGTACCATCCGCTCCCAACTATATCAATAGGCTACCGGCAACTATGGCCAATGCCAAGATTTAAATCATTTTGTGGTCGGCGTGCCACACGATCCCATTTCTTATTATATAAGTGGTCGGCGCGCCACACGATCCCAATCCATAAATATATATATATATATATATATATATATATATATATATATATATATATATATATATATATATATGATAATAAGTGGTCGGCACGCCACACGATTCCAATTCATAAATATATATATTACCGACATTTAGCCAATAATCTTTGCATCAACAATATTTATAATTACCGGTTTTAAACCAATAATTGATAATAATTTCAACAATTTATCTCCATTACCGGTATAACACCAATAACTCTTAATCAACAATTTATTCATAACTAAATTCCTATTCCTTCGAGCTAGGATAGAACAAACACTTACCTCGAAAGTTTACGAATGATTCAATCCGTAGCAATGCCTTTTCCTTTCGAATTTGACTCCAATCCAATCGTATCTATACACAATTGATTTAATATCATCAATACCACTCAACAAACTAATTCCTAAGACCAATTACAATTTTTACAACATTCTGCCCGGAATAGAAATTTTTGACCCCGGGCCCACATGGTCGGAACTTGGGGTTAGGACCAAAATTCAGTTACCCATCCCCCCACGAGTTCATGTATATGATTTGTTTCAAAATCGGACCTCAATTCGAGGTCCAATTTCCCAATTTACGAAAAACCCTATATTTTAACAAAAACAAGAAATTCTACCATGAAAACCTTTGATTTCTATTGAAAAACATGTTTAATGGTGTTAAGAATTGAAAGAATTAAGTAAAAAGTGACTTACAATTGTTTTGATGAAGAAGGAATCCGTGAAGAATCGCAAATGGGTGTTTTTGTTTTGTAAAAAGTGAAGAAATGAACTGAAAATCGTGTTTTACAGGTCTTTGTGTTCGCATTTGCGAACATGGGTTCGCAATTGCGAATCCCGACCAATTTCTGGAGTTTGAAAAAAAGCTAAGGCTGGGAAGTTCGCATTTGCGAACTTTTGTTCGCATTTGCGAAGCCAAGGCAAATTTGGGGGCTTCGCAATTGCGAACATATGTTCGCAATTGCGAACTAAGCTGCTTCCAGGGATTTTCGCATTTGCGAATGTTTGTTCGCATTTGCGAACAAGGCTGGGCTGAGGGACCTTCGCATTTGCGAAGAATGCTTCGCATTTGCGAAGCATGCCTTTTCACTGGAGGCCTCGCAATTGCGAGGTTTGGTTCGCATTTGCGAACCCAAACGATCCTGGGCACCTTCGCATTTGCGACCAAGGGTTCGCATTTGCGAACCCTGCCTTGACCTGCCACCTTCGCAATTGCGAGAAATACTTCGCAATTGCGAAGACAACGGCTGGGTGAAAAACCAGCAGTGCAAAAACTCAGAATTTCATCCAACGGCCTATCAAATCTTTACCCGAGCTCCCCGGCTCCAAACCAAATATGCACACTAACTCAAAAACATCATACGAACATGCTCGCACGACCAAATCGCTATAATAACATCAAAACCAATGGATTGAGCCTTAAAACTCAAGAATTCTTTCAAATTTCATAATTTCCAAACTTTCCAATTTAAGGCCGAAATGCGTCAAACGACGTCCGTTTTCAACCAAACTTTACAGGAAGCGCTTAACCAATATATATGACCTGTACCGGGCGTCGGAACCAAAATACGAGCCCGATACCAGTATTTTTTAATCAAAAATCAGTTTCATTTTCCTTAAACATTTTCAGAAAATAATTTAACAGAAAAATTCTTTCACCGGGGTTCTAGACCTCGGATTTCAATTCCGGGCATATGCCCAAGTTCCATATTTTTCTACGGATTTTCTGAGACAGTCAAATCACGGATCCGGGTCCGTTTACCAAAAATGTTGACCAAAGTCAACCATATCAATATTAATATCAAAATTCTTCAACTTTTTTACATATTTCACATATTTCAACATAACTATTTTCCAGCTTTGTGCCCGGACTGTGCACACAAATCGAGGCAACTATAAATGAGGTTTTCAAGACCTCAAAAGCTCTAAATAATTAATAAAATAAGTGATGACCCTTTGGGTCGTCACAGGTTTTCTATTTTCTGAGGAAGTCCATGTTAGTGTGCGAGTTGAATAGTTCTTTCTAGAGTTCGCCTTCCTTTTGTATCGCGTACGAATTAGTAGGCTACTAGCACATTGTGTCATCTTGCGGGACTTTTGATTATGTCTGAGGTGGCTTATCACCTAAGCAGTTCGTACTGGGTGAGATGAGGTTATTGGATTTGGGGTCAGTGCAAACTGATTATATGAAGTATATTATAGAGGAAAGATCATTCTCTGGTTTAGGACAAGGTAATGGATCTTGTCAGGAGTATAGATCCAATGAATTGTTGATTCATTATTTGGTTATGAATATCGGCACATCTCTTCCATCGTGTCAGTGTTGTAAAAGTTAGAACAAGACCTATATAGGTCATGAGGTGCAATGGGAGTATCTGATTCGTTGAACTTTGGCTAATTTGATCATAAAATATTATCGTGGTCCTATTGATTTTGTGTTGCAAGGTAAGAATCCAGCAAAGTTAGGCAGTCATTTTTGAGGACGGCGTGTGGTGAATAATTGAGTGATCTCTTGATGAAAACAGGCCTAACATAGAATTCCGGATGTTGGAATTAGGCTCTAAGACTTATTTGTTTGAATAAAAGGGAATATCTTCAGATTATATTAGGCTAATGTGCTCAGCTGAGTTTTGGAAGCACGGGAAGGTGCATAAGATGCTAAAAAAATGATTTCAGACTACTCCAGTACAGTTCTCAGCACGTTCGAGGACGGACATATGTTTAAGTGGGAGAGAATGTAATGACCCGACCGGTCGTTTTGAGTACTAGCGCTCCGTGGAGGCCATAAACAGCTTCATTTCGGGTATTATGACTTGTTTCCATGGTCGAAATCTAAATTCAGGGAGATGGAGTTAAATTTAAATGAAAATTCCCATTTCAGAAGCTTTAAGTTGAAAGAATGAACTAGGATTGAATTTTTGAGTAAACGACCTCGGAATCAGGATCTAAAGGGTCCAGCAGGTTCGTATAATGATATCGGACTTGGGCGTATGGCCGGTTCAGGTTTTGGATAACCTGGGAGCATTTTGGAACCTATTGTGGAAGTTAGCATTTTGGAAGAAATTTCATAAGTTTGACTTGAAGTGCATCCGTTTGGAATTTCGAGACTAGGCGCAGCTTCATATAGTGATTCTAGATTTGGGAGCTCGATCGAAAATGAATTCGGAGGTCCGTAGGTCATTTGGGAGTCGTTTGGGTAAAGGTAGGAATTTGAAGGTTTTTTAAGAAGCTTGACCGGAAGTGGAAATTTTGATATCGGGTTCGGAATGCAAATTTTATGGTCCGGGTAGCTTCGTTAGGTGATTTGGGACTTAGGAGTGTGTTCGGAATATTTTTGTGATGACCGGTGTAGAATTACGCTTGAATTGGCAAAGTTAATATTTTGGCGAATTTCGGTTGATAGGTGGGATTTTGATCTGAGGATCAGAATGGAATTCCGAAAGTTTCTATAGCTTCGATATATCATTTTGGACTTGTGTGCAAAATTTGAAGTCAATCGGACGTGATTTGATAGGTTTCGTCATCGAAAATAGAAGTTGGAAACTTCAAAGTTCATAAAGTTTGAATCGGGGTGTAATTCATGGTTTTAGAGTTGTTTGATGTGGTTTGAGGCCTCGAACAAGTCCGTAATGTGTTTCGGGGTTGGTTGGTATGATTGATTGGGGTCCCGGGGGCCTCGGGTGTGTTTCGGATTATGATCACGCTCTTATTTGATGTTTCAACATTGCTTCTTTGAACATAAAGGGGTACCATATTAAGTAATGATCTCCAAATTTAGTTTTGTTTGAACCATTAGATCTGTATCGTATTTTGAGAGCCATAGCAAAAAGAATCATCGAATTTGGACATCGTATGAGGAAGTTATGCTCGTTTCCGTGCCGAGCAAAGTGCTGGTATCTGCTAGAACCGCAAAATCGGAGTTTGACCGTGCATGCGGAACCGCGAAAGTGGTCCTGCATATGCGTAAATTATCGGCAAAAGCGGAAAATGGGTCTGGACAGTGTTTAAACCCGAGAAGTTTAGTATTTTGGGGATATCTTGAGTTCTACAGCTCCGATTGAGGTGATTTTCACGGCGTTGTTCTCGTCTCATCAAGGAGGTAAATATCAGACCTTTTATTTTTATGTTTCTCCATGATTATTTCTACTGGTTTCCAATTTTATCTGTGTTTGGATGGTAAAAATTGGGATTTTTAGCCCCAAAGTTGAAAAATGATAAATCCTTGATTTGAGGGTCGAAATGACATGAGAATGGTATAATTTTGGAATGGTTAGACTCGTGAGAGTATGAGGGTTCTAAAAACGTAAAAATATTTTGATTCCGAGCCGATGACTGCAAGGGTATTTTGGTCATTTCACCGTGTTCCCGCCATAGCTTTAATTTTACCATTGTAATTAGTTACTTGCGATGTTATTTACACTGTGTAATTGGTTTGACTAGATTCGGCCAACTCGAAGTTGGATACTCGTGGCAAGGGAGTCGTTTCTTAGCGCTTTTGTACCGAATTGAGGTAAGTGACTTGTCTAAACTTGCGTGGGGGAACCTTCTCCCTTAGGATATATATGTGTTGATTTAAATGCCTTGTACGCAAGGTGACCGGCGTGTACTCGCGTAGATTGTTGTAAACCACGTCACTTGAACTGTTCAAATCGTGATATCCTTGTTATTTAATTGATTTAATTGCAAGATTTATCTGGTGATAGCTAGAGAAGCATGATTAGATATGATTATCTGTCTAAGTGCCTACTTGACTTAATTGAACTTCCTGAAACTTGTTGAGACTGGATTTGGTGTAGATTGTAGCTGTGTACTTCATATTTCTCTGTGTTTCCTCTTATTGATTGTGTTTGTGTTTTGTGGAGTGCGGGTTCAATTCCCGGAGATCCGATTCTACTGAGGTAAATGACTGCGAGTTCAATTCCCGGAGATCGTGAGATATTGATATACGGACTGCAGGTTTAATTCCCGGAGATCCAGAGATACTGATATACGGACTGCGGGTTCAATTCCCGTAGATCCAGAGATAATGATATACGGATTGCGGGTTCGATTCCCGAAGATCTAGAGATACTGATATATGGACTGCGGGTTCATTTCCCGGAGATCCTATGATACCGAGATAAAGGATTGCGGGTTCAATTCCTAGAGAACCTGTGGGACTGATATATGGACTGCGGGTTCGATTCCCGGAGATCCTGAGTTGCTGAATATAAGGAGGGACTGCGGGTTCTATTCCCGGAGATCCTTGATTTGTTGATTTGTACTTGTAGTGTTGATTTCTCTTTGTTAGCTGATTGTAGATGGTTGTAGTATTTATCTCACTACTGTTATTTCAGACTTAATATTATTTGAGCTGTTCTGTCACGACCCCAAACCCGGTCGTGAGTGCGCCCAGCACACAGCTAGGCCAGCCCGACCAATCAACAACACTCACGGAGCTATGAGCTCACTTTATCCATTTTAGGCATAAACAAAGATAAATCAACAGTAATAGAAATGCCAAACATGGGGATCACGTCCCAAAACAGTAACAACTCCCCAAAGACCGAGGGGTCAAGAGTCAAGAGCCCCTAAAGAGTATACAAGTGCAATAATGTCTAGATCAGTACTTAGTGCGGAAATAGATAACAATATAAAATAAAAGGAAAGCTGGAAGGGGAGTCAGGTCATGCGGACGCGACAACTACCTTAACTATCCCGAAAAGTATCTCTGAACAACTACTGGATCATGTCTGCTGAGACGTACCTGGATCTGCACACAAGGTGCAGGGAGTAAAGCGAGTACTTCCAGACTTAGTGGTAATGAACATGGGCAAGACAACATAGATAAGAAATCACAATATAGTACTAAGTAAAGCTGTAATCAAATACCCTGCAACAGACTTAATATCAATAGTAACTATACCAGCAAGTATCAGCAAAACAATATAACAGCTATCAGATGTAGCTAAATGCAATGCAATGCATGAAATGACCGCTACGGCGCGTAGCCTGATCCAATTTAGGTACCCGTGCTCACTGTGGGGGTTCAGACTCCGAAGGGGCTCCTACAGCCCAAGCACAATATCATGAATACGCTGCGGCACGCAGCCCGAGCCACTACCAGTCAGCTAATATGCAAATGCAACCTCATAGGCTCAAAAATAGTTTTTGGAATATCTTTTTATCATTGTTCAGTAGAAAACAGTATATCAGTAGTTCCAGAGTTTGGAAAACCAGAATGACAGTAATAGCTCCGGACTGGTAGTGAACACTAGCATGTCAATATCACATAAACAATGATAACGATCCTCGCAGAATCCCAATAACTGGCTCACAACCCATAAATGCACACAGCCATCCGAGAAGGAGGTTCACCGGCTCAAGAATAGCCAATATCACAATATAATATCAAGAGGTCGGACTAAGCCATAGTCCCCAATCACAATCGACCCCGCACTCACGGGAGAGTACGTGTCTCGCCGCTATACAGCATCACAAAGTGGTATACCAGGGTTTCGAACCCGCTGGTCATCACCCACATCCATTACTCACCTCAACTCGGCTCGACGACTAATCCGCGATGCCCTTTCCACGAGAATCAACCTCCGCAGGCGTAGAATGTGATCAAATGCAGTAGAAATACATCAAAATAGGCCAATGGGATGATACCCAGTCAAAGAAATTCAAATTACACCAAAAACTACAAAGTTGCCAAAACTCGGCTTTCGGTACGCTTCTCGAAAAATTACGAAAGTCACATATTCGGAATCCTCGTCTCAAAACGAATCCATGCATATAAAATATACCAAAGTTGGACTCCATTTGCCCATTCAAATCAATGATTTTCCATAATTTAGGCCTAGGGCTAGAATCCCCCATTAATCTCTCATTAACAGTGAAATACTCAAAGATTCCACGATAAAATAACATAATTAGGCCATAAAACTTACCTCCGATGAATACCCGATGAATTCCGAGCAATTTCCCATGAGTTTCTCTCTCTAAGACTCAAAAATGGTGATTTTATGACTGAAACCGTGACTGGACTGTTTCTGGAATTTAATTCACTGCTAGACAAATTAAACCTATGCGTTCCCGATACTGCTCGCGCGTCCGCGATGCACAGTTCAATCTTCCTCTATGCGAACGTGATACCTCCCACGCGTTCGCGATGAACAACTATTCAGCCGACCAAATTTTCTTCTACGCGAACGCGTCACCTGAGACGCGAACGCGATGCTCAATCCTGCCTTGCCTACGCGAACGCGGCCAGTGCCACGCAAAGGCGAAGGCTTAAGGTCTGCTGCACAGAATCTGCAATTTTCTGCAGATTTTCTAAGTTCCAAATGCCCGGACGAAGGTCCGAATTCACCCCGAGGCCCGCGGGACCCCAATGAAAACCACCAACATACTCCAAATCACGATACGAACTTGTTCCAATCATAAAAACATGCCCTTAAACACAATAATCATCGAATTATAGCGGATTCAAGCCTAGGATTCAAATCAAACTTCCAAAACTAACATTCAATCAAAAACCCGACCAAACGATGTCTGAATGACCTGAAAATTTGCAGACATATCCAAAATCACATAACGAAGCTACAGAAATTGTCGGAATTCCATTCTGACTCCCGGATCAAAATCTCACCTACCGTTCGTATATCGCAAAAATTCAACCTTAGCCAATTCAAGCGTATTCTACACCGGACCTCCAAATTCAATTCCGATTGCTCCCCTAAGTCAAAAATCACCTCCCAGAACTAACCAAATCATTAGAACCCAATTCTGAGCCCTCTAACTAAATAGTCAACTCCAGGTTGACTTTCTATATTCAAGCTTCCTTCCAAAAGGATTTTTGCCTCATTTTCAACCAGAATCACTCCTAACTCACCCGATAGACTCTAACACCGATATAAAAGCATGAAACATATAAGTGCAAGGTAACGGGGTGGAAATTCCCATGACGACGGGCCGGTTCATCACATTCTCCCCCACTTAAGCAGACGTTCGTCCTCGAGCGGGTCAAGAAACATACCTGAAGACTCAAACAAGTGAGGATATATGCTCTGCATCTCCCGCTCGATCTCCCAAGTGGTCTCCTCCACGGGTAGGCCTCTCCACTGAACCTTAACTGATGCAATGTCCTTGGACCTCAATCTTCTCACATGACGTCCCAATATAGCTATAGGTCCACATCATAGGTCAAGTCATCATCAAGCTGAATAGTGCTAAAGTCCAACACATGCGATGGGTTGCCAACATATTTCTGGAGCATAGATACGTGAAATACTGGATGAACTCCCGATAGACTTGGTGGCAAAGCAAGCATATACGCCACCTCTCCAATCCTCCTGAGGATCTCAAAAGGGCCAATAAATCTCGGACTGAGCTTTCCTTTCTTCCTAAATCTCATGACGCCTTTCATCGGTGAAACCTTCAGTAAGACTTTCTCACCCACAGAATAAGACATATCCCGAACCTTCCGGTCCTCATAACTCTTCTGGCGCGACTGAGCTGTGCGAAGTCTCTCCCGAATAACCTTCACCCTATCCGAAGCATCCTGGACTAACTATGTTCCCAATAATCTTGCCTCACCGGTCTCAAACCAACCAACTGGAGATCTACACCGTCTCCCATATAAAGCCTCATACAACATCATCTAAATAATGGATTGGTAGCTGTTGTTATAGGCAAACTCTACGAGTGGCAAATAATCAGCCCATGAACAACCGAAGTCAATAACACAAGCTCTCAACATATCCTCCAAGATCTGAATAGTACGCTGGGACTGTCCGTCTGTCTGAGGATGGAATGTAGTACTCAACTCAACCTGGGAGCCCAACTCATGCTAAAAAGTCCTCCAGAATTGTGAAGAAAACTGAGTACCTGTGTCTGATATAATAGAAACTAGAACTCCATGCAATCTAACAATCTCCCGAATGAATATCTCAGCTAACCGCTCCGAGGAGTACGTAGTACACACAGGAATGAAGTGAGCTGAATTGGTCAGCCTATGCACAATCACCCAAATAGAATCAAACTTCCTCGCTGTCCGAGGGAGTCCAGTAACAAAGTCCATAGTGATCCTTTCCCACTTCCATTCAGGAATATCAATGCGCTGAAATACACCACCGGGCCTCTGATGCTCATACTTAACCTGCTGACAGTTGAGGCACTGTGATACATATCTAACAATATCCATCTTCATCTTTCTCCACCAGTAGTGTTGTTCCAAGTCTTGTTACATCTTCGCGGCTCCTGGATGAATAGAATACCGCGAGCTATGGGCCTCATCCAATATTAACTCACGAAGACCATCAATATTGGGCACACATATCCGGCCCTGCATCCTCAATACACGGTCACTATCGATGGTGACATCTCTAGCATCATCATGCTGAACTCTGTCCTTAAGGACAACCAAGTGTGGATCATCATACTAGCGCTCGCGAATACGGTCATAGAAAGAAGACCGAGATACAAGACAAGCAAACACCCTGCTGGGCTCTGAAATGTCTAACCTCACTAACGGATTGGCTAGTGCATGAACATCTTAAGCAAATGATCTCTCCTCAGCTGGAGTATATGCCAAACTCCCCATACTGACCGCCTTCCGGCTCAAAGCATCGGCCACCATATTGGCCTTTCCCGGATGATACAGAATAGTAATGTCATAATACTTGAGCAACTCAAGCCATCTCCGCTGTCTCAAATTAAGATCCTTCTGTTTGAACAAATGCTGGAGACTACGATGATCGGTATACACCTCACAGGACACGCCGTACAAATAATGCCTCCAAATCTTCAAGGTATGAACTATGGCAGCTAGCTCCAAATCATGAACAGGGTAGTTCTTCTCATGTGGCTTCAACTGCCGAGAAGCATAAGCAATCACTCTATCCTCCTGCATCAATACACAACCTATCCCCACTTTCGAGGCATCACAATATATAGGATATGAACCTGAAGCTGATAGCAACACTAATACCGGAGCTGTGGTCAAAGCTGTCTTGAGCTTCTGAAAGCTCTCCTCGCACTCATCCGACCACACGAATGGTGCACCCTTCTGAGTCAACTTAGTCAAAGAAGAAGCAATGGATCAAAATCCCTGAACAAACCGGCGATAATATCCCGCCAAGCCAAGAAAACTCCCGATATTTGTAGCTGAGGACGGTCTAAGCCAACTCTGCACCACCCCTATCTTCTTCGGATCAACCTGAAAACCACCCAGAATTCCTACTGACTCGAGCCAAAACTCGCACTTGGAGAATTTAGCATACAGCTTCTCCTCCCTCAATCTCTGCAACACAATACTCAAATGCTGAGCATGCTCCTCCTGACTACGCGAGTATACTAGAATGTCATCAATGAACACGATCACAAACGAATCCAAATACGGCCTGAACACGTTGTTTATCAGATGCATGAACGCTGCTGGGGCGTTGGTCAGCCCAAAAGACATCACAAGGAACTTATAGTGGCCATATCTAGTCCTGAATGCAGTCTTCATAATATCAGAGTCCCTGATCTTCAGCTGATGATAGCTTGAACGAAGATCAATCTTAGAAAACACTCTCGCACCCTGTAACTGATCAAACAAATCATCAATGCGCGGTAGAGGGTACTTGTTCTTCACTATTACCTTGTTCAATTGCCTACAATCAATACACATCCGCATGGAACCATCTTTCTTCTTAACAAATAACACCGGTGCACCCCACGGGGACACACTAGGGCGAATGAATCCCTTATCCAAAAGCTCCCGAAACTGTTCTTTCAACTCCTTCAACTCAGCTGGTGCAATCCGATAAGGAGGAATAGAAATGGGCAAAGTGCCCGGCACCAAGTCAATGCCAAAATCAATATCCCTGTCCAGCGGTATACTCGGCAGGTCTGAGGGGAACATATCTGGGAAATCCCTCACAACAGGTACAGAATCAATGCTAGGAGACTCAGCTCCCACATCCCTCACAAATGCTAGATACGACAAACACCCCTTTTCAACCATTTCTGAGCCTTTAAGAACGAAATAACACGGCTAGGGACGAAATCAGTCGAACCCCGCCATCAATCTGAGAAATACCAGGAATAGCCAATGTAACTGTCTTAGCATGAAAGTCTAATATAGCATGGTACGGAGACAGCTAGTCCATACCCAATATCACATCAAAGTCCACCATCCCTAACAATAACAGATCTGCCTGGGTCTCTAGACCCCAATAGAAATAACACATGATCTATAGACATGATCCACAACAATCGTATCACCCACGGGGGTGGATACATGAACAGGAAAATTAAAACTACCACGGGTCGCACCCAAATGATGTGCAAAATAACAGGACACGTACGAATATGTGGACCCGAGATAAAATAGAATAGAGGCATCTCCATGACAGACAGATATAATACATGTAATCACTGCATCAGAGGCAACTGCATCACTCCGGTCAGGAAGTGCATAGAATCGTGCCTGGCCTCCACTGCATCGCTCCTCGCCTCTGGGGCGACTACGAGAAGACTGACCTCCACCTCTACTAGCCTGAGATGGTGCTGAAGAGGAGGGTTGATCCCTTTGCTGAGCCCTGTCCCTACGAAGTCGAGGGCACTGTCTCCTCATGTGGCCAAACTCGCCACACTCAAAACAGCTACCTGGTGTTGGAGAAGAGGACTGAAGGGAACCCTTCACCGCAAATGAACCTTGGGCTAAAGAAGTAGTAGGTGTTGCACTCTGGTCTGGGAGGGCACTAAGTGAAGATTGGCCCTGCTGGAATCCCTGTCGACCACGACCAGAAGAAGCTCCGCTCTGCTCAGGGCGGCCTGAATGAGAAGGTCTAGATGAGCGACCTTTGCCTACTGAAAATGCCCTCTAGATGGAGCACCGCTGAAGCTACTAGAACCACGAGGCCTCTTGGCCTCCCTCTCCTCCCGCTCCCGGCGACGATCCGCCTCAATGGAGCGTGCCATATCCACAACCTACTCAAAAGACGATGACAGAACTCTCTCTCTGGTCATAAGAATGCGAATGGAGTAGTTGAGGCCATCAATGAACCTCCTAATCCTCTCCCTATCAATCGGGATCATCCATGTGGCATGCCTAGCCAACTGTGTATATCTCAGCTCATACTAGGTCACTGACATGTCGCCCTGTACCAACCACTCAAACTGGCGACGAAGCTCCTCACGAAGGGACTGAGGTACATACTTCTCTAGGAAGAGAGTATAAAACTTCTGCCAGGTAATAGGTGCTGCTCCCGGAGGCCTGCGCCTCTCAAACTCCTCCCACCAATCAAACACTGGACCAGTAAACTGGAAAGCAGTGAATGAAACTCCACTGGACTCAAGAATACGACCTGTACGTAGCATCCTCTGGCACTTATCTAAGAAACCATGGGATCCTCGCACTCAGTACCACTGAAATGGGGTGGTTGGAGTCTACCAAATCTCTCTAGACGACGCTGCTCGTCGTTAGGCATAACCTGAACCATATGCTCTAGAGCTGGTGTAGCTAGAGGAATAACTGGTGCAACCATCTGAGCGGGGACCGCCTCCGGCATCTGAAGTGTAAGGCCCCGTAAAATTTTTGTGCATAAAATCTAGTAGCAATAGTGTCATGGTCCGAATAATGTGTTAGGCACGGTTCGGACCCTTGGTAGTGATTTAAGTTTCAAAAATGTAGAGAATCAATTTTTCCAGAAAAGTGTCAATTCTGTGGTCAAGAATACGACCGCAGATCTGCTATGCGGACCGCATTCTTGCAGCAGAGCTTACCAGAAGGTTACCCAAAATCATGTTGAAAATGCGGTCGATATGCGATCGCATAATGAATCTGCGGTGCACTTTGCGACCGCAGATCAAGAATGCGGACCGCATTTTGGTCGCATTCCGTAACAGAACTTATGTAAATCTTGAGGTCATTCTGCGGACCGCATGTTGATTCTGCGATAGCAGATGCGACCGCAGAATTGACCCGGCCCAGGAATTTTATAAAATTCAACCCGACCTCTTCTTTAATATAACGCCTTTCTCCTTCATTTTATCATATCATCTTACCAAAATTAGAGAGAGAAGAGAGGGGTTTTAGAGAGAGAAGTTATTCATCTTCAAAGATTGTTCCAACCATTTAGTCCAAAGGATTCTAGGGCAAAGATTTAACTTCCCCAAAACATTTCAAGGTAAAAACCCTAGCTATTTTCTCTAATTTTCATTTTTAAAATGGGTAAAGGAAGGTTTGCATATAATAGCTTTTGAAAATGGAATTTTACACTCATGCATGATTATTGAACTTGATTTTTAGTAAAAAGAAGTGAGTAGAAGTAAGAGTCTTCAAGAACAAGGTCGGCAAAGATATGATAGCTTGGGTAAGCATAAAGTAGGAACTTAAAGGAAGGAAACTCGATACCAGGTATGTATGGCTAATTTTGATTCTTGTAAAATCGCCCAAATGTGTGCGAATTGTTTTGGCATGTGTTAATTTGAGAAATTGTATGTAATTCTTTGATTTCATTGTTGGGCGTTCGATTGATGTTGAACCACGTGTGGTGTGGTATAAAATATGAATTGAAAGATAAAAAGGTAACCGAGATTGGTAAAGAATTGGGAACAACCATTGTGATGGCATATTTGGCTTATTGTGGAAGGAATTTGAAACACTTGAAATGTGGTAAATTGTTGAACATGATTATGTGGGCTCTCTCGAATGTGGAAACATGATAACTTGGTTGTGAATTCAATTTGAAAAGTATTTGAGAATGTGAATCGAATTTTAAGTTGCTTATTTGAATTTGTTGTAATTGTGTGTAGTACCTTATCTGCTGTTTGTGATTGTTGTGTTTGAAACTGTACGGTGGGATCGGGTTGCGCGCCGCAACACGAAGAAATAAGGTGTGGGTTGGGGTGATAAGGGTGGCCGAGGTAATAAGGGTGGACGAGGTAATAAGGATGGAAAGCGATCGAAATCGCAAATGAAATTGATACAAAATTATTGATATGAAATTGTGAAAGGAGACAGCAGGAGAGTTTGCCACCTGGGGGGCACTGATTGCCCCTATGTTTGACTACTTGAAATTTATGTGGTTGATTGGTTGTTGTTCTATTTGTTGACCTTAAACGTGCTTGTGTTGAGGCTTATCTGAAAAGAGTAAAAGGTGGGAAACATGGTTAGTTAGCTTAATTGACCTCTTGATGTAATCTATTGGCTGTCTTGTCATCGTGATTTTTGTTTAACGGCTTGAGTTTACTTGGGACAAAGTTTGTCCATACATACCAGTACAATTCAAGTGTACTGACGTCCCTTTTGCCAGGGATGCTACATTCATGTTATGATTGTAGGTGGATTTGTAACAAGCACTTCAGCTCATCGGCAGTAGTATCCTTCATCCTCCACTGCCCGTTTTGGTGAGCCTCTTTCTTCCTCGGGGCCCTATGTGGTTCATGCCACCTTTGTTTAGATTTCATTTTGGTTTTGTAAGGTATAGCCGGAGCCTTGTTACCGACAAGTATTATATTCCCTTTTGTATCCTAGAGGCTCCGTAGACATGTAAACTGTGGGATTGTGGCCTATGTATATGTATGTCGGACGTTGTAAATTGTAAATTGTGAACTTGCTAGTAAATCAATCATACGGTTATGTTTATGCTTTGTGAAATCAGTCATTATAGGTAAGATATTTGGTTCATAAGAAATAATCAACACGGGGGTAATGCGTGGGATAGAAAGGCACCCATGTCCGCTTGACTGGGGCTACTCGGTCAGGCGCCGGTCATGTCGCGGACTGCCTCCGGCATTTGAAGTCCTTGAACCACCTGCTCGAGTGTGCGAGCTGCAGGGGTCTGCTGACCACCCCCCGTCTGGGATGTCGCTGCAGTAGCGGTAGATGATACTACCTGAGCCAATCCGGAACACACCGATAATATCTAGGCCAGAGCCTCCTAAAGAGCAGGAATAGCAATAGATACCGTCTGGGCCTGAACTAGGGCTGCTGGAGCATCAACCACTGGGGGCTGCCCCTCAATAGGTACAACGGGCGGGTTAGCTGGCACTACCTCAGCTGCCCTGCCTCTACCTCTACCACGACCGCGCCCACGGCCTCTAGCAGGTGGCAATGGAGGTCGTCCACCTCGTCCCGAAGCTCGAGTTCTCACCATCTGCGAGAGACTAGAATATAGAAGTTCAGTTTTCAGAACAACAAGATCGCACAACAGAATTCAAGAAATGTGAAGTGTTTCCTAAAGTTTTGCAGCCTCCCGAGGATAAGTACAGGCGTCCCCGTACTGATCCACAAGACTCCACTAACCGGCTCAAGACTCATGAGGCCTAGAAACCTAGGCTCTGATACCAACTTGTCACGACCCCAAACCCGGTCGTGATGGCACCCAGCACACAACTAGGCCAGCCCGACCAATCAACAACACTCACGAAGCTATGAGCTCACTTTAACCATTTTAGGCATAAACAGAGATAAATCAACAGTAATAGAAATACCAAACACGGGGATCACATCCCAAAATAGTAACAACTCCCCGAAGAACGAGGGGTCAAGAGTCAAGAGCCTCTAAAGAGTATACAAGTGAAATAGTGTCTACATCAGTACTCAGTGCGGAAATGGATAACAATACGAAATAAAAGGAAAACTGGGAGGGGAGTCAGGTCTCGCAGACGCGGCAACTACCTTAACTATCCCGAAAAGTATCTCTAAACAGCTACTGGATCAGGTCTGCTGAGACGTACCTGGATCTGCACACAAGGTGCAGGGAGTAAAGTGAGTACTTCCAGAATCAGTGGTAATGAACAATAGTAAGACAAAGTAGATAAGAAATCACAATATAGCACTAAGCAAAGCTGTAATCGAATACCCTGCAACAGTCTCAATATCAACAGTAACTATACCAGCAAGTACCAACAAAATAATATAACAGCTATCAGATGTAGCTAAATGCAATGCAATGCATGAAATGACCGCTACGACGCGTAGCCCGATCCAATTTGGGTACCCGTGCTCATTGTGGGGGTTCAGACTCCGGAGGGGCTCCTACAGCCCAAGCACAATATCATGAATACGCTGCGGCGCACAGCCCGATCCACTACCAGTCAGCTAATATGCAAATGAAGCCTCACAGGCGCAAAAGTAGTTTTTGAAAACACTTTTATCATTTTTCATTAGAAAACAGTATATCAGTAGTTCCAGAGTTTGGAAAACAAGAATGACAGTAATAGCTCCGGATTGGTAGTAAAAATAGCATGTCAATATCACAGAACAATGATAACGATCCTCGCAGGATCCCAATGACTGGCTCACAGCCCAATAATGTACACAACCATCCGAGAAGGAGGTTCACCGGCTCAAGAATAGCCAATATCACAGTATAATTATCAACAGTTCAGATTAAGCCATAGTCCCCAATCACAATCGACCCCGCACTCACAGAAGAGTATGTGTCTCGCCGCTATACATCGTCACAAAGTGGTACACCGGGGTTTCGAACCCGCTGGTCATCTTCCACATCCATTACTCACCTCAACTCGGCTCGACGACTAATCCGCGATGCCCTTGCCACGAGAATCAACCTCCGCAAGCGTAGAATCTGATCAAATGTAGTAGAAATACATCAAAATAGGCCAATGGGATGATACCCAGTCAATGAAATTCAAATTACACAAAAACTACAAAGTTGCCAAAACCCGACTTTCGGTACGCTTCTCGAAAAATTACGAAAGTCACATATTTGAAATCCTCGTCTCAACACAAGTCCATGTATATAAAATTTACCAAAATCAGACTCCATTTGCCCATTCAAATCAATGATTTTTATAATTTAGGCCTACGGCTAAAATCCCACATTAATCTCCCATTAACAGTGAAATACCCAAAGATTCCATGATAAAATAACGTAATTAGGCCATAAAACTTACCTCCGATGAATACCCGATGAATTCCCAGCAATTTCCCGTGAGTTTCTCTCTCTAAGACTCAAAAATGGTGATTTTATGACTGAAACCGCGACTGGACTATTTCTGGAATTTAATTCATTGCCAGACAAATTAACCCTACGCGTTCGCGATACTGCTCACGCGTCCGCGATGCACGGTTCGATCTTCCTCTACACGAACGCGACGCCTCCCACGCGTTCGTGATGAACAACTTTTCAGCCGACCAAATTTTCTTCTACGCGAACGCGTCACCTGGGACGCGAATGCGATGCTCAATCCTGCCTTGCCTACATGAACGCGGCCAGTGCCACGCGAACGCGAAGGTTTAATGTCTTCTGCACAGAATCTGCAATTTTTTGCAGATTTTCTAAGTTCCAAATGCCCGGATGAAGGTCCGAATTCACCCCGAGGCCCCCGGGACACCAACGAAAACCACCAATATACTCCAAATCACGATATGAACTTGTTCCAATCATAAGAACACACCCTTAAACACAGAAATCATCGAATTATAGCGGATTCAAGCCTAGGATTCAACTCAAACTTCTGAAACTAACATTCAATCAAAATCCCGACCAAACGACGTCCGAATGACCTGAACATTTGCAGACATATCCAAAATCACATAACGAAACTACAGAAATTGTCAGAATTCCATTCCGACTCCTGGATCAAAATCTCAACTACCGTTCGAATATCGCCAAAATTCAACCTTAGCCAATTCAAGCCTATTTCTACACCGGACCTCCAAATTCAATTCCGATTACTCCCCTAAGTCACAAATCACCTCCCGGAACTAACCAAATCATCAGAACCCGATTCCAAGCCTTCTAACTAAATAGTCAACTCCAGGTTGACTTTCCATATTCAAGGTTCCTTCCAAAAGGCTATTTGCCTCATTTTCAACCAGAATCACTCCTAACTCACCGAATAGACTTTAACACCAATATAAAAGCATAAAATATATAAATGCAAGGTAACGGGGTGGAAATTCCCGTGATGAGAGGCTGGGTCGTCACATGATCAGTATTATTATTATCATTATTTTATTTATTTCTCGGTAGGGCCCTAACCTTCCTCGTCACTACTCCATCGAGGTTAGGCTTGATATTTACTGAGTACCGCCGTGGTGTACTCATGCTACTCTTCTGCACACTTTTGTTGAGCAGATCTAGGTACATCTGATCAGGCGCATTACAGGTGACTTAGGAGCACTTTGCGGAGACTCGAGGTATGATCTGCTACGTCCGCAGATCCGGAGGGTCTTCATCTATTCTTCTTAGTGATGTCAGTTATTTCTTTATTTTTCGTTGTGTAGACACTCTTGATGTATAGAGCCACGATCGTACTCTTTCTTAGTCTGTGTTGCCCTTGAGTTTCCGGGTCTTGGTAGTTGTATTTCTTCTAGTATTTGGCGAAGTGTATGTACCGAGCGGCACTTATTATATTTTTTTTATATTATTCCGTTGTTATCTTATCTTTTGTTCATAAAAGTGTAAATTCCGTGTTGTGTCATGCTGACCTAGTCGCGAAGACTGGGTGCCGTCATGACATGTTCACGATTCGTGAACTAGGGTCGTGACAACGGCACCAACAAAAGACCATATGGCGGCGTAATGCCAAGGATGATCAGTAAAATGAACTTTGCCGGCAAGAAAATGATTGCTTCTTCTTCTCCTCCTCCTCCCCCTCCTCCTCCTCCTCCTCCTCCTCCTTCTTGTAGTAAAGTCGAGGAGTATGAAATTAAAGCATGAGTCTGAAGTTGGAGTATTTTTAAATAGGAAATAAGTTTAACAGTTGTGCACCAAATATATTACCAACGTTAACTGAGATGAGTTGCTATTTATTGGATTTAACTAATTATATATATGGGATAATTTCACATAAGTACAATTCAGACACCTGACTTACAACATAATAGCCTAGATATTATATTGCAAATTTATAACCTAAAGATAATAGGCTAATTCCCGAAAAAATAGCTTATTTCACACAATCAACTACTATTATTGCTCCTTCTTTATACAACAAGTTGTTTTCATTCTCTTGATTTCCTTTGAATTAAGCATTTGATAAAAAAATGTGAATAAGCCACAATGCAACTCAAAAATCCTATCCTGAATATACATATTATCTGAAGGTAGGAAATTCAAACACCTTTATGTGTAGTTGGTGAAGCAATCCAACATGATAAAAGAAAAATAAAAAAAATGAATTGTAGAATTCCTCCAACGCGTACAATTCTGTTTCATATAGCATATATACGAAAAAGAAGAAGAGAAGGAAGGGTCAAACTTCCGTAGAACCTCTTAAACGCTAACAATGTATATACATCCTTATAAACTGAAAAAATATATATTTATACAATATTATACATAAATATACACATTTGTACACAATTATACAATACTGTATAACTTGTATAAATATGTATAATAGTGTATAAGAGGTATTTGTATATCCATATACACAATTATATACTATTATACAGTGCCGACACAACCTGCTACATAGTTATGATTTTCTAGGACTTCAAACTTCAAACTTCAAACTTCAGAATCTTCCAAAATTACCAGAACTTCAAACTTCAAAATCCTCCGAAATTAGTGGTTGTTTGTTGGTGCAAATCAAGTTTGAGAGCTATTTATTTTTATATCTTTGTGTATTTTCATATTTCTTTTAAAAAATTTCTTCGTTCTTCTGCTTGCCACCATGGATGACGGAGTCTTTCTTCGAGCCTTCTTCGAGCCATTAATGGCAGAACTGTGTTGGGGGTAAATGAGGGGAATGGCGGGGGCTAGGTTAAGAGAGGATGAGGGTATGTGGGTTAGAGAGAAAGTAGTGAGCGGCAGTGAGAGAGAGAGACAGGAATGAAGAAAGAAGAAAATAATAAAAACCCTAAAAGTATGTCTTTAATAGTGGATTAAAGGCTGAAAAGTTTCTTTCAAGTTATGTACAACACGGACTATATAAGATAAGAGTTTCAAATGTAGACTATTTTCGATTGGACTATTAGGCCAAGTGACACGGGCTGTAATTCTTTGTCTATATCGATAGTATAAGTGTAAGTTTTACGCTTAAGATGTTATAGTAACAAATTACGTATCTTTCCTCAATAAAAACTTTTACTTATCTTATTATCATGTTACTAATTCCCATTTATTTATATAAAAAAAGTTACATATACTTTATGATCAAATGCTCTAATAGTGTATAGAATTAACTTTTTTGTTGCTGCTGTGTTTTTCTATGTGTATATATGGATATAGATTGACCGGGTTGTTCGATTTTTATCAAACCAAATCAATAATATCAATTTAGATTGGTATGATTTTGTTGCGTTTTTCGAGTTTTATTTTAATTATATGAACATTATTTTAATCTTACCTGGTTTAATTTTTTTATACGTAAATATGGTCAACTAAAATATTCTTATGAAAGAATTTTCTTAGTAACAAATGATGTAGTTATTTTTTAGTCGCCTGATAATAAGTTTACGTTGATGTACACTTTCAAGGTTGACCGACATAAAAATAAATAAAAATTAATATAATGATATGTTCTATTTATTTTAAATTATCGAAATATCATTTCAAATTCGAAAAAGATATAAGAATTTAATAGATCTTGACATATGAATGTGGAAGAACAAAAAGATTGACGTATTTTACTAACACTTGATAAGAAAGTGTTCATAAAACCCATATTTAACGTTAATAAATATGGAGCACTTCATATTTAACTAAATATTACATCCCATAAGAGAATCGCAAATATTTCTAGATATTTTTTTTAAAAATTTCTATAAAAACTTATATATATATATATATATATATATATATATATATATATATATATATATATATATATATATATATATATATGTTATAAGTGTGCAGATTTTTTGGTGAAGTTATTTTACAATAATATTCTTTAAAAACTGAATGACCAAATTAGCCTTAACAAAAAGTAAAATTCATCAAATGATTATTTACCACGATCAATCATTTCTAGAATACTCTAACATATTTGAAGAGCTGTTCATCTTCTGCTAATTATTCTCGACCCTATGGAATGTCAGGTTTGTTTCATCCAATATGGTCATAAATTATTTGGCCAATAGAAGATTAAGTTGGTTATGACATTGGTACCCTATTAAATGGTAAGTACTTACTACAGTGTGATGTTGATTGGGAAGTATATTTATCACAATCTATACCTCTTCATCTCCTAGCTTTAACAGTTTAATGTTAGCTGAAGAACTTTTGGTTTCATATCAGATCGATGATCATTTTTACAAGTTTTATTAGAAGTTTCATGACACATTTTTTTCCTGCTTTTTTTCTTCTTTTCTTTCTTTTTTTTTTTTTGCTAAATAAATTTCAAACTCCACGGAAGAGGATGTTTCAAGGATGGGTGTGCAACTTATCGTCACTATTTTTTATCATTATCTTTCTTATTAATCTCGTTCTCGCTCATTGACTCATTTTATTAATGGGTTAATGATTCTATATTGATGTTTATGTTTTCCCAGTACTCCTCTTTTAGCATAAAAAAAGAAAATGAAAAATAAGAACAAAGGAAATTTTGTTTTTGCTTTATTTAACAAGGAATGAGCTGAGTTATGGCATTTTGAAAAACATAGCACTCGGTAGATACATATATGAATGAAAATGTTACATTACGCTTTATGCAACCTTATATAACACTAGGCTTTACATTATATCACTTTGTCCTTGTATTTACTCTCTTTGTGTGAGGATCCGGATTTCCCCCACCATCGGGATCGGGATGGCGCCTACTCGTGGTAGCTAGGCAAGCCAATTCACTCACAAATTCCCTGTTCATACCATCATTTTTGTTCTCATATTTAATAGCAAGAAATGATACTATAAATTTTTAAATGCGGAAGTCTTTTGAATTAAGAGATGAATAATAATAATGTAAAGCAACTGACATAAATCCTCTACCCAAGATGAAGAGTCACAAACTCACGAACTACTAAGGAATAACTACACATATTGGTCTGATGGAAAATAATTAACATCCGTCTGTCTCGGAACAATGAGACCACAGCAATAACAAAAATAAATAGAGGAGACGCCGTGCCTGCGGACGTCTGCAAGCTACCTCGGTCTCGGAAGCACAGAAATCCCACTAGTACTCTACTGCTGCTGCTCCTGCTCAAAACTTGGACCTGTGCAAAAACGCACAGAAGTGTAGTATCAGCACAATCCGACCCTATGTGCTGGTAAGTGCCTGGCCTATCCCGACGAAGTAGTGACAAGCCTAGGACCAGACACTCACATAAACCCGTGCAGTTATATATATGTATATACCAAAAAATAACAGGATTATCGAATAACACAACCAACAAAGGAGGTATCATACTGGGGGAACACAATCAGCAACACATAATCAATCAGTAAAGAGAATCAGTGTGTAGTAAAAACAGCTATCACCAAAACAAGAAATTTAAATGGTTGCACGGCATCACCCTTCGTGCTTTTACTCTCATCCTCACCAAATAATTAAATAAAAGTGCACGGCATCACCCTTCGTACTTTTACTCTCATCCTCACTAAATAAGCAAATAAAAGTGCACGGCATTACCCTTCGTGCTTTTACTCTCATCCTCACATCCATGGCATGGCATGATCCTTCGTGCATGGTTTAAATAACAACGGCACGGAATGTTCCTTCGTGCATAATCATAAACATGGCACAGAATGATCCTTTGTGCATAATCAGTAAAACAAGGCACAGAATGATCCTTCGTGCGAACATAAGTAAAAATGGCATGGCATCACCCTTCGTGCATTATCACTCTTCCTCCCTCAAATAACAATCACAATTAAGAGCAAAAGAATGAAACAAATAATATGAACCGTCCCGGCAAGGGAAACAAGAATCATCACAGTAAAGTCCCGGCAAGCGAAAACAATAATCAACTTCACAACCCAGCAAGAGTTCAAGAACATTACTTAAAAATATCCCACATTAACTCACAATATATGTCAACAAACGACTCACGGTCATGCTAGACGCCAGTGTATAGATGCTCATCACCACAGCCTATACACCGCACTCTATCACATAGCAATTAGCACATTCAATCATATTCCCTCAAGGTAGGATAGATCAAACACTTACCTCAAGCCTTGAAGTCCAATTAACCTTCAACTATCGCTTTACCTCGAATTTCAACCTTCAACTTGCTCGAATCTAATCACAATTGGTTTAATTACTTTAATAAATACTATAGAAATTGGTTTGGACGCATAAAAATGGTTTTCTCAAAGTTTTACCCAAAATTTCCCAAAACGCCCCCGGTCCCACGTGGTCAAAAATCGGGGTTCGGACCAAAATTCGGTTACACGTTCCCTCACGAGTTCAATTATATGATTTGTTTCGAAATCGGACCTCAAAAAAGGTCCAATTCCCCAATTTATGAAAAACCTAGGTTCTACCCAAAAACAACAATTTCAACCATAAAACCCTTTGATTTCTCATGGAAAACATGTTTAATGATGTTAGGAATTGAAAGCGTTAAGTAAAAATTGACTTACAAGTGATTTGAAGTGATATTGCTCTTGGAAAATCGTGTGTGGTGTGTTGGGTTTTGAAAGAATGGTGAAAAAGGTTTAAAATTCGTTTAAGTATCAGATTGCACAACTGCAGATATGGGAATTGCGAACATTTGTTCGCAATTGCGAACATAGCAGGTCCTGACTGCGGGTGTCGCATTTGCGAGAGAATGGTATGCATTTGCGAACCTGTGCCTTACCTGTCAGCATCGCATTTGCGATATTTCCTTCGCATTTGCGAACTTAAGGATTTCCTGGGCAGCATCGCAATTGCGAGGTTGTTCACATTTGCGAACTAAGGCCTTTCCTGGGCCTCTTCGCATTTGTGAAGTATTTTTCGCTTTTGCAAACCTTGGTTGTTTCTGGGAGCTTTCGCAATTGCGTGTAATTCTTTGCAATTGCGAAGATTGCTGGGGAAAAATACCTGCTGTGTTATTTTTCAAAATATGCTCTAATGGCCTATCTAATCTTTACCAGAGCCCTCGGGCTCCAAACGAAATATGCACACAACCTCAAAAACATACTATGAACTTGCTCGCGCGATCAAATCGCCCATATAACATCGTTTTCATAGAATCAAGCCTCAAATTCATGATTTCTTCCTTTAAACTTCATAAACTTTCAAATTTGGAACTCATGGTTTAAAACACATCAAATGACGTTCAAATGCATCAAACTTTGCAGGAAGTACTTAAATATTATTTAAGACTTGTATCGGGCGTCGGAACTAAAATACGTACCCGGTACCATGGTCTTTTAATCAATTTTCATTTAATAATTTCAGCAAAAATAATTTAACAGAAAAATTCATATCTTAGGCTCTAGGCCTCAGAATTTGACTCCGGACGCATGCCCGCGTTCCATATTTTCCTAGGGACCTTCCGGGACCGTCCGATCTCGGGTCCGGGTCCTTTTACCAAAAATATTGACCGAAGTCAACTATATCAATATTAATATCAAACTTCTTCAAATTGTCCATACAATTCACATATTCTAACACAAATTTTTCGGCTACGTGCCCAGACAACGCACGCAAATTGATGCAATATAAAATAAAGTTTTCAAGGACTCGGAAGCTCGGGACAAATGAGGAAATCAGGTGAGGACCTTTTAGGTCGTCACACACAATTAATCTTTCATGCGGGAAAATGAATATATCATATTTGTTATGTAAGTTGAGCAATTGATTTTAATGGAGTAGGCCTCAAAAAATATTGTCCGTACGAGACTATTAAATACGATTTGAATATATTATAATGTTTGCACCTAACAACATGAAAATTTAACTTTTTACACATTTTATATACCTAACCAAATTTAATTGTTTAATTTTGCAAGTTCGGACAACATCTAATTATATGTCGTTAGGCAAAAATGTCATTCCAATAAGGTGGCTGCTTATTAATTTCAGTTTGGGACTGATGGTTATTAGTCAAATTCAGTTTACTAGAAAGCTGATGTTTGTGGCGAATATTAATTTCTCACAACCGGCAATAAATGGTTCGTTTTTTTCCATACCTCCTCCAAGATTTTAGTTTGTGATGAATATTTTCTTATAATTTCAAATAATATAAGGTAATTGTTGTTGGTAATCTGTGTTCGAAAATAGAAAATCCAAGAAGTAAAAAATGTTAGTTTAATAACGTAAGATATATAAATAATTTCCGAACCCATAAATTGCTTGTGTGTTCTTAATGAATTTAATACCCTCATTGTTACCCAAGGTTATGGATTGCTTTATCTCATGTTAGAACGAAAAACTATTTCGTAATACTGGCAATCGGAATTACAGAACTTCGGCGCCTCAACAAACAGAGCAAATCACACTGACGCTAATGTTTATTTGAAAAATAATGCAACAATATAGAAAAGAGGGAAAGACTTTACAGATTTTTATATCAAAAAATTGAATCCAAACCTCTAAATTTTTAGGCAATGAAAGGGAAAGATGAAGAGGTGTAATCCAAGACATGCCTATTCCGTTTCCCATTCACACCCTTTAGAAAATATCTCAACAATTCCCCACATAAACGGGGAATGACCATATTTAAAAAAAAATGCATAAAAATTATATAATTCGTTGGTAAGGATTTATTGCATCTGAATAAGTAGCTTTCCGTTTGAACTTTCATAGTGAACTTGTATCAGATATACTCGGTTAGTCGGTAGATTTGATATCTTTGAACCATCGAACTTTGGTGTATACCTTGATATCCATAAGTCACATAATCAATCCTTAATCGTCTTTGGTTCTCTTTGTTGTGTTCGTTTCAGCCTTAAACACCGCTTGATTTCATAAATGCATAGAGAATTGGCCTTACACAACTATCCTTGAAGCGACTAACACTTCACACTTACATAAGTACTTCCTAAACGTTTTATACTGTACATACACTATTTGATATACCCCGTATTAAACTTAGAAACCATTAAAAAGCCTTAGTACTTTATCCTTGATATTGAACATTCATCACGAGAATGGAAAAGAAATTTTCTTTGACAATGTTGAACCGTTATTAATGACTTTGTTTGAGTTTCTTGAACCTAGGTCTTAGGATCTCCAGTCTTCTAGGTAGAGTTATAGCCACAATGACTTGTCCTCGGCCAAAGTCCAATTCTCCTTGATGATTTTTCAATTATCTCTCTAGTTAGGTGTAACACCCCGCCGAACACACAGCAGCGGCGGTGCCGGCCGTGCCACCGAACACACAGCAGTGACACGCAGCCTAAGGAATTGTTACCCTTGGGCATAGGAGCATTCCACGCATAGCTGCAGCTACTGGGAATCGAACCTAAGACCCAAGGCTTTTCAGGGATTTTACTCCCTCACCTCTCACCAGTTGAGCTGCAACTTGTCACGACCCGGATTTTCCCCCAACATCGGGATCGTGATGGCGCCTACTCGTGGTAGCTAGGCAAGCCACTATATTCATACTATCCTGTTTTTAACACAATTTTAATTAAATAAATGCGGAATACTTTATCGAAATGGATATAACAAATCACAAAGTGAAAATTATACTGAAATCCTCTACCCAAGACGTGGAGTCACCAACTCACAAACTACTATGGAATACTACACATAAAAGTCTGAAGGAAATATAACATAATACTGTTTGTCTCGGAACAACGAGACTATAGCTATTAACATAAATAGAGAAAGAGACGCCGGGCCTGCGGACGTCTGCAAGCTACCTCGGTCTCAAATGTGATCAACTCCCATGCAATCTATTTACTGCTGCTGCTGCTCCTGATCGTAACCTGGACCTGTGCAAAAACGCACCGAAGTGTAGCATCAGCACAACCGACCCCATGTGCTGGTAAGTGCCTGGCCTATCCCGGCGAAGTAGTGACAAGCCTAGGACCAGACACCTACATAAACCTGTGCAATTCAATATATATATGTGTGTACCACAAAATAACAAGAAATAATCAAGTATTAACACAATAAGCAATACCTTGAAGAATTCAACAAGTAACCACAGTTAATAATTTCGCAAGGAAAATCAAAGTGTAATGTAAACACAAGTAATATCAATTCAAGAAATAGCAAACAGTTGCACGGCATCACCCTTCGTGCTTTTACTCTCGTCCTCACCAAGTAAACAAATAGAGTACACGGCATCACCCTTCGTGCTTTATCACTCTTCCTCACCCAAATAACAATCAAATAAGTTCACAAGGAAAAACAAGGTGTAATGGAAACACAAGTAATATCAAGTCAAGAAATGGCAAATAGTTGCACGGCATCAACCAAATAAAATATAATGGAAAAACAAGTAATATTAATTCAAGAAATAGCAAGCAATTGCACGGCATCACCCTTCGTGCTTTTACTCTCATCCTCACCGGATAGACAAATAAAGTACACGGCATCACCCTTCGTGCTTTTACTCTCATCCTCACATCCATAGTACGGCATGATCCTTCGTACATGGTTCAATAACAGGGCACGGCATGATCCTTCGTGCATAATCAATAAATAAACATGGCACGGCATTAACCTTCGTGCATAAGTAAATAAAACATGGCACGGCATCACCCTTCGTGCATTATCACTCTTCCTCACCCAAATAACAATCACAGTTAAGGGTAAAGAAAGAAACAATAATTCATAATCCGTCCCATCAAGGGCAATCAATAATAATCTTCACAACAAGTCCCAACCAGGGAGAACAATAACAATTCATCTGTAATATATCTCAAAATAATTATTTTCCAACGACTCACGGTCATACTAGACGCCGGTGTATGGATGCTCGTCACCACAGCCCATACACCGCACTCGATCACATAACACATAGCACATAATCCTATTCCCTCAAGCTAGGATAGAACAAACACTTACCTCGAATGCTTATGAACAATCCAATCCGTGGAAATGTCTTTTCTTTCAATTTGGCTCCAATCCAACCGTATCTATACACAATTGATTTAATATCATCAATTCTACTCAACAAACTAATTCTTAATACCAAATAACACTTTTACAACATTCTTCCATGAATAGTAAATTTCAACCCCGGGCCCACATGATCGGAATTCGGGGTTAGGACCAAAATCCGGTTACCCATCCCCCACGAGTTCACGTATATAATTTGTTTCAAAATCGGACCTCAATTCGAGGTCCAATTCCCCAATTTATGAAAAACCCTATTTTCTAACAAAAACAAGAATTTTACCATGAAAACATTTAATTTCTAATGAAAAACATGTTTAATGATGTTAGGAATTGAAAGAATTAAGTAAAAAGTGACTTACAATCGTTTTGATGAAGAAGAAATCCTTGAAGAGTCGCAAATGGGTGTTTTGGTTTTGTGAAAAATGAAGAAATGACCGAAATTCGTGTTTTTCAGGTCTCTGTGTTCGCATTTGCGAACATGGGTTCGCAATTGCGAACCCCGACCAATTTCTGGAGTTTGAAAAATAAGCTAAGGGTGGAAAGTTCGCATTTGCGAACGTTTGTTCGCATTTGCGAACAGTTCGCATTTGCGAACTAATGTTCGCATTTGCGAACACATGCTGTACAAGGCATGGTTCGCATTTGCGAACCAAGGCAGTCACTGGGACGTTCGCATTTGCGAACAATGGTTCGCATTTGCGAACCAAGGCAGCACTGGGGACCTTCGCAAATGCGAACAATTGTTCGCATTTGCGAACAAGGCTGGCTTCGCATTCGCGATCAATTGTTCGCATTTGCGAGCCTTGCCTTACACTGTCCCCTTCGCAATTGCGAGAAATTCTTCGCAATTGCGAAGCCAACAGTTGGGTGAAAAAAAACCAGCAGTTCAAAATTCAGATTTTCATCCAACGGCCTATCAAATCTTTACCCGAGCCCCGGGCTCCAAACCAAACATGTACACAACCTCAAAAACACATTATGGACTTGTTCGTGTGATCATATCGCCAATATCACTTCGTTTTAATCAAATCGAGCCTCAAACTCATGATTTTCATACTTTTGATTTTCAAAACTTCTTAACTTGGAACTCAAGGTCCAAAACATCTCAAACGACATCCAAATGTCACCAAACTTTACAGAAATCACATATATAATATTTAAGACTTGTACCGGGCGTCGGAACCAAAATACGAGCCCGATACCAAGGTCTATTAATTTATTTCCTTTAATAATTGCATCAAAAACAATTTCACATAAAAATTCATAACTTGGGCTCTAGGCCTCGAATTCGACTCCGGACACATGTCCAAGTCCCATATTTTCCTACGGACCTCTCGGGACCATCCAATCTCGAGTCCGGATCCGTTTACCAAAAATGTTGACCGAAGTCAACCATATCAATATTAATATCATTTTTATCCAAATTTCTCATAGAATTCATATTTTCTATCACAAAATCTTTCCGGCTACATGCTCGGATCGTGCACGTAAATCGAGGAAACATAGAATGAGGTTTTCAAGGCCTCAGAAGCTCGAAATTATTAATAAAATAAGTGATGACCCTTTGGGTCGTCACAATCTCCACCTCTAAAACAACCGTTCGTCCTCGAACGGACAAAAGAAAGAAGTACCGAGTCAGGAAACAAGTGTGGGTAACGGCTCCGCATATCAGACTCGGACTCCCAGGTCGATGCCTCAGGAGGCTGACCTCTCCACTGAACACGCACAGAAGGATAACTCTTCGACCTCGACTGTCGAACCTGCCGGTCTAGAATAGCCACCGGCTCCTCCTCGTAAGATAGATCATTGTCCAACTGGACAGTACTGAAGTCTAACACATGTGTGGGATCGCCGTGGTATCTCCGAAGCATAGATACATGAAAAACTGGATGCACGGCTGATAAGCTAGGCGGCAAAGCTAATCCGTAAGCCACCCCTCCCACTCTGTCTAGAATCTCAAATGGGCCAATATACCTAGGGCTGAGCTTGCCCTTCTTCCCAAACCTCATCACGCCCTTCATAGGCGACACCCGGAGCAATACTCGTTCACCAACCATGAAATCTACATCTCGAACCTTACGATCCGCATAAGTCTTCTGCCTGGACTGAGCTGAACGCAATCTCTCCTGAATAGTCTTGACCTTATCCAAGGCCTCCCGAACTAAGTCTGTACCTAACAACCGAGCCTCTCCCGGTTCAAACCATCCAACTGGTGATCGACATCGCCTACCATACAACGCCTCATACGGAGCCATCTGGATGCTAGATTGGTAACTGTTATTGTAGGCGAACTCTGCTAATGGCAGAAACTGGTCCCACGAGCCTCCGAAATCAATAACACGGGCTCGAAGCATGTCCTCTAGAATCTGAATAGTCCTCTCTGACTGGCCATCCGTCTGAGGATGAAATGCTGTACTCAACTGAACCTGGGTGCCTAACTCCTGCTGAACCGCTCTCCAGAACCGCGAGGTAAACTGCGTACCCCGATCGGAGATAATAGATACTGGCACCCCATGGAGACGAACAATCTCCCTAATGTAAACCTCCGCTAACCTCTCCGACGAGTAGGAGACAGAATACTGGAATAAAGTGTGCTGATTTGGTCAGTCTATCAACAATGACCCAAATAGCATCAAATTTCCTCAGAGTCAAAGGAAGTCCAGTAACGAAGTCCATAGTGATCCGCTCCCATTTCCACTCGGGAATTTCAATCCTCTGGAATACACCACCAGGTCTCTGGTGCTCATATTTCACCTGCCGACAATTTAGACACCGAGCGACATACGCAACGATATCTTTCTTCATTCTGCGCCACCAATAGTGTTGCCGTAAGTCCTGGTACATCTTCGCGGCGCCCGGGTGAATAGAATACCGCGAACTGTGGGCCTCTGCTAAGATCAACTCTCGAATCCCTTCGACATTGGGCACACAAACTCGACCCTGCAATTTCAATACCCCATCATCATCTAGATTACCTGTGTGGCACCTCCCCGCTGTTCTGTATCTCTCAACTCACGCAAATGAGGATCATCAAATTGCCTCTCACGGATACGCTCTAATAAAGAAGAATGAGCGACCGTGCAGGCTAACACCCTGCTAGGCTCAGAAATGTCTAATCTCACGAACCGGTTGGCTAAGGCCTGGACATCTAGAGCTAATGGTCTCTGATTGACCGGAATATATGCAAGACTACCCATGCTGGCATACTTTCTACTCAATGCATCGGCCACCACATTGGCCTTACCCGGGTGATATAATATAGTAACATCATAGTCTTTTAGCAACTCTAACCATCTCCGCTGTCGTAGATTCAACTCCTTCTGTTTGAACAAGTACTGTAGGCTTTTGTGATCGGTGTACACCTCACATGTCACACCATATAGATAATGCCTCCAGATTTTTAAGGCATGAACCACTGCTGCTAACTCAAGATCATGAACTGGATAATTCTTCTCATGTATCTTTAATCGCCTCGAAGCATAAGCGATAACCTTACCATCCTGCATCAATACCGCTCCAAGCCCCGTACGAGATGCGTCACAATAAACCGTATAAGGCCACATGCACTGTAGGTAGTACCAACACCGGTGCGGTGGTCGAGGCCGTCTTGAGCTTCGAAAGCACGCCTCACACTCCTCCGACCACCGAAACCTGGACACCCTTCCGGGTCAACCCGGTCATCGGGGCCGCAATAGAAGAAAACCCCTCTACAAAACGACGGTAGTAACTCTGCTAATCCCAAGAAACTCCGTATCTCGATCACCGAAGCTGGTCGAGGCCAATTCCGGACTGCCTCAATCTTCTTTGGGTCTACCTGAATACCCTCCACAGATACAATGTGACCCGGAAATGCTACCGAACTCAGCCAGAACTCACATTTTGAAAATTTGGCATATAGCCGATTATCCTTCAGAGTCTGAAGAACCACTCTGAGGTGCTGCTCGTGCTCTTCCTGGCTGCGGGAGTATACCGGGATGTCATCTATGAAGACTATCACGAACAGATCTAAGTAAGGCCTGAATACCCGATTCATCAACTCCATGAATGCTGCCGGGGCATTGGTCAACCCGAAGGACATGACCAAGAACTCATAATGCCCATATCTAGAGCGAAAGGCTGTCTTAGGAATGTCAGCCGCCCTGATCTTCAACTGATGGTAGCCTGACCTCAAGTCTATCTTAGAGAATACCCTCGCTCCCTGGAGCTGGTCAAACAAATCATCAATCCTCGGCGGTGGATATTTATTTTTGATAGTCACCTTGTTTAACTGCCGGTAATCAATACACATCCGCATCGATCCATCCTTCTTCTTTACAAATAATACAGGTGCTCCCCAGGGGGAAACACTGGGCCTGATAAAGCCCTTCTCAAGAAGGTCCTGCAACCGATCTTTCAACTCTTTTAGTTCCGGCGGGGCCATACGATAGGGTGGAATAGAGATGGGCTGAGTGCCCGGTGCCAGATCAATACAGAAATCAATATCCCTGTCGGGTGGCATGCCCGGCAGGTCCGAAGGAAAAACCTCAGGAAACTCCCGTGCAATAGGGACTGACTCAATGGAAGGAACTTCTGCGCTGGAATCACGAACATAAGCCAAATAAGCTAGACACCCCTTCTCGACCATACGTCGAGCCTTAACATAGGAAATAACAGTGCGAACGGAGTGGCTTGAGGTACCCTTCCACTCTAATCGGGGTGATTCTGGCAAGGCTAAGGTGACAGTCTTAGCATGACAATCAAGAATAGCATGGTATGGGGACAACCAGTCCATCCCCAATATGACATCAAAATCTACCATATCCAAGAGCAACAGATCAACACGGGTCTCGAGACCCCCAAATATAACTACGCACGAACGATGCACCCGATCGACTACAATAGAGTCACCCATTGGCGTAGCCACATAAACTGGAATATCCGGAGCATAGCTAGGCACGGCCAAATACGGTGCGAAGTAGGAAGACACATAGGAATATGTAGATCCGGGGTCAAATAATGCTGAAGCACCTCCGCCACACACAAGAATAGTACCGTAATCACGGCATCCGATGCCTCCGCCTCTGGCGCCTGGCCGGTAAAGCATAGAAACGGGGATCCGCACCTCCCCTGCGAGCCGCGTCTCTAGGACGACCATCAACCGGTTGACCTCTACCTGCTGGCTGGACGGTCTCTGCCTCTACGGTCTCGACCTCCACCTCTAAAATATCTACCCCCGCCTCGCGGTCGGGCCGGGCAAGGTCGAGGGTCGGCTGGGGCACCGAATCATAGGACGAGGACCTCGGCTGCCGAGAGTTGCCCGCTGCTATAGGGCAATTCCGATAAAATGACCCGGGTCACCACAACTGTAGCAACTCTTAGACTGATAGGGCCTGCCGGCCCCGACGACCGGAATGGCCTCCACGAACACTCCGAAGAGGCTGAGCATTAATAGGAGGCGGTCCGAATAATGCCCACGAGAGCTGCGATCACCCGGTCCACCCCGTGAAGCTCGAAGGGCGGAATGAAAAGGCTCGGAGGACCGGCCTCTATCAAAGGATTCTCTCGCTACCGGAGGAAGAACCACCAAACTCGCTCGAATGACGAGGCCTCTTATCCGAAGAATAACCGCCTCCCCTAGCAAGAGCCATCTCAACTCTGCGTGCTGCATTGGCCGCCTCCTGAAATGATATGTCACTCCCCACGCCCATAGCCATCTGGAGTCTAATCGGCTGATTAAGCCCATCTATAAATCCGCGGACCCTCTCCCGCTCCGTGGGAAGTATCACCACTGCATGACGAGCCAAGTCAATAAATCTCGTCTCATGCTGTGTAACTGTCATAGTGCCCCGATGGAGGCGCTCAAACTGCCTCCGAAGTAAATCCCGCTGAGTAGCGGGGAGAAACTTCTCCATAAATAGTTCCGCAAACTGGTCCCATGATAGAGCTGGGGACCCTGCTGGTCGAGTCGGGCAATAATCTCTCCACCAAGTCTTGGCGGATCCTGCAAGTCTGAAGGTACGGAAATCAACTCCGTTTGTCTCCACGATCCCCATAGTCTTGAGAATCTCATGGCAAGTGAATAAAAAGTCCTGAGGATCCTCTGATGCGGCTCCACCGAATGTAGTGGTAAATAGCTTGGAGAACCGATCAAGCCTCCATAACGAATCGAAAGTCATGGCGGCTCCATCACCGGCATGAGCTGCGGTACCCGACCGAGTGGCCACGGTCGGTCGGATTGCCGGTGCTCGAGGTCGAGGAGCTACGGCTCCGGAGTATGAGCAATAGGAGTCCGGGTCCCTCCTCCACGGCTGAGAAGTAGGCCGGGGCAAGCGATAATAGACCCGCTGCGGCAATGCTATCCATAAATCCCACTATTCCGACCAAAGCATCCCGGAGATCCGGGGTAATCAAAGCCTCTCCCGGGACCTGAGCTGGGCCCGCTGGAGCTGCTAGAACCGGAACCTCCTCATCAATCTCAATATGAGGCTCCACCTCCGGGGTAGCTGCCTGGGGCCGAGCTCTACCCCTACCACGGCCTCTAGTACGGCCTCGGCCCCCGCCCCTCACAGGAGCTGTGTCTGGGGCTCAGGCTGCTGGTCGGCGGACGAAGAAGTGCGTGTCCTTACCATCTGCGAAAGGACGAATAGAAATTCAATCGGTAATTGAGGAACAAGTCGCACGACAAGAAAGAACAAATGAGAGACTTTTTCCTAACTCAATAGACTCTGGAGGACAAGTACGGACGTCTCCGTACCTACCTCTCAAACTCTACTAAGCTTGTTCGTGAGTGGTGAGACCTATGTAACCTAGAGCTCGATACCAACTTGTCACGACCCGGATTTTCCCCCAACATCGGGATCGTGATGGCGCCTACTCGTGGTAGCTAGGCAAGCCACTATATTCATACTATCCTGTTTTTAACACAATTTTAATTAAATAAATGCGGAATACTTTATCGAAATGGATATAACAAATCACAAAGTGAAAATTATACTGAAATCCTCTACCCAAGACGTGGAGTCACCAACTCACAAACTACTATGGAATACTACACATAAAAGTCTGAAGGAAATATAACATAATACTGTTTGTCTCGGAACAACGAGACTACAGCTATTAACATAAATAGAGAAAGAGACGCCGGGCCTGCGGACGTCCGCAAGCTACCTCGGTCTCAAATGTGATCAACTCCCACGCAATCTATTTACTGCTGCTGCTGCTCCTGATCGTAACCTGGACCTGTGCAAAAACGCACAGAAGTGTAGCATCAGCACAACCGACCCCATGTGCTGGTAAGTGCCTGGCCTATCTCGGCGAAGTAGTGACAAGCCTAGGACCAGACACCTACATAAACCTGTGCAATTCAATATATATATGTGTCTACCACAAAATAACAAGAAATAATCAAGTATTAACACAATAAGCAATACCTTGAAGAATTCAACAAGTAACCACAGTTAATAATTTCGCAAGGAAAATCAAAGTGTAATGTAAACACAAGTAATATCAATTCAAGAAATAGCAAACAGTTTGCACGGCATCACCCTTCGTGCTTTTACTCTCGTCCTCACCAAGTAAACAAATAGAGTACACGGCATCACCCTTCGTGCTTTATCACTCTTCCTCACCCAAATAACAATCAAATAAGTTCACAAGGAAAAACAAGGTGTAATGGAAACACAAGTAATATCAAGTCAAGAAATGGCAAATAGTTGCACGGCATCAACCAAATAAAATATAATGGAAAAACAAGTAATATTAATTCAAGAAATAGCAAGCAATTGCACGGCATCACCCTTCGTGCTTTTACTCTCATCCTCACCGGATAGACAAATAAAGTACACGGCATCACCCTTCGTGCTTTTACTCTCATCCTCACATCCATAGTACGGCATGATCCTTCGTACATGGTTCAATAACAGGGCACGGCATGATCCTTCGTGCATAATCAATAAATAAACATGGCACGGCATTAACCTTCGTGCATAAGTAAATAAAACATGGCACGGCATCACCCTTCGTGCATTATCACTCTTCCTCACCCAAATAACAATCACAGTTAAGGGTAAAGAAAGAAACAGTAATTCATAATCCGTCCCATCAAGGGCAATCAATAATAATCATCACAACAAGTCCCAACCAGGGAGAACAATAACAATTCATCTGTAATATATCTCAAAATAATTATTTTCCAACGACTCACGGTCATACTAGACGCCAGGTGTATGGATGCTCGTCACCACAGCCCATACACCGCACGCGATCACATAACACATAGCACATAATCCTATTCCCTCAAGCTAGGATAGAACAAACACTTACCTCGAATGCTTATGAACAATCCAATCCGTGGAAATGTCTTTTCTTTCAATTTGGCTCCAATCCAACCGTATCTATACACAATTGATTTAATATCATCAATTCTACTCAACAAACTAATTCTTAATACCAAATAACACTTTTACAACATTATGCCATGAATAGTAAATTTCAACCCCGGGCCCACATGATCGGAATTCGGGGTTAGGACCAAAATCCGGTTACCCATCCCCCACGAGTTCACGTATATAATTTGTTTCAAAATCGGACCTCAATTCGAGGTCCAATTCCCCAATTTATGAAAAACCCTATTTTCTAACAAAAACAAGAATTTTACCATGAAAACATTTGATTTCTAATGAAAAACATGTTTAATGATGTTAGGAATTGAAAGAATTAAGTAAAAAGTGACTTACAATCGTTTTGATGAAGAAGAAATCCTTGAAGAGTCGCAAATGGGTGTTTTGGCTTTGTGAAAAATGAAGAAATGACTGATATTCGTGTTTTTCAGGTCTCTGTGTTCGCATTTGTGAACATGGGTTCGCAATTGCGAACCCCGACCAATTTCTGGAGTTTGAAAAATAAGCTAAGGGTGGGAAGTTCGCATTTGCGAACATTTGTTCGCATTTGCGAACAGTTCGCATTTGCGAACTAATGTTCGCATTTGCGAACACATGCTGTACAAGGCATTGTTCGCATTTGCGAACAATGGTTCGCATTTGCGAACAATGGTTCGCATTTGCAAACCAAGGCAGTCACTGGGACGTTCGCATTTGCGAACAATGGTTCGCATTTGCGAACCAAGGCAGCACTGGGGACCTTCGCAAATGCGAACAATTGTTCGCATTTGCGAACAAGGCTGGCTTCGCATTTGCGATCAATTGTTCGCATTTGCGAGCCTTGCCTTACACTGTCCCCTTCGCAATTGCGAGAAATTCTTCGCAATTGCGAAGCCAACAGCTGGGTGAAAAAAACCAGCAGTTCAAAATTCAGATTTTCATCCAACGGCCTATCAAATCTTTACCCGAGCCCCCGGGCTCCAAACCAAACATGTACACAACCTCAAAAACACATTATGGACTTGTTCGTGCGATCATATCGCCAATATCACTTCGTTTTAATCAAATCGAGCCTCAAACTCATGATTTTCATACTTTTGATTTTCAAAACTTCTTAACTTGGAACTCAAGGTCCAAAACATCTCAAACGACATCCAAATGTCACCAAACTTTACGGAAATCACATATATAATATTTAAGACTTGTACCGGGCGTCGGAACCAAAATACGAGCCCGATACCAAGGTCTATTAATTTATTTCCTTTAATAATTGCATCAAAAACAATTTCACATAAAAATTCATAACTTGGGCTCTAGGCCTCAGAATTCAACTCCGGACACATGTCCAAGTCCCATATTTTCCTACGGACCTCTCGGGACCATCCAATCTCGGGTCCGAATCCGTTTACCAAAAATGTTGACCGAAGTCAACCATATCAATATTAATATCATTTTTATCCAAATTTCTCATAGAATTCATATTTTCTATCACAAAATCTTTCCGGCTACATGCTCGGATCGTGCACGTAAATCGAGGCAACATAGAATGAGGTTTTCAAGGCCTCGAAGCTCGAAATTATTAATAAAATAAGTGATGACCCTTTGGGTCGTCACATTAGGCCTTTTGTAAATGGATCCAACACATTATCACTTGACTTCATATAGTCAAATATGATAATTCCCCTAGAGAGCAGTTGCCTAACGGTTTTATATCTTCGTCGTTTTTTGACAAAATTTTTCGTTATAAATATGCTCCCAGCTTTTCCTGTTGACCACCACAATGTATTCATTTAGGGAGCAATATATTGGGCTAAGATATAATTTCTCGAAGAAATTCCGGAGCCATTCAACTTTTTCACTAGCCTTGTCTAAGGCTATGTACTCAGCCTCCATTGTAGAACAACAATACATGTTTGTTTGGAGGATTTCCAAGACACTGTTCCTCCACTGATATATCCACTTGTGGATTTAGTTTAGGTTGATTTGGTGATCCAATTTACATCACTATACCCCTCAATAACCCCATGATACTTATTATAGTGCAATGCAGAATCATAAATATATTTCTAATATCCCAAAACTTATTTTATTGTCATTACAATTCAATGCGAACTTCCTTATGTCGTTGACTAATTCATCTCAACTTTCTATTGCGTATTAGATTATTGACTATACTTAATGTAGACAATAGCTAGAATGATTGCATCAGTTATGGATACAACCTTCTAATATATAATACATTTCGCAATCACTCCGCCATTTTCAAGCATTTGTACGCTATTTTATTCATACGTCTATATGATATGCAAATATAGCACCTTCATTCATGAAACAAATCCAACTTGTGATGGACTTTGGTCATGTTCATCGGTTGGTTCACCTCATTATAGTCCAATGTATTAATACATTTATTCATGAATGGTCATGTTTGTAGAAACATACAAACAAACCTTCATCAAAAGTCACAGACTTTCAGGTGACACCCTTATATAACAGAGCTAAACATTATAAATGTTCAAGAAAGAGCAAATTATTTCTAGAATGGCAAGTAAACGGCTTTTGAATTCATAGTTTGACCACTAGTCATCACTAAGACTGAACAAGTAATGAATTCACCGACTATCATATCAATAACCAATAAGGATTGATGGGGTTCAAAAAGTATATCATGTAGACATTACGTCTAACATTGACTTTTGTCACGCATAAGCTAAAAGCATGAACCATTGTTTGTGTCATGACAGAGTCAGAATTCATAAACGGTAAAATTTTTAATCTTCAAACCGAGTATTATTTAACACTACTAAAATTAATAAAACGATGACGTCTTTTTACTCTTCAAATTGAGTAAAAATTGAAATAGAAAGTCACTTATATTTTAATCTCCAAATGACGGTTTGACAAAGCAGAAATGTTCCTTGCCATGTTGTAATACCTTCTTTCGTAAAGTAAAAATTACTTTGCTTTAATTTACTAAAAGATTTCATGGTAATCACTTTTCTGATAACATATCAATGCTCTCACAGTTCCTTTTCAATTGTGATTGAAAATTTCACTTGACTTCTTAATTGTGTTCTAGTTACTGGAATGTGATCAATCAATCAGTGAGTCCAAACTTATTAAAAGTCACAATCAAATTTCAAATCTGCCTTCCAACAACTGTGCACCAACATTGCGTTATACATGCTTAATTAAAAACCGCAATCAGAAAATGCAAATTAAATTATGTAAGCTTGTTGGTAATCTATATTCGAAATCAGAATATCAGAGAAGTAACAAAATGTTAGTTTAATAAAACAAAACATAAATAATTTTCGAGCCCACAAGTTTTCTGTGTGTCATTAAGAAATTTAATCCTTTTCGTTTACTTCCTCCTTGGATAGAACCAAAAAACTATTTTGTAATACTGGCAATCGAAGTTCCAGAACTTCGGCGAACTCAACAAATTGAGCAAATTCCACTTGATACTTATGTTTATTTGAAAAATAATACAACAATATAGAAAATAGGGGAGAAGTTTTTAGATTTTTTATATCTAAAAATGAGGCCAAGCCTCTAAATTTTCAGGCAATGGAAAGGTAAGATGAAGAGGTGCAATACAAGAGGCGTCTTTTTTATTTTCCATTAACACCTTTTAGAAAAAATCCCAACAATTGTTACATCATATACATTAGTGGTAGGGGTGGTAAAATTGTTAATATAAAATAGTTAACTACTCTTATTATCCACCAAAAAATGAACTGGATAATGAATTTTTAAAAAATAACGGGTCAAATATGGATAAGAACCACATTATCCTTTTAGAAAATGGATAACCAATGAGTGTAACTTTTATTTTGTAAAGCCTCAAATTAGGGGTTCATCAAGTTAGTGAGACTAAAAATTCTCCCAAAAGTGATTATATGTAAGAAATTGTAACGACCCAGAGGGTCATCGCCTGTTTTCTCTTTTATTACATGCTTTCGAGACCTTGAAAACCTTATTTTTACTTTTTCCAATTTGCGTGCGCAGTCCACACACGTAGCCGGAAAGCTTATATGTTAAATTCTGTGGAAAATTGTTTAAATGTGACATTAAAATGATTAAAGTTGACTTTGGTCAATATTTCGGGTTAACGGACCCTGACCCATGGTTTGACGGTTCCGGAGGGTCCGTAGAAAAATATGAGACTCGGACGTATGCCCGGAAACAAAATTTGAGGTCCCGAGCCCGAGAAATTATTTTTCTGATTGATATGGAAATTTAAAATGAAAATGGATTAGATTGTGTTGGTATCTGGCCCATATTTTTGTTCCGGTGCCCGGTACAGGTCTTATATGTGGTTTAAGCGCTTTCTGGGAAATTTGGTTGAAATCGGAAGTCATTTGACGTATTTCGAACCTAAATATCTAATCATAAAAGTTTATGAAATTTTATGAAAAAGTGATGATTTTGAGGTTGATTTCTCATTTTTGATGTTATTTTGGCGATTTGATCGCACGGTTAAGTTCGTAGGATGTTAATAAGTTAATGTGCGTGATTGGTTAGGAGCCCTGTGGGCTCGGGAGTGTTTTCGTATGGGTGTCGGAGTGTTTTAGCCTTAGGAAATGCAGCAAAATTTGTTGTTGTCAGTTGTCTAGTTTTTCCTTCTATGCGATCGCATAGGATAGGCCGCGATCACATAGAGTAAATTGCTAAGGTTCAGAAATCCTTCTATGTGATCGCATTATAGTCTTCGCGATCGCATTGTGAAAGGCTCAGCGTACCTTTATTTTCTTCTATGCGTTACCAACTATACTTTTGCGATCGCAGAGCTCATCCAACCTGACCCTATGCGATCGCATCCCCTCTTTTGTGATCGCATAGAGAAATTTCGCCTTGTGATTTTAAATACCAAAAACTGAACAGTGACGTGATTATTCCAAATTTCACACGAGCTCTTCTTCTCCACAGCCACTAGGCGACTTGTAGAGCGATTCTTTACCAAATCTTCTTGGGTGAGTATTATCTTACTCGTTTTCTTCATTTTCTATCATCATCCATTGAAATCCTAGGCCTAAAACATGTAATCTAGGGTTGAAATTGGAGGAAATGGGTAGAGTAAGGCTTTTCAATTTTCTTTGATTTAGAGCTCGTTTTTTGGGTCGAATTTGAAAAAAAATTGTATATTCGGGCTCGAGGGTGAATTGGTCATATGGAATTGGTTCGAACCTCGTGTTTTGACCAAGCAGGCCCGAGGTCGATTTTAGAATTTTTGGAACAAGGGTTGGGAATCTATATTTAGGCGTTGGGTTTGATTTGTTTAGCTATTATTAATACTAAAAAGTCGTTATTTCATAGATTTGAGTGAGTTGGAGCTAAATTCAAAAGTAAAAGCGGTCATTGTGGATTGATTTAGCCGTGAAAGTTGGGTAAGTGTTTGGTCTAACTTTAGGTTGAGGGAATAGGTGCAGAGTCTTATTTGCTAACTTCTAATTGTCGAGTACGGTGTATAGACATGGTGATAAGTATCTATACACCGGTGTCGAGCGTGATAGCGAGTTCTAAATTGCTAAACTATCGAATTCATAATTGTTGTCTATGGGGAATTGAATGGAAATCATTAACACTGAGCCAGTAATTATTGAGACTAAGTATGGATTTAATTGTGTAAGTAGAAATTGAATGAGTTTGGTTATAGCTGGATCTCCCTTGCCGGGATAGTTTATTATATTATCTTGTTCCCTTGCCGGTATAGCTTATTATAACATCTTTCTCTCTTGCTGGGATTATATTGTGTATTGTGTTGAAAGAAATGGGATCGTGTGCCACGCCGACCACGAGATCTTATGAAATGGGATTGTGTGGCAAGCCGACCACGAGATCTTATGAAATGGGATCGTGTGGCAAGCCGACCACGAGATCTTATGAAACGGGATCATGTGGCATGCCGACCACGAGATATTATGAAATGGGATCGTGTGGCACGCCGACCACGAGGTATTATGAAATGGAACATGTGGTACACCTACTACGTGATATAAGGAAATGGGATCATGTTGCACGCCTGAAACAAGAGGAAATTGAAATAAGTTAAAGTGGGACGTTGTTCCATTATTCTATGTTAGAAGAAATCAGATGTAGTTTCATCATTTATTCCTGATATTTTATTTTTATTTGTTACCCCCCACGAGCATGTTCCCCCTCTCAGCTTTAATTGTTTACTTTCAGCTATTACTTTGTTGTACTGGTATATACATCTGCACATGTTTATCTAGTAGTCTGGTCTAGCCTCGTCACTACATCGTCGGGGTTAGGCTAGGCACTTACCCGCACATGGGGTCGGTTGTGCTCATGCTACACTCTATGTATCTTTTTTACAGATCACAATACCAGAGCAACAACTTTTGGACAATAGTAGGAGCGTTGGGAGCTGACTATAGAGATCCTGAGGTAGCCTTGTTGACGTCCGCATGGCCCGTAGTCTCTTCTATCTTTATTTCGTTTTGTTGTCCTTGTACCAGAACAAACACTATTGTATTTTGTTCAGACTCTGTATTTAGTAATATATAGTCGTTCGTGAGTTAGTGACACCAGTCTTAGGTAGAGGTTGTAATTCAATTTCCGCACTTGTTTTTAGTTCTTTTATGTTTAAGACTTCCGCTTTTGTATTAATTGTCTCATTGCCTCAATATTGTCGATGTTTTCCTAAGAAGTTAAAAATTAATTGACTTGCCTAGCTCCTAATAGTAGGCTCCATCACGACTCCTAACGATGGGAAATCCGGGTCGTGACAAGTTGGCATCAGAGCACTAGGTTACATAGGTCTCACGACTCACAGACAAACTCGGTAGAGTTTGAGGGATCAGTACAAAGACATCTGTATTTATCCCTAGAGGCTATAAAGTTAGGAAAAATTTCACTTTATTCTTTCTTGTCGTGCGATTCTATTTATCAAATATTGATTGTCTTTTTACTCTGTTATTTCACAAATGGAGAAAATACGTACTTCCTCTTCTACTGCATAGCAGCCCGAGCCCCCAGCAGCAGCTCCTATAAGGGGCAGAAAGTGAGACCGAGGGCATGCCAGAGGCCGAGGCAGGGGTAGAGCTCAACTCGGGCAGCATTCCCAGAGGTGAAGCCTCATATTGATTATGATGAGGAGGTTCCAGCCCCAGCAGCTCCGCTGGGCCCAGCTCAGGTCCTAGAGGGGTTGATATCCACCACAGCTCTTCAGGACGCTTTGGTCAGATTGGTGCACTTTGTGGAGAGCGTCACTAGAGCGAGATTGCTTCCAGTAGCACCAGCCACTTCTCAGGATGGAGGAGGAGTTCAGACTCCTACTACACATACTTCGGAGCAGGTAGCTCCCCAAGTTCAGGTTCCAGTGGTTCAGCCAGCTGTGGTAGTTCCGCCGGGTATTGTGACTCAGACCAGCGATGGAGCGGCTATGTCCGCAGATGCTTTGTGGAGGCTGGATAGGTTCACCAAGCTCTTCACCACCACATTCAACGGTGCTTCTACAGAGGACCCCTAGGATTTTCTGTATAGCTGCCATGAGGTTCTTCGGACTATGGGTATTGTGGAGACCAATGGGGTCGACTTTGCCACCTTTCGATTGACAGGATCCGCCAAGACCTTGTGGAGGGACTATTGCTTATCCAGCCCAGCAGGGTCACCATCATTGACTTGGGACCAGTTTGCAGAGTTGTTTTTGGAGAAGTTTCTCCCAGTTACTTAACGAGAGGCTCTTCGCAGGAAATCTTGTCAATGGTAAGGGTATTTTTAACTCTTTTTCCCTGCAAAACAATCTTCTCAGTGGTAAGGTTAATCACAAAGCATTTGGTGGGGTAAAAGCCACAAGGTTACCTCTCTCACACAATTGTGACACACTTATTAAACTGTATTTAAATCCATCTATCAGTAGACATTCTCTATGGAATGAGAATCGGTCTTGCCTACCTTTCCAACCCCAATGATCTCACATTTCTTTCCATTACCTAAGGAGACCTTACCTCATTTTAAGTCCTTAAGTTAAAGGAACTGGTCCTTGTCCCAAGTTATATGTTTTGAGCAATCGCTATCCATGTACCACATTTGGCTCCTCCCTTTTACTTGGACCTCTTGTTCATCCTCTGATTCTCTAATGGCCATTAGTGCTTGCTCCTCTTTACCTTCATCTTCTGAGTCTTCATCTGAAGTTTCTCCCCAAACAGCAACCATAGCCTTGGTTGAACCTTTTTTCTCTTGGGTTGAACCTATTCTTTCTTCTCGTTCCTTCGTTCAGATCTTTATTTCTTCCACTCAATTTCCCATTGAGGGCACTTTTTGATCATGTGGTCAGTCTTACCACACTTGTAGCATCCCTCATTGGTCAGTTTTTCTGGAGCTTTTGATTTGTTGAAGTTTGTACCTCTTGAAGAAGCCTTTCCTCTCATCAGGTACTTCTTGAAATCCCTAGTGATCATAACCAATTTATCATCTTCCAAATCTGCACCTTTAGCAATTCTGAGAGCTAAGCTTCTATCCTTTTTGGGGGTGTCCATCTTCATGGTTTGTATCTTAATTTAATAGGCAGTTAAATTTCTAATTATTTCATCTAGTTTGAGGGTAGCAATGTTCTTTGATTCCTGAATGGCAATGATCTTGCTTTCCCATGTGACTGGAAGAACTTTTGTCAGAATGTTCGTTGTCTTCTTCAAGGATAGTCCTTCAAAGATATTCGAGTTCATTTGTCAAAGTGGTGAATCTAGTATACATCTCTTGGATAGTTTCTCCTTCCTTTATAGTGAAATTCTCATATTAAGAATACTAAAGTGTTCCTCTCGATCTTTTCACTTGAGGTGTTATTTCATGAGCCACTTGTAGAGTGTCCAATATTTCCTTAACAGTTGTACATCTTTGGATACTATTGTATTCGTCTGGTCCTAGTCCACATACAAGCCACTTCTTGGACTTAGCATATTTCTCCCATTTTTCAGGTCCTCAGCAGTACAATCAGCCCTTGTTTTTGGCACATCAATTCCTTCAGCATTCTTCTTAGTGGTTTCTAGAGGACCATCAGTGACTATGTCCCAAAGTTTATAATCTTCCCCTATAATGTAATCTCTTATTCTATTCTCCCACCAAGAATAGTACAGACCATTGAAAAGTGGAGGCCTGACAGTGGATTGCCCTTCCTAGTTTCTAGGTGGTGCACTCATTGTTGATCTTCTCCTAAGGTGTTAGCCTCTTCAAGGATAACTCTAATACCAATTGATGTTCTAATCGTCAATACCACACAAGAGAGGGGGGGGTTGATTTGTGTGGTACCTAATTTTTGCACTAGACAAACCTGATTCATCTAGATGTACTTACTATAACTGTTTACAGAATTAAGAGTGCATAAAGTAAAGAACACAGAGATTTTTACGTGGAAAATACCTGGCTCGAAAGATGAAAAAACCACGACCTACTACTTAGTAGGATTTTCCCAAACTTCTACTCAAATCACTGAGCCAAAAACAACATTTACAAACTCTTGTAAACGTAAGGATTAAACTCTAATCCTAGTGTGGCACACAGCCTCAACTGCTGCGGCACTTTCAAGTTAACTCTAACTTGAATACTCAAAGTACCTAATACAATTGCTTCTATGAAAGCTGGAAAGGTACAAGTTTTAAACCACCTACTACAATTGAACTAGAATAAAAATAAATACAATGGAGTTGGTTCTTCTATGTTGTTCAAGTAGCTGCAGTAGTGCACACTTAATCTCACATAAATTGCTTGCAAAATTTCCTTGCTCTTTTTCTCTAAATTTAGCTTAACTTCTGTGTATTTTTGCATACTTGTAAAATTGAACAATCATTATTATTTATAGAGTTAGTAATCAGAGTTTGATTAAAACTCGAATTGCTGATCCTTCATCAAATTCGAGTCCTATAACAACTCAAACTCCAATCCTTATCCTTGATCCGGATGTAGTTCTCTTCACATAAGAAGTCTTCTTCTCCTTATCCCATATGCAATATTTTTTATCAGTTCATAAGATATTTTGAAGATATTGCTGCTTGATCCCAAAGGCTTATCTTCCTCACGTGCATCTCATGTGCATGGGCCATAACCACTGTGTCTCATAAGATGGACCTGGTCCTTCACTGAGTTCATTTGTCATTCTTCAAAACTTCAACTGAACTTGGGACATGTCACGACCCGGATGTTTCCCCAACATTGGGATCTTGATGGCGCCTACTCGTGATAGCTAGGCAAGCCACTTTACACCCACTATCCTGTTTTTAATAATATTTCATAGTCAAATTAACAATCAAAATAAAATCTTAATTAAACAAGTGTGGAAGACTTTATAAAAATAGAAATAAGTAGTTTCAAGGTAACTGATACTGAAATCCTCTACCCAAGACGTGGAGTCACCAACTCACGAACTACTACTGAATACTACACATAAAAGTTTGAAAGAAATATAACATAATTCTGTTTGTCTCGGAACAAAGAGACTACGACTAGTAACATAAGTAAAGAGAGAGACGTCGGGCTTGCGGACGTCTGCAAGCTACCTCGGTCTCAAATATGATCAACTCCCACACAATCGATTTACTGTTGCTGCTCCTGATCGTAACCTGGGCCTGTGCAAAAACGCACAGAAGTGTAATATCAGCACAACCGACCCCATGTGCTGGTAAGTGCCTGGCCTATCCCGGCGAAGTAGTGACAAGCCTAGGACCAGACACCCACATAAACCTGTGGAGTTCTATATATATGTACACCACAAGATAACGAGAAATAATCAAGTAACAACTCAACAAGAAATATCACAAACGAACTCAACAGTTAACAACAGTTATTAAATCAACAAGGAAAAAACCAAGTGTAATGGAAGACAGGTAATATCAAGTCAAGGAATAGCAAATAGTTGCACGACATCACCCTTCGTGCTTTTACTCTCATCCTCACCAAATAAGCAAATAAAGTGCACGGCATGACCCTTCGTGCTTTTACTCTCATCCTCACATCCATGGTACGGCATGATCCTTCGTACATGGTTCAATAACAAGGCACGACATGATTGTTTGTGCATAATCAATAACATGGCACGGCATTAACCTTCGTGCATAATCAATAACATGGCACGACATTAATCTTCGTGCATAATCAGTAAAACAAGGCACGACATTAACCTTCGTGCATAAACAATAAATCAAGGCACGACATTACCCTTCGTGCATTATCACTCATCGTCACCCAGATAACAATCACAGTTAAGGGCAGAGAATGAAAACAACAAATCATGAACCGTCCCGGCAAGGGACACAATAATCATCACAACAAAGTCCCGGCAAGGGCAATCAATAACAATTCTACAACCCGGCAAGGGTTCAATAATTTATCTTTAAATATGTCTCACAACAAGTATTTACAACGACTCACGGTCATACAAGACGCCAGTGTATGGATGCTCGTCACCACAGCCTATACACCGCACTTGATCACATAGGACATAGCACATAATCTTATTCCCTCAAGCTAGGATAGAACAAACACTTACCTCGAATGTTTAAGAACAATTCAATCTGTGGCAATGCCCTTTCCTTTCAAATTTGGCTCCAATCCAATCGTATCTATTCACAATTGATTTAATATCATCAATACTACTCAACAAACTAATTCATAAGGCCAATTACAACTTTTACAACATTCTGCCCGGAATAGTGAATATCAACCCCGGGCCCACATGGTCGAAACTCGGGGTTCGAACCAAAATCCGGTTACCCATTCCCCCACGAGTTCAAATATATGATTTGTTTCAAATCGAACCTCAATTCGAGGTCCAATTACCAAATTTATGAAAAACCCTATATTCTACCAAAAACAAGAATTTCTACCATGAAAACCTTTGATTTCTATTGAAAAACATGTTTAATGTTGTTAGAAATTGAAAGAATTAAGTAGAAAGTGACTTACAATTGCTTTGAAGAAGAGGGAGTTCGTGAAAAATCGCCAATGGATGTTTTTGGGTTGTGAAATGTGAAAAAATGAAGCTGGAAATCGTGATTTACAGGTCTCTGTGTTCGCATTTGCGAACATGGGTTCGCAATTGCGACCCCCGACCAAATTCTAGAGTTTGAAAAATAAGCTAAGGATGGGAAGTTTGCATTTGCGAACTTTTGTTCGCATTTGCAAAGCCAAGGCATATGCTGGGAGGTTCGCATTTGCGACATAATGTTCGCATTTGCGAACAAGGCTGGGTTCAAGGGGCCTTCGCATTTGCGACAAATGCTTCGCATTTGCGAAGCCAGGCTTAACACTGAAGGCCTCGCATTCGCGAGGTTGTGTTCGCATTTGCGAACCCAAGCAGTCCTGGACGCCCTTCGCATTTGCGATCAAGGGTTCGCATTTGCGAACCCAGCCTTGACATGTCACCTTCACAATTGCGAGAAATGCTTCGCAAATGCGAAGCCAACAATAGGGTGAAAAATCAGCAGTGCAAAAATTCAGAGATTGATCCAACAGCCTATCAAATCTTTATCCAAGCCCTCCGGGCTCCAAACCAAACATGTACACAACATCAAAAACACATTACAAACTTTTTCGTGCGATCACATCGCCAATATCACATCGCTTTCATCAAATCAAGCCTCAAGTTCATGATTTTCATACTTTTGGTTTTCAAAACTTTCAAACTTGGAACTCAAGGTCCAAAACATATCAAACGACATCCAAATGTCATCAAACTTTGCAGAAAGCACATATATGATATTTAAGACTTGTACCGGGCGTCGGAACCAAAATACAAGCCCGATACCAAGGTCAATTAATTCATTTTCCTTTAATAATTACATCAAAAACAATTTCACAGAAAAATTCATAACTTGGGCTCTAGGCCTCCGAATTCGACTTCGGACGCATGTCCAAGTCCCATATTTTCCTACGGACCTTTCGAGACCATCCAATCTCGGGTCCTGGTCCGTTTACCAAAAATGTTGACCGAAGTCAACTATATCAGTATTAATATCATTTTTATCCAAATTTCTCATAGAATTTATATTTTCTATCACAAAATCTTTCCGGTTACATGCCCGGATCGTGCACGTAATTCAAGGCAACATAGAATGAGGTTTTCAAGACCTCAGAAGCTCGAAATGATTAATAAAACAAGTGATGACCCTTTGGGTCGTCACATTCTCCACCTCTATAACAACCGTTCGTCCTCGAACGAACAAAAGAAAGAAGTACCTGAGTCGGGGAACAAATGTGGGTAGCGGCTCCGCATATCAGACTCGGACTCCCAGGTCGATGCCTCAGGAGGCTGACCTCTCCACTGAACACGCATAGAAGGATAACTCTTCGACCTCAACTGTCGAACCTGCCGATCTAGAATGGCCACCGGCTCCTCCTCGTAAGATAGATCATTGTCCAATTGGAGAGTGTTGAAGTCTAACACATGTGTGGGATCATCGTGGTATCTCCAAAGCATAGATACATGAAAAACTGGATGCACTGCTGATAAGCTAGGCGGCAAAGCTAGTCTGTAAGCCACTCCTCCCACTCGGTCTAGAATTTCAAATGGGCCAATATACCTAGGGCTGAGCTTGCCCTTCTTCCCGAACCTCATCACGCCCTTCATAGGCGACACTCGGAGCAATACTTGCTCACCAAGCATGAAATCTACATCTCGAACCTTACGATCCGCAGAAATCTTCTGTCTGGACTGAGCTGAACGCAATCTCTCCTGGATAGTCTTGACCTTATCCAAGGCCTCCTGAACTAAATCTATACCCAACAACTGAGCCTCTCCAGGCTCAAACCATCCGACTGGAGATCAACATCACCTACCATACAATGCCTCATACGGGGCCATCTGGATGCTGGACTGGTAGCTGTTGTTGTAGGCGAACTCTGCTAAGGGAAGAAACTGGTCCCATGAGCCTCCGAAATCAATAACACAGACTCGAAGCATGTCCTCTAGAATTTGAATAGTCCTCTCGGACTGACCATCTGTCTGTGACGACCCAAAGGGTCATCACTTATTTAATTAATCATTTCGAGCTTCTGAGGCCTTGAAAACCTCATTCTATGTTGCCTCGATTTACGTGCACGATCCGAGCATGTAGCGGGAAAGATTTTGTGATAGAAAATATGAATTCTATGAAAAATTTGGATAAAAATGATATTAATATTGATATGGTTGACTTCGGTCAACATTTTTGGTAAACGGATCCGGACCTCGAGATTGGATGGTCCCGAGAGGTCCGTAGAAAAATATGGGACTTGGACATGCGTCCGGAGTCGAATTCCGAGGCCTAGAGCCCAAGTTATGAATTTTTATGTGAAATTGTTTTTGATGTAATTATTAAAGGAAATAAATTAATTGACCTTGGTATCGGGCTCGTATTTTGGTTCCGACGCCCGGTACAAGTCTTAAATATTATATATGTGATTTCCGTAAAGTTTGGTGACATTTGGATGTCGTTTGAGATGTTTTGGACCTTGAGTTCCAAGTTAAGAAGTTTTGAAAATCATAAGTATGAAAATCATGAGTTTGAGGCTTGATTTGGTTAAAACGAAGTGATATTGGCGATGTGATCGCACGAACAAGTTCATAATGTGTTTTTGAGGTTATGTACATGTTTGGTTTGGAGCCCGGGGGCTCGGGTAAAGATTTGATAGGCCGTTGGATGAAATTCTGAATTTTTGAACTGCTGGTTTTTCACCCAGCTGTTGGCTTCGCAATTGCGAAGTATTTCTCGCAATTGCGAAGGGGACAGTGTAAGGCAAGGCTCGCAAATGCGAACCTTGATCGCAAATGCGAAGCCAGCCTTGTTCGCAAATGCGAACAATTGTTCGCATTTGCGAAGGTCCCCAGTGCTCCCTTAGTTCGCAAATGCGAACCATTGTTCGCAAATGCGAACATCCCAGTGACTGCCTTGGTTCGCAAATGCGAACCATTGTTCGCAAATGCGAACACTGCCTTATACAGCATGTGTTCGCAAATGCGAACATTAGTTCGCAAATGCGAACATCCCTTTGATTGCCAGTGTTCGCAAATGCGAACAAATGTTCGCAAATGCGAACTTCCCAGCCTTAGCTTATTTTTCAAACTCCATAAATTGGTCGGGGTTCGCAATTGCGAACCCATGTTCGCAAATGCGAACACAGAGACCTGAAAAACACGAATTTCAGTCATTTCTTCACTTTTTACAAAACCAAAACACCCATTTGCGATTCTTCAAGGATTTCTTCTTCATCAAAACGGTTGTAAGTCACTTTTTACTTAATTCTTTCAATTCCTAACATCATTAAACATGTTTTTCATAAGAAATCAAAGATTTTCATGGTAAAATTCTTGTTTTTGTTAGAAAATAGGTTTTTCATAAATTGGGGAATTGGACCTCGAATTGAGGTCCGATTTTGAAACAAATTATATACATGAACTCGTGGGGAGATGGGTAACCGGATTTTGGTCCTAACCCCGAATTCCGACCATGTGGGCCCGGGGTTGAAATTCACTATTCCGGGCAGAATGTTGTAAAAGTTGTATTTAGTCTTAAGAATTAGTTTGTTGAGTAGAATTGATGATATTAAATCAATTGTGTATAGATACGGTTGGATTGGAGCCAAATTGAAAGAAAAGACATTTCCACGGAGTGAATTGTTCATAAGCATTCGAGGTAAGTGTTTGTTCTATCCTAGCTTGAGGGAATAGGATTATGTGTTATGTGTTATGTGATCGAGTGCGGTGTATGGGTCGTGGTGACGAGCATCCATACACTGGCGTCTAGTATGACCGTGAGTCGTTGAAAAATGATTATTTTGAGATATATTACAGGTGAATCGTTATTGTTCTCCCTTGTTGGGACTTGTTGTGAAGATAATTATTGATTGCCCTTGATGGGACGGTTTATGAATTGTTGTTTCTTTCTTTGCCCTTAACTGTGATTGTTATTTGGGTGAGGAAGAGTGATAATGCACGAAGGGTGATGACGTGCCATGTTTATTTATTTATGCACGAAGGTTAATGCCGTGCCATGTTTATTTATTGATTATGCACGAAGGATCATGCCGTGCCCTGGTTATTGAACCATGTACGAAGGATCATGCCGTACTATGGATGTGAGGATGAGAGTAAAAGCACGAAGGGTGATGCCGTGTACTTTATTTGCTTATTTGGTGAGGATGAGAGTAAAAGCACGAAGGGTGATGCCGTGCAACCGCTTGCTATTCCTTGACTTGATATTACTTGTGTTTACATTATACTTTGTTTTTCCTTGTGAATTTATTAACTGTTGTTAATTGTTGAACTCTTTGAGATATTCCTTATTGTGTCATTACTTGGTTATTTCTTGTTATACTGTGGTATACACATATATTGAATTGCACAAGTTTATGTGGGTGTCTAGTCCTAGGCTTGTCACTACTTCGCCGGAATAGGCCAGGCACTTACCAGCACATGGGGTCGGTTGTGCTGATGCTACACTTCTGTGCGTTTTTGCACAGGTCCAGGTTACGATCAGGAGCAGCAGCAGCAGTAAGTAGATTGCGTGGGAGTTGATCATATTTGAGACCGAGGTAGCTTGCAAGCGTCCGTAGGCCCGGCGTCTCTCTCTTCATTTATGTTATTAGCTGGAGTCTCTTTGTTCCGAGACAAACAGAATTGTGTTATATTTCTTTCAGACTTTTATGTGTAGTATTCCACAGTAGTTGGTGAGTTGGTGACTCCACGTCTTGGGTAGAGGATTTCAGTATGATTTTCACCTTGTGTTTTGTTATTTCCATTTCGATAAAGTATTCCGCATTTATTTAATTAAAATTGTGTTAAAAACAGGATAGTATGAATACAGTGAGGCTTGCCTAGCTACCGCGAGTAGGCGCCATCACGATCCCGATGTTGGGGGAAAATCCAGGTCGTGACACTCTGGCATAGTTCATGAACATGTACACCACTCTAGCTTAGGCAGGGTTGCTTCCCCTTGCTGCAGCCACATCTCAGGCTGGGGGAAAATCACAGACTGGCACCCCATGGAGACGAACAATCTCCCTAATGTAAACCTCCGCTAACCTCTCCGACGAGTAGGAGACAGATACTGGAATAAAGTGTGCCGACTTGGTCAACCTATCAACAATGACCCAAATAGCATCAAATTTCCTCCGAGTCAAAGGAAGTCCAGTAACGAAGTCCATAGTAATCCGCTCCCATTTCCACTCGGGAATTTCAATCCTCTAGAATACACCACCAGGCCTTTGGTGCTCATATTTCACCTGCTGACAATTTAGATACCGAGTGACATATGCAACTATATCTTTCTTCATTCTGTGCCACCAATAGTGCTGCCGTAAGTCCTGGTACATCTTCGCGGCGCCCGAGTGTATAGAATACCGCAAACTGTGGGCCTCTGCTAAGATCAACTCTCGAATCCCTTCGACATTGGGCACACAAACTCGACCCTGCAATCTCAATACCCCATCATCATCTAGATTTACCTTTGTGGTACCTCCCCGCTGTACTGTATCTCTCAAATCACGCAAATGAGGGTCATCAAATTGCCTCTCACGGATACGCTCTAATAGAGAAGAACGAGCGACCGTGCAGGCTAACACCCTGCTAGGCTCAGAAATGTCTAATCTCACGAACCGGTTGGCTAAAGCCTGAATATCTAGAGCAATGGTCTCTGACTGACCGGAATGAATGCAAGACTACCCATGCTGGAAGACTTTCTACTCAATGCATCGGCCACCACATTGGCCTTACCTGGGTGATATAGGATAGTAAAATCATAGTCTTTCAGCAACTCTAACCATCTCCGTTGTCGTAGATTCAACTCCTTTTGCTTGAACAAGTGCTGTAGGCTTTTGTGATCAGTGTACACCTCACATGTCACGCCATATAGATAATCCCTCCAGATCTTTAAGGCATGAACCACTGCTGCTAACTCAAGATCATGAACTGGATAATTCTTCTCATGTATTTTTAGCTGCCTCGAAGCATAAGCGATAACCTTACCATCCTGCATCAATACCGCTCCAAGCCCTGTACGAGATGCGTCACAATAAACTGTATAAGGCCCTGCACCTGTAGGTAGTATCAACACTGGTGCGGTGGTCAAGGCTGTCTTGAGCTTCTGAAAGCTCGCCTCACACTCCTCTGACCACCGGAACTGGACACCCTTCTGGGTCAACCTGGTCATCGGGGCTGCAATAGAAGAAAACCCCTCTACAAATCGACGGTAGTAACCTGCTAATCCCAACAAACTCCGGATCTCAGTCACTGAAGCTGGTCGAGGCCAATTCTGGACTGCCTCAATCTTCTTTGGGTCTACCTGAATACCTTCCACCGATACAACGTGACCCAGAAATGCTACCGAACTCAGCCAGAACTCACATTTAGAAAATTTGGCATATAGCTGGTTATCTTTCAGAGTCTGAAGAACCACTCTGAGGTGCTGCTCGTGCTCCTCCCGGCTGCGGGAGTATACCAGGATGTCATCTATAAAGACTATCACGAACAGATCTAAATAAGGCCTGAACACCCGATTCATCAACTCCATGAATGCTGTTGGGGCATTGGTCAGCCCGAAGGACATGACCGAGAACTCATAATGCCCATATCTAGTGCGAAAGGCTGTCTTAGGAATGTCAGCCGCCCTGATCTTCAGCTGATGGTAGCCTGACCTCAAGTCTATCTTTGAGAATACCCTCGCTCCCTGGATCTGGTCAAACAAATCATCAATCCTCGGCAGTGGATACTTATTCTTTATCATCACTTTGTTCAATTGCTGGTAATCAATACACATCCGCATCGAGCCATCTTTCTTCTTTACAAACAATACAGGTGCTCCCCGGGGGGAAACACTGGGCCTGATAAAGCCCTTTTCAAGAAGGTCTTGCAACTGATCTTTCAACTCTTTTAACTCCGGCGGGGCCATACGATAGGTTAGAATAGAGATGGGATGAGTGCCCGGTGCCAGATCAATACAAAAATCAATATCCCTGTCGGGTGGCATGCCCGACAGGTCTGAAGGAAAAACCTCAGGAAACTCCCGTACAATAGGGACTGACTCAATGGAAGGAACCACTGCGCTGGAATCACGAACATAAGCCAGATAAGCTAGACACCCCTTCTCCACCATACGTCGAGCCTTAACATAGGAAATAACGGTGCGGACGGAGTGGCTTGAGGTACCTTTCCACTCTAGTCGGGGTTATTCTGGCAAAGCCAAGGTCACTGTCTTGGCATGACAATCTTGAATAGCATGGTATGGGGACAACCAGTCCATCCCCAATATGACATTAAAATCCACCATGTCCAAAAGCAACAGATCAACACGGGTCTCAAGACCCCCAAATATAATTACGCACGAACGATGCACTCGATCGACTACAATGGAGTCACCCACCGGTGTAGACACATAAACTGGAATATCCAGAGCATAGCTGGGCACGGCCAAATACGGTGCAAAGTAGGAAGACACATATGAATATGTAGATCCGGGGTCAAATAATACTGAAGCACCTCTGCCACACACAAGAATAGTACCTACAATCACGGCATCTGATGCCTCTGCCTGTGGCCTGGCTGGTAAAGCATAGAATCGGGGATCTGCACCTCCCCTCTGAGCTACGTCTCTAGGACGGCCATCAACTGGCTGACCTCTACCTCTGGCCGGACGGTCTCCACCTCTACGGTCTCGACCTCCACCTCTATAATCTCTACCCCCACTTCTGGCTGGCTGGGCAGGCTGAGGGTCAGCTGGGGCCTGAATCATGGGACGAGGGCCCCGCTGCTGAGTGTTGCCCGTCGCTCGAGGGCAGAACCTGACAAAATGACCTGGGTCACCACAACCGTAGCAACTCCTAGGCTGATGGGGCTGCTGAACCTGACGATCTGAATGGCCTCCACGAACACTCCGAAGAGGCTGAGCATTAATAGGAGGCTGATCTGAATACTGCCCACGAAAGCCACGATCACCTGGTCCACCCTGTGAAGCCTGAAGGGCGGAATGGAAAGGCCTGGAAGGCTGGCCTCTATCAAAAGATTCTCTGCCACCAGAAGAAGTACCACTAAACCAGCCTGAATGACGAGGCCTCTTGTCTGAAGAATAACCACCTCCCCGAGCAAGAGCCATCTCAACTCTACGTGCCGCATTAGCTGCCTCCTGAAATGAAATATCACTCCCCACTCCCATAGCCATCTGAAGTCTAATTGGCCGATTAAGCCCATCTATGAACCTGCGGACCCTCTCCCGCTCTGTGGGAAGTATCACAACTGCATGACGTGCCAAATCAACAAATCTCGTCTCATACTGAGTAACCGTCATAGTGCCCAGCTGGAGGCGCTCAAACTGCCTCCGAAGTGCATCCCGCTGAGTAGCAGGGAGAAACTTCTCCAGAAATAGCTCTGCAAACTGATCCCATGATAAAGCTGGGGACCCTGCTGGTCGAGTCAAACAATAATCCCTCCACCAAGTCTTGGCGGATCCTGAAAGTCTGAATGTACCGAAGTCAACTCCATTGGACTCCACGATCCCCATAGTCTTGAGAATCTCATGGCAACTGAATAAGAAATCCTGAGGATCCTCTGATGTGGCACCGCTGAAAGTAGTGGTAAACAGTTTGGAGAACCGATCAAGTCTCCATAAAGAATTAGAAGTCATGGCCGCTCCATCTCCGGCATGAGCTGTGGTACCTGACTGAGTGGCCACAGCTGGCTGAACCACTGGTGCCTGAGGCTGAGGAGCTACTGGCTCCGGAGTAAGAGCAATAGGAGTCTAGGCCCCTCCTCCAACCTGAGAAGTGGCTGGTGCAACTGATAATAAGCCTGCTCTTGCGACGCTGTCCATAAATCCCGCTATCCTGACCAAAGATTCCCGAAGATCCGGGGTAAATAAAGCCTCTCCCGGGACCCGAGCTGGGCCCATTGGAGCTGCTAGGACTGGAACCTCCTCGCCAGTCTCAATCTGAGGCTCCACCTCTAGAATAGCTGCCGAGGGCTGAGCTCTTCTCCTACTATGGCCTACGATATGGCCTCAGCCCCTGCCCCTCACGGGAGCTGCCCTGGGGCTCGGGCTGTTGGTCAGCGAACGAAGAAGCGCGTGTCCTCACCATCTGCGAAAGGACAGAGTAGAAGTTCAATCACTATTTGAGGATCAAATCGCACGACAAGAAGGAACAAATGAGAGACTCTTTCCTAACTCAATAGACTCTGGAGGACAAGTACGGACGTCTCTGTACCTACCTCTCAAACTCTACTAAGCTTGTTCGTGAGTGGTGAGACCTATGTAACCTAGAGCTCTGATACCAACTTGTCACGACCCGGATTTTTCCCCAACATCGGGATCGTGATGGTGCCTACTCGTAATAGCTAGGCAAGCCACTTTACACCCACTATCCTATTTTTAATAATATTTCATAATCAAATTAACAATCAAAATCATAATCATAATTAAACAAGTGCGGAAGACTTTATAAAAATAGAAATAAGTAGTTTCAAGGTAACTGATACTGAAATCCTCTACCCAAGACGTGGAGTCACCAACTCACAAACTACTACTGAATACTACACATAAAAGTTTGAAAGAAATATAACATAATCTATTTGTCTCGGAACAAAGAGACTACAGCTAGTAACATAAGTAAAAGAAGAGACGCCGGGCCTGCGGACACCTGCAAGCTACCTCGGTCTCAATGTGCTCAACTTCCACGCAAAACATCTACTGCTGCTGCTCCTGATCGAAACCTGTACCTGTGCAAAAACACACAGAAGTGTAGTATCAACACAACCAACCCCATGTGCTGGTAAGTGCCTGGCCAATCCCGGCGAAGTAGTGACAAGCCTAGGACCAGACACCTACATAAACCTGTGGAGTTCTATATATATGTACACCACAAGATAACGAGAAATAATCAAGTAACAACTCAACAAGAAATATCACAAAGGAACTCAACAGTTAACAACAATTATTAAATCAACAAGGAAAACACCAAGTGTAATGGAAGACAGGTAATATCAAGTCAAGGAATAGCAAATAGTTGCACGGCATCAACCTTCGTGCTTTTACTCTCATCCTCACATCCATGGTACGGCATGATCCTTCGTACATGGTTCAATAACAAGGCACGGCATGATCCTTCGTGCATAATCAATAACATGGCACGGCATTAACCTTCGTGCATAATCAATAACATGGCACGGCATTAACCTTCGTGCATAATCAATAAAACAAGGCACGACATTAACCTTCGTGCATAAACAATAAATCAAGGCACGACATCACCCTTCGTGCATTATCACTCATCCTCATCCAGATAACAATCACAGTTAAGGGCAGAGAATGAAAACAACAAATCATGAACCGTCCCGGCAAGGGACACAATAATCATCACAACAAAGTCCCGGCAAGGGCAATCAATAACAATTCTACAACCCGGTGAGGGTTCAACAATTTATCTTTAAATATGTCTCACAACAAGTATTTACAATGACTCACAGTCATACAAGACGCCAGTGTATGGATGCTCTTCACCACAGCCCATACACTGAACTCGATCATATAACACATAGCACATAATCCTATTCCCTCAAGCTGGGATAGAACAAACACTTACCTCGAATGTTTACGAACAATTCAATCTGTGGCAATGCCCTTTCCTTTCAAATTTGGCTCCAATCCAATCGTATCTATTCACAATTAATTTAATATCATCAATATTACTCAACAAACTAATTCATAAGGCCAATTACAACTTTTACAACATTCTGCCCGGAATAGTGAATATCGACCCCGGGCCCACATGGTCGAAACTCGTTGTTCGGACCAAAATCTGGTTACCTATTCCCCCACGAGTTCAAATATATGATTTATTTCAAAATCGGACCTCAATTCGAGGTCCAATTACCCAATTTATGAAAAACCCTATATTCTACCAAAAACAAGAATTTCTACCATGAAAACCTTTGATTTCTATTGAAAACCATGTTTAATGTTGTTAGAAATTGAAAGAATTAAGTAGAAAGTGACTTACAATTGCTTTGAAGAAGAGGGAGTTCGTGAAAAATCGCCAATGGATGTTTTTGGGTTGTGAAATGTGAAAAAATGAAGCTGGAAATCGTGATTTACAGGTCTCTGTGTTCGCATTTGCGAACAGGGGTTCGCAATTGCGAACCCCGACCAAATTCTGGAGTTTGAAAAATAAGCTAAGGATGGGAAGTTCGCATTTGCGAACTTTTATTCGCATTTGCGAAGCCAACACATATGCTGGGAGGTTTGCATTTGCGACATAATGTTCGCATTTGCGACAAATGCTTCGCATTTGCGAAGCCAGGCTTAACACTGAAAGCCTCGCATATGCGAGGTTGTGTTCGCATTTGCGAACCCAAGCAGTCCTGGACGCCCTTCGCATTTGCGATCAAGGGTTCGCATTTGCGAACCCAGCCTTGACATGTCACCTTCGCAATTGCGAGAAATGCTTCGCAAATGCGAAGCCAACAACTGGTGAAAAACCAGCAGTGCAAAAATTCAGAGATTGATCCAACGGCCTATCAAATCTTTACCCAAGCCCTCCGGGCTCCAAACCAAACATGTACACAATATCAAAAACACATTACAAACTTTTTCGTGCGATCATTTCGCCAATATCACATCGTTTTCATCAAATCAAGCCTCAAGTTCATGATTTTCATACTTTTGGTTTTCAAAACTTTCAAACTTGGAACTCAAGGTCCAAAACATATCAAACGACATCCAAATGTCATCAAACTTTGCAGAAAGCACATATATGATATTTAAGACTTGTACCGGGCATCGGAACCAAAATACGAGCCCGATACCAAGGTCAATTAATTCATTTTCCTTTAATAATTACATCAAAAACAATTTCACAAAAAAATTCATAACTTGGGCTCTAGGCCTCCGAATTCGACTCCGGATGCGTGTCCAGGTCCCATATTTTCCTACGGACCTTTCGGGACCATCCAATCTCGGGTCTGGGTCCGTTTACCAAAAATGTTGATCGAAGTCAACTATATCAATATTAATATCATTTTTATCCAAATTTCTCATAGAATTTACATTTTCTATCACAAAATCTTTCCGGTTACATGCCCGGATCATGCATGTAATTCGAGGCAACATAGAATGAGGTTTTCAAGACCTCAAAAGCTCGAAATGATTAATAAAACAAGTGATGACCCTTTGGGTCGTCACAGGACAACACCTTAAAACAATCCTTTTATTGCACCTACAATTATAATTTGTGTTAAATATTGTTTATTTTTTTAGCAACTGGCTTGTATACGTTTGTGAAAACTATAAATGGCACTTCAAGGCAACATCAATTAATGATTCCACAATGTTCAAGATAAGAAGTTTTAACCGACAACACACATGCTCCGTAATGGACGAAAAATTCATACAGCGCAAATGTACTGCAGGTGTAGTTGGTAGCATGGTCATTGTAAAGTATTGTGATCCAAAAACTGTTTATACACCAAAGGACATACAAGCTGACATGTTAGCAAAACATGAAGTGAACCTAAGTTACATGCAAGCATGGAGAGCAAAGGAAAAGGCTTTATAGTTTTTGAGAGGGAATCCGGCTGACTCCTACAATAAATTATATAAATATATTTATATTCTTGAGGAGACTTATCCTTGTTCCCATGTTAAATTGAAGAAGACAGCTGGTGAATGCATTTTATACATATTTCTTGCTCTTTATACATCAATAAGTGGTTGGCAACATTGTAGGCCAGTAGTAGTTATTGATAGGACATTCTTAAAGTCAGCATACATGGGTATTATGCTGACAACAAGCATCATAGATGCAGCAGGTAAAAAGTGTTAAAATTTTGTAGTTATTTTGTAGGAAGTCTATAACCTGTCAAATAAAATTTTATTAATTGATAATGTAGGTACAATATTGCCCTTGGCATATGCTATGGTTGATTCTGAAAATGACGTATCTTGAAAGTGGTTCTTTGAGCAATTCAAGCAGGCATATGGTGAAAGACATTTAATGTGTGTTGTTTCAGATAGGAATGAGAGTATAATGAATGCAACATCAATTGTCTATTCGGGCATGCCACACTACTATTGTATGTGGCATATTTTGACAAATATAAGTCAAAATTCAAGATGGGTCATGTACAGACACATGAATTGCACTTTGCTACAATAGGGGCATACACTTTGGAGGAATTTAATGAAAGGATGTGGAAGATTGAAGAGATAGACCCCCGTGTTAAATCATATCTCTATGATATTGGCTAGCATAGATGGTCAAGAGTACATGCAACGGTAAATAGAACTTGGACTATGACAGCAAACATTGCAGAGTCAATGAATGATATAACAAAATATGCAGGAGAACTACCAATATTTGACCTGTTAGAGTATATGAGGAAGCTTCTTCAAACTTGGACGAAAGAGAAATTATTGAAGGCTAACGGTAGCTTCACATACCTTGGGTACAAATTCAACAAAGAATTGGAGAAAAAATGTACATTGTCTTAGAAACTTAGGGTGAGATCTGATTATTTGGTGTAGAAAAAATATATTTTAATAAACAATATCTCTAGATTGTACATAAATTATAGGCAAATTGTAGTGTATTTGTAGATTGCAGTTATTTTGTAGATAAATTATAGATAAAATGTAGATACTATAATTTTAATATTGTAAATTCTTTTTCTTTGTGTTTGTTCTGAAAATGTAGGTGAGGGCTTCAACAGATCATATATATACTGTGTTAGATGGTGTAAAGCGGTACATTTTGTGTCTAGAAAACAAGAAATGGAGTTGTGGCCAATTCTAATTTAAAGAACTTCCATGTGCGCATGCTTTGGCTGCATTAAGGCACATGCATGAAACATATGAAAGCTATTGCTCTCAGTATTACAGCAAATGGAAGTTTCCACAACATATTTTGGATGAAGTAGTAAAGCCACCGACATGAGATAAAAGGCAGCCAGGGAGACCTCAAAAGGAAAGATATAAAACACATAATAAAATAATGTCTAAGAAGTACAAGGTGTCATGCGGAAATTATGGAGGTAAAGGGCATGACAAAAGATCTTGCAAGAATGCTCCCACAAAGAAATGAATATTAAGTAGTTATAATGGTTATTCAAACTAATTGTTAGTGGGTTAAAGTTAGTAGATTTTGGCAGTGTAGTCGTTTAAGTTTTTAATGATCATCATGAATTATACTACAATTTGTTTATGTGTGTTAAATATGCTCTTATGTATCTCGTGAGGCATCTAAACTTATCTTTGAATTAGTGTAATTAAATTTTAGTATTTATTATGTACAATATAATTGAAATTAAAAAGTAACTTCATGTAAAGTGTTTTCATATTGTAGTTATAATGTATGTTAAATGTAGTTAAATTGTAGTTTTTGTAAAATTATTTACACAATTTGCACATTAATTGTGGATAAAACATTTCTACGATTGGAGTACTTATTTATTCTTTTTGTTGTGTAATTTAAATTCAACTAATAATTATATATAGATATTATATAGAACTTGGAGGTAAACAACTAAAAGTTATGATAAACATTTACAAAATTTATATACAATAACTACATTGAGTCTTCATAAAATGTAGATAGTTTAAAAATTATTGGTAGGTAAATCGTATCCTAACATCAAAATACTTATGTTTAATATAATGAAGATACAGTGTTGTAAATGCCAATTTATATTCAAGTGAAGAACTAATAATGAAACGGTGACGGCCCAAAGGGTCATCACCTGTTTTACTCATTTGTTCCTCGCTTCCGAGGCCTTGAAAACCTCATTTTATATTGCCTCGATTTACGTGCATAGTCCGGGCATGTAGCCGGAAAATTTTTGTGTTAGAATATTTGAAGAAATTTGATATTAATATTGATATAGTTGACTTCGGTCAACATTTTTGGTAAACGGACCCGGACCCAAGATCGGACGGTCCCGAAAGGTCCGTAGAAAAATATGGGACTCGGGCATGCGTCCGGAGTCGAATTCTGAGGCCTAGAGCCCAAGATATGATTTTTTCTGTTAAATTGTTTTTGCTGAAATTATTAAATGAAAATGGATTAAAAGACCATGGTATCGGGCTCGTATTTTGGTTCTCACGCTCGATACAAGTCTTAAATATTATTTAAGTACTTGCTGCAAAGTTTGACAGTATTTGAACGTCGTTTGATGTGTTTTGAACCATGAGTTCCAAATTTGAAAGTTTATGAAGTTTAAAAGAAGAAATCATGAATTTGAGGTTTGATTCTATGAAAACGATGTTATATTGACGATTTTATCACGCGAGCAAGTTCGTAGTATGTTTTTGAGGTTGTGTGCATGTTTGGTTTGGAGCCCGTGGGCTCGGGTAAAGATTTGATAGGCCGTTAGAGCATATTTTGAAAAATAACACAGCTGGTATTTTTCCCCAGCTGATACCTTCGCAATTGCGATGAATTACTCGCAAATGCAAAAGGTCCCAGAAATAGCCAAGGTTTGCAAAAGCGAACAATACTTCGCAAATGCGAAGAGGCCCAGGAAAGGCCTTGGTTCGCAAATGCGAACAAGGCCTCGCAATTCCGATGCTGCCCAAGAAATCCTTAATTTCGCAAATGCAAATGAAATATCACAAATGCGATGTTGATAGATAAGGCACAAGTTCGCAATTGCGAACCATTTACTCGCAAATGCGAGCCTCGTAGTCAGGACCTGCTATGTTCGCAATTGCGAACAAATGTTCGCAATTCCCATATCCAGAGCTGTGCAATCTGATTCTTAAACGAATTTTAAACCCCTTTTCACCATTCTTTCAAAACCCAACACACCACACACGATTCTCCAAGAGCAATATCACTCCAAATCACTTGTAAGTCAGTTTTTTCTTAACTCTTTCAATTCCTAACATCATTAAACATGTTTTCCAAGAGAAATCAAAGGTTTTCATGGTTGAAATTGTTGTTTTTGGGTAGAACCTAAGTTTTTCCTAAATTGGGGAATTGGACCTCGATTTGAGGTTTGATTTCGAAACAAATCATATAATTGAACTCGTGAGGGAATGGGTAACCAAATTTTGGTCCGAACCCTGAGTTTCGAGCACGTGGGACCAGGGGCATTTTGGGAAATTGTGGGTTAAACTTTGAGAAAACCATGTTAAGCATCCAAACCAATTTACATTGTATTTATTAAAGTAATTGAACCAATTGTGATTAGATTCGAGCGAGTGAAAGGTTGAAATTCGAGGTAAAGCAATAGTTGAAGGTTAATTGGACGTCAAGGCTTTGAGGTAAGTGTTTGATCTATCCTAGCTTGAGGGAATAGGATTGAATGTGCTAATTTCTATGTGATCGAGTGCGGTGTATAGGCTGTGGTGATGAGCATCTATACACTGGCGTCTAGCATGACCGTGAGTCGTTTGTTGACACATATTGTGAGTTAATGTGGGATGTTTTTAAGTCATGTTCTTGAACCCTTGCCGGGTTGTGAAGTTGATTATTGTTTCCCTTGCCGGGACTTTACTGTGATGATTATTGTTTCCCTTGCCGGGACTTTACTGTGATGATTATTGTTTCCCTTACCGGGATGGTTCATATTAATTGTTTCATTCTTTTGCCCTTAATTGTGATTGTTATTTGGGTGAGGAAGTGTGATAATGCACGAAGGGTGATGTCGTGCCATTTTTCCTTATGTTCGCACGAAGGATCATTTTGTGCCATGTTTTATTGATTATGCACGAAGGATCCTGTCGTGCCTTATTTTACTGATTATGTACGAAGGATCATGTCGTGCCTTATTTTACTGATTATACACGAAGGAAAATTCCGTGTCGTTTTTATTTAAACCATGCACAAAGGATCATGCCGTGCCATGGATGTGAGGATGAGAGTAAAAGCACGAAGGGTGATGCCGTGCACTTTTATTTGCTTATTTGGTGGTGAAGAGAGTAAAAGCACAAAGGGTGATGCCGTGCACTTTTATTTGATTATTTGGTGAGGATGAGAGTAAAAGCACGAAGGTTCATACCGTGCAACCATTTAAAGTTTCTTGTGTTGGTGATAGCTGTTTTTACTACGCTCTGATTCTCTTTACTGATTTATTATGTGTTGCTGATTGTGTTCCCCCAGCATGATACCTCCCTTGTTAGTTGTGTTATTCGATAATCCTGCTATTTTGTGGTATATACATATATAGAACTGCACAGGTTTATGTAAGTGTCTGGTCCTAGGCTTGTCACTACTTCGCCGGGATAGGCCTGGCACTTACCAGCACATGGGGTCGGATTGTGCTGATACTGCACTTCTGTGCAATTTTGCACAGGTCCAGGTTTTGAGCAGGAGCCAGCAGTAGAGTACTAGTGGAATTTCTGTGCTTCCGATACCGAGGTAGCTTGCAGGCGTCCGCAGGCCCGGCGTCTCCTCTATTTATTTTGTTATTGCTATGGTCTCATTTTTTCGAGGTAGACGGTTATTATTTATTTTCTTTCAGACCATTTTGTGTCGTTATTCCTTAGTATTTCGTGAGTTTGTGAATCCACATCTTAGGTAGAGGATTTATGTCTGTTGCTTTACATTATTATTATTCATCTCTTATTCGAAAGACTTCCACATTTAAAAATTTGAGTAATTATTTCTTCCTATTAAAAAATGAGAACAAAAATGATGGTTTGAACAGGAAATGGTTGAAAGAGTTGGCTTGCCTAGCTACCACGAGTAGGCGCCATCACGATCCCGACGGTGGGGGAAATCCGGGTCGTGACAAGTTGGTATCAGAAGTCTAGGTTACATAGGTCTCACAACTCACAAACAAGCTTAGTAGAGTTTGAGGGGTAGGTACGGAGACGTCTGTACTTGTCCTCCAGAGTCTATTGAGTTAGGAAAAAGTCTCCCATTTGTTCCTTCTTGTCGTGTGATTTGTTCCTCAAGTATTTATTGAATTTCTACTCT
>JASVEL010005966.1:0-32475 GCA_032618575.1 Nicotiana noctiflora | reverse complement strand
TTGTTAATATTGATTGGTCAGTCTGGCTTAGCAATGTGCTGGGCGCCATCACGACCGGATTTGGGGTCGTGACATTTTCATTTTAAGGTAAAAATAAAGTAAAACGGTCAAAATTAGCTAAGATAACTATATTAGGCCTAAACTAAATATTTTACGCTAAAAATATAAAAAATCTCGGGTAGGGGCAAAATCACGCATCTACACCGTATAAGCTTTCTCTTCTGCACATGTATTTTACGCAAATAGAACGTTACACACTATTTTAAATGGTTCAGGAGGCCAATAATGCTCAGCACCCAGTGGCTGCAACTAACCACTATATGTGTTTCGGTACTTGGAAACACTATATTGTCGATCAACATAGTTGGTTGCACCTAAAGCAACTTGTTGAAAGCACTTGATGGCATGTGAGCAAGACATATGGTAGATGGACCATTTTTCACAAGAGCATAACCTTGCAGATTCATTTACAGTATGCACATTATTATCCCATTTTTGATGGATAGCGGTGCGAACTTCAAAAATATTTCTTTCATTATCATATTGCAAAAATGAATGCCAATGTGCTCGTCGTCTGTATTTCTCAAATCTCATCATCGGCACCGATATAAATTTAACACCCATTTCCATTAATGACGTTGTAGCCACAGATCTTTCAATAAACCTCTCCACCATCTGCTTGAACGACATCTGCACCATGGCTGTGACAAGCAACCCTCTTGTCGACTTCAATAACCAATTGAAAGACTCTGACACATTTATAGTAAGAGTTCCCCATCGTCTGCCACCATCCGCATGCAATATCCACTTTTCAGCTTCATGTCGCATTAATCAATGATAGGTTGCCTCTTCTTCTTGCCTGATATATTCTATGTGCCTCCGAAATTTATGTTGTTGGTGGTCTGTTATTTCCATCCACATCAAATCATGCAGATCCTTATTGGGATATGTCTTCTGGAAATTCGCTTTTAGATGCCTAACACAGTAACGATGGTAGGCATAATGTTCTTGCATGCAAGCAAGTTCTCCACAGAACTTAAGATACCATCGTGCCGATCAGATATTAGACAGATACCAGAATGTTTTTTCACAACGTGCTCTTACATATGGTTCAAAAATAATGTCCACGTCTCTTGGCTTTCATTGGCACAAATAGCAAAAATTAGAGGAAATATCTGTCCATTAGCATTTACTGCCACGACTATTAATTGCTTGATATCGTACTTTCCATAGACATGAGTGATGTCTATGGATATTACAGGGCGACAATGCGAAAAACCATCAATTGCTGGTTTAAACGCCCAGAACACGTAATTGAATACATATATTCAGGTTTACCTGCACTTTGCTCAAACGTCCACTCAACAACCGCCCGGGCTTGAAATGCTGTAGTGCAGCCATGTACCTAAGCAGATCTGTAAATGACTTATCCAAGTTACCATACACTATTTCAAACGATTATTTGCGCCCAAAAATTGTCTTTCTTTTAGTAATGGTATGGCCATGTTCCTGCTGAACTGATGTAATGCAGTCTTTGATTTTATACTTTATGGACTGTTAAATGTGTGAAAAAAGAACAAGAGAAATCAAGTCAATATCCAAGTTGAAGTGATTCCCATTGAATGTATCCATTTCATATTTTTGGGTGGGAATATACTTACCCACTTTCACACACTTGTCTTCTTCTTGGCCGCACGCAACATCCAATTACATGGCCAAAACCACCTGCGGCAAACAACCTTGAATACCGTCGGACCTGACTCTGCTACCTGCATCTCATGACACTCTTTTACATTGTGCATTTTACAAGCCCCGCTTAGGCATACTTTATTAGGAAAAAATATCCCCTTTGCAGGCACCGTTGGTCTAGACTCATCCCACATTGATGTCCGAATTTTATTAAAATCCCTTGTGAGAGCTTCCATATCTGTCACGGTTGGCAAGTTATCAATATAAGGAATCTCTCTTGAATGAAACGGCACTTCGGACTCATACACTCTTCGTCAAGGTGGGTCTCTCTTCAAATCAGGTCCTTCCTCGTCATCCTTTGTATCACCATCCTCACGAGCAAAGGGTGTCTCATCCTCGGATTCATCAGCATTATTATCGTAATCACTGTTTCGTTCCTCACTCTGTGCATCTGCCAGGTGCTGATGTAATACATTATTTTCGGGCAATTGAGTGAGTATTCAAATTGCTCGTTTTCACAGCACAACCAACAAAAGTATAAGATACTAAATTAATAAATGATTTCTTTATTTTGCATAAACCACTTCACTTACAAATCATAATGTGGTGAATTCCATGATGAATATTATCAATTAGGTGATGACTACCAGATGGGCCACTTGTAAAGTTTATATTTGGCTGGTATAAAAATATACATAATTAACACAAATAAAAACTGAAATTTACCACTCGTCTTATGAGTTATGGAAATTGGGGTATAAATTATTTTCTCCTTGCTCATCAGTGGCGGTGATATATAAGTTTAAATCAAAGATAACTCTTTCATCCAGTACCTGACCGGCAAAAACTATTCCAGAATAACCCCCTGATGACTGGGGGTTATCTCTACTATGCTCAACCTCATTTTTGGAACTTCACGTACATCTCCAACATTGTGATTACAAGAAACTAAAATCACGACATTCGTCTGGAGTCTTCAAAATCACGCAAAGTTTCATCATCGTCGATGTTAAACTCCGAGTAAAAAGCAACCCCTTGCGGAGTGACGGAATGTGAATATCTTCTGGTTACTTTAAGTATAACTGAACGTTTCCTCACACTCATTTTTTTGCATAACAACGATATCGATGTATCGTACTCCATTGTCTGTGGCAATTTAACATGACACTTAGCAGGTAAACTGTGCCCACAGAGTTATTCTCCATCATGACCTCACCACCCTAATACAATGAAACTCTTATCCTACGCTCTTCAGACTTAATAAAAAAATAGTGTAGATTTTTACAATAATAGACATTTCAACAAGAGCAACAAGAGTTAAAAAAAATTTTGAATGCATTTCTATGCGATTCTAATCTCTTTATATAGAAAACGAAGAGTCGGGAAGTTTTTTTTTTTTACATATATAGTGCAAAATAAGTTGGCACTATATGCTTTTGAATTATTGTACCCTGGTATTATTACTGGGGTCAGGGACAAAGGTATAACGCTAGGTTTTCTTGCGCTATATCAGAGTGTCAGAATATAATGCCAGAAAACTTGGCAATATATATTAACGGTGTAGTTACCGTTATTATATAGTGCCAGGTTTTTTGGCGTTATATATAATATACTCTCTGTTTTTTCCCCCACTTATTTGTGTTGTTTGAGTCCAAAATAACAATATTTTTGTTCCGGACTCCGTATTACTGTAGTAGCTTGGTTTTTTCTTTTATTCTTCCGAGGAATAAAAATACCTAAAACATTCTTACTATTTGTAGTCATCAATTTATACATTATATCAACTTCTTTTATTATTACTAGGTTTAGTGTACGCGCATTGCGCGTGTTTTTCATCTCGATGAGTAATTTTTTGTAAGAAAATATAGTTTTTAAAATTATATTTAAATTATAAAATAAAGTGAAAACATCTAAAAATAATGAATATTGATCATATATAGCTATAACTCAATAAAGAAATATTCACCTAAATGGTATTGAATCCATTGAGTGTGTATACACATTTTAGATATTTTAGTTTTTATTTTATATAATCTATTTTAAAGTTCTAAATATTTCAACCCCTTACATCATTCAAATAAAAAAAATTAATAAGTAAAATTTTAATTGATTTTAAAGTTCTAAATATAAAAATATTTAAATTATATTTTTATTCAATATGAAATACACTTTTAAATGATTAAAACTCGATTAAATTAGTATAAATTTCCGCACTCTAACCATATAGACTTACATTTGTAGTGTTTAGTACGATTAAATGTGGTATTTAATATTTGAGTGCTTAACTGAACACGGGTTAATTATTTTGTGTAATCAAAATAAGAATTTTTAAAATTTATATTTGATTGTTTTACATTGAAACAATTTTAATTATACGTTATCGTATTAAACAATTCTAAGTTAATAAGAAATCAATTGAATGCACGTATAAAATCGTTGCCATCTTGATTTTGTGAGTATGGCACAAATGTTGTATTTAATCCGTGTAACCTATATATTGCAAACTATTAATCAATTTAACATTATTAAATATTATGACTTCTTACCGAGTTTAATAATGAAAGATTTAATATGTAAAATTCTAATTAATTTTAAAGTCCTAAATAACAGAAAAGTCACTTAGATTATAATTTTGTCCATATATAAAAGTTGTACATCATTTCAATGAGTAATATAAATAAAAATTAATTTAAAATTTATGTTTAATTATTAAAAAGAAAATATAAGCTCCTGAAATTAATGAATGTTGATTCTATGTAGCTAATTTAATTCGAAGAAACTCTGCCTCATAGAAGTCTTCAACTATCATTCAATATATCCACCTTAAAATTTTGTTCTAATTTTACAATACTATCGGTTCAATCTTATAAATTATCATACTTACTTTTTAGTTTCAGCATGAACATTCACCTATGGAGATTTAAGATATTTTTTCAAGAGTCCTACCGTTTAAGTATAACGCATAAAAAAATACTTTGACAAATTTGTTGCTAAATAATTAACTTTAATATTATTAACAATTTCAAGAAAAAAAACTACAATTGACTAAAAGAAAAAGGATAAATTAGCATTTTACTTTTGAGTTATAGCTTTCGTGTGCCTATTTTCTAGTACCTTCAAAGTCGTGCAAATATGATAAAAATGGTGGAAATTTGAATTCTGTTATAAAATAATAAAAGAACAAGAGCAATATTGCAGAGAAAGAGAGAGAGGAAATTCTTATTGAATTTTGGAATGATTTACAATTTGGGTAAGACCCCTCTATTTATAGGAGAAATATGACTTAGTCACAAAGTAAAACTCTCCACAAGATAGACATTCACTCTAAATAGAATTATAGACATTCACTCCAAATAGAATTCTATTCTTAACACTCCCCCTTGAATGTCTACTCAATAAGTAATGTGCCTCATTAAAACCTTAACTAAAATAAAACCCAATGAGAAAAAATTCTAGAAAAGGAAAAAAAGTACACATATCTAATAATACGTCTTTTGGTTGCCTCGTTAAAAACCTTGCAAGGAAAACCCAGTGGGACAAAACCTTGTAAGGGAAAAAGAGTGCAACGCGCATTAACTCCCCATGATGAGAGCATCAATTCACATCCTTAAGCCTTCGCATCCCAATCTTGTGCACTAGCTTCTTGAAGGTTGACGTCGACAAAGATTTTATATCAGTTTCAATGTATTTTCATAATGACATAACATAGAGATCTCTTCATTCATATATTCAGGTACCTGAATCTCTCATGAGATATCATGAAGTATTATGTCATGTGATCTTCTAAATCACTTGCCTCCTTTATTATGATCATTTTGATCATTTGCTCACCTTTTTTATCAAAAAGTTTATTTGAAACTGATTGTCTATACGCTTTAAGCTTACCATAGACTTTGTCCTTCTAGGACTTATTATAATATGAGCATTTGCAGTGAGAATATAGTTACTTTATTTGGGTCAGCAAATGCGTCTCGCATGCTTTGCAATAAATTGCACATGAATTATCCTTTTATGAACTTCAAGTTCATATTATTTTATTCGAGGATCTAGATGTATAAATGATAATTCATTTCATGTAACTTTTTCTCAACTGTTGTATCTTGTCTTCCCCTCATGTTAGAAAAACTAACTTGTTTTCTCAACTTTGAGAACTCATCTTTTTGTGTTATGGTGTTAATCAAAATATACACCACACATAACTAATAATAAGATTGAATTATTTGGTTCCTGACCCTGAACCACTTGTGAGGGGAGAAAATAATATACTTTCGTATATAATGTATATCAAGCTGATATATATAACTTTGTTCTCATAAGCAATAATTTAGCTACTAAGTGGAGGCACTCAATAAATAATTTTGCTAAACCAGCTGTGATGTAAACCAACTTATCAAGATGAACTTCTTGAATAGAAAATCTGGAATATGCTCTAAATTGAATTATTGAGCAAGTTACCTCGCACACACCGGCCAAGTTGCGAGTTAATAATAATTGCACATGTAACCATCTCATAGATGCATCTTATGTGGTATACATGGCGGGTGAATGGGCCCATATTCACCTTTGATATTTCCAGCATTCATGGGATTCAATCCCACTTTTAGTTGGTATATTAATTAATGAGAACATGCACATAAAAGAATTCGTAAAGAACTTTCTAGTTCTTTAATATTTACCCATATGAATTCTCTTTATTTTATGCCAACTGAATAAATTATCAATATTGATAAATTTTAGATTTACACCATGATGTGTGCAATTATGAATAAACTCCAAGTTTATTATGATATGGGTTTTTATATCAATAAATATTTACTTCATTGTGATATTCTTTGTTTATGTAGTACAAATTGGAGAATAAAGTGGGTAACTTTTCACATACATATTACTCAGCTACAAGTTGTAGTAATAGAAGATATTAAATCTTTCTTTTATTTGTAGTCTCAATATAATCAACCGCTTTCGCGAATACTTTGGAAACTGAATATGTTTCTTTGAGACTTACTACAACACAATACCTTATTGGTAATTAATTATGTTTCTCCAAAATAGTAATAATTGGCTCTTCGAGAGCTCTCAATTAATTTTGCACTATCACAAATTCATCATCATCCATGTGGTGAATATCTCTTTTAAAGAGAAAGTTATACCATTATGTGTATGGTCAAAATTATATGCAAGATATGTTTCTTGCATTATTGTTGTCATTTAATAATCACATAACCAAAATATTTTGGCGTACAATAGGTACGTGACCAATGACCATTCATGCCATAATAATGACATTATTTATGGTATCATCTCAAACCTTCTTCTAGAGGTGAGTGTGGTATATTCGCTACCACTAGCACGTTCATATTCTTTGAAGAATGAATATGTATTCATAAGTAAGATGTTGTCACATTCACATCATGAATGAACTATATGTGCTTTATAAAATCACATGTCAAATCGATGACAAATATTACTTTCAGAGAGTGAAGGATTATTTTGAGAATACTTATTGTTCTCATTACCACAATGATGACGATATAATTTGGTCTATTGCCACGTCCATATCCATTGATTATTCATGGAAATAATTTTTGTCTTCTTTCAGACTTATTACATACTGCTATCACATTCTCTAAAGGGAATGAGAATGGAGCAAATTCAATGGGACGGGTTTTAATTCTTTGCCCACAATTATACATGAATTTAATCATGGCAAGACACAGAAATTTTACCACTTCAGGTGGTTATAATTTCTTACAAACTCCATGAGAGTTATAATCAAACTTTGATCTTTGCTTGTATATAAAATTAAATTATAGAATTTCGAGAATTTGAAAGAGAAAAGTAAAATACTTACCTTAAATCCAGAATTTTAATCATGAAGGAAGTTCATGAAACAATTGACAATCATTATGCTCAATCCCAAAGTTTGTACTCAATTGGTTAGAGTCTCGTGCTGATAACGTGTTATAAAATAATTAAAGAAGAAGAGCAATATTGCAGAGAAAGAGAGAGAGAAAATTCTTATTGAATTTTGGAATGATTTACAATGGGGTAAGACCCTCTATTTATAGGAGAAATATGACTTAGTCACAAAGTAAAACTCTCCACAAGATAGACATTCACTCTAAATAGAATTATAGACATTCACTCCAAATAGAATTCTATTCTTAACAAATTCTTAATTTTAAACATTTTGATAATAAAAGAATCGGATAATTCAATTCAACTTTACTACTAAGTGACTTTCAATAAGGACATTTAGAAACCGTAAATTAAGTTGATTCTGAAGTCTAAATTTTGTGATTTTTTTATAAATTTCAATAAGAAAAAAGTTAATATTCAAAATTCTAGCTGACTTGAAAATCCAAAATATTAGAACAATAATAATGATAATTTTTTCTAATATAAAATAAGTTGACATTTTTATTTCAAATTTAAAGAAAAAAATTATATTAATAATTTGTTATTAATTTTAATTTTGTGAAATATAATGAGTATTTTTAATTTTGAGTTGTAGCTTATGTGTGGCAAATCTTATGCCCAAAAAAATGGTGAGAGTTTGATAATAAAAGAATCTTATATAATTCAATTCAAACTAAAATTAGATAAAGTGAAAGTTTAGTTAATTTTAAAGTATTATATTAATATTATAATTTTTTACACAGTTAAAGTATTTAATAACCAAAAGTTTAATATATTTCAAATATCTAAAATGTTGAACTAATTGTACTATTTGAATAAACAGCAGGGATTCATGTTAAGATTAGATAGTCCTAAAAATTGTATAATTTTATTCACGTGATATACATTCAACTAAGGAAAAGAAATATATAAGGTAAGTTTAGTTGTTTTTTTAATTCCTAAATATTAGTATTTGCTACAAACAAGGAAATAAATTCTAGTTGTATTAAAGTCCTTAATATTAGGAAAAATAATAAAATTATAATTTTATCCAATGTGAAATTAATTTTTAAAAGGTAAAAAAGACAGAATAATATTTCGCTAAGTACCTTCGTACTTTTAATATAGTATATAAATTTTGTAACTAATTTTAAATAATGAATTATTTAGGTTAAGTGAGCACTCCTTTTTGAACTTGGAATCCTCTTTTAGAGTTACAGAAAAAAAAAAGATGTCCAATCCTATTAGGAACCAAATTCTAATTCTACAAGGAGCAAAATTAGTTAGATTCTACTACTTGTTTGAGAAAGTAGTTATAGATCACAAGGTCTATATATACTTAACCCTACCCACGCGTATTACATCATTATATATATGATATTTCTCTGGTTCACATCTTGCAGCGTCGTTGGCTTTCTCTAGTTTCTTCTTCATCAGTCTTTGTTCTTCGTTTTTTCCTACCAGTGAATTATTAAAGCATTTTGGTATAAGGTAATGGGAAGTCACGTCCAAGAAGAAATAGTTATGGATATTCTGAGCAGGCTACCAGTGAAGTCACTTGTTCGTTTCAAGTGTGTTTCAGAATCTTGGAATACATTGATTTCTGAACCTTATTTTAAGAAGAAACATCTCAACCATGCTAAATACCAACCCAATTCCCAAAAAATTCTTTTTTTAAAATGGTCAGAAAAGGATAATACTTTTCACTTCTATTCTTCTTCTTTATCCTTGGTTCAACTTGTTAATAATATCCATAGATTTGATTGTCCTTCAAATTTTAATTTAGCAAATGGTGTAAAATTGTATTGTAGTTGTGATGGTTTGTTTCTTATCGGTATTTGGGGTAATCGTGATACTGAACAACCTTCAATATTATTGATATGGAACCCCTCCACAGGAGAATCAAAAATACTTCCCCATTCAAAATTGTTAAAAGAGTTGGGATATTATGATGATTATAAGTCATGTATTGATGATTACGATGATTGGGGATGTACTTATGGATTGGGATATGACTCTACTAATGATGACTATAAAGTCCTTAGGATTGACCTTTCTAGAGAGGAGAACAAGAATCCAAATGAAATTTTGGCATTGAAAAGTTGTTGCTGGAAAACCTCAGGTAAGACAGATAATCGTTTGTTGTATGGTGGGGAAAATGTGGCAGTTGTAAATGGAGCATTTCATTGGGTTGGTATCTTATCAAAGTTTTGTGTGGTTTCATTTAATATATCAGATGAGGTATATGGAGAGATACCATTGCCGGAGATAATGTACTCGCACCGTTTAACCTATTCTTTTGATGCGGGCGTATCAGAGTTTGGAGGAATGCTTTATGTTTGGTATACGTACGAGGACAATTTCTGTTTTTGGGGAATGAAAGATTATGGTATTAAAGAATCTTGGGTCAAGTTTTTCAGTATAACAAGTAATGGGTTACGTGATATCACACCCATATATAAGTTTTCAGATGATGAAGTACTACTCAGCATGAGAGTTGATTTAACAATAAGAATTGTAAATAGGTTAATATCTATTGGATCATTTGGAATAAGCAATCGAAGATGGCCTCTAGATTGTGATGATAGTAACGCAATTACCTTTGATGGTGAGGTTCTTGCTTATACTGAAAGTCTCATCTCTCCGACAGCACGCGGGTCTTTAATTTAAATTAATAGTTTTATCTACTGCTAATTACAATCTTTTTTATTTGGTTGCAACCAACATTGATTTACTAGGCTTGTTTTTTATTTGAGAATCTGTGCCCATCCATTCTCATTATAATTTAATTATATTTGTGCCATGACAGGATAACTAATTTACAATCTTACTTCCATATTTAATGCATAAAGGTTCCTTCTCGGTTAAAGTTTACACATTGTTCAGTCCAAGTGCAGTTTTCTGTTGAAGTTATGTCGTTTGTATTTCTTCCATACTAGACTGTAGTAGCCAGAACAACTATTTTATCAACTTCGAACTTGGGGGTTTTTGTGCGATTTTGAAAGGGAATCAAGAGACTTCATTGAGGTAAGGAATTCTATGCCTAAAACTTAAAACTAATGTGTTATTACATGAATCAAGGGTGAAAAATCAAGAAATTAGAGGTTAAAAATGGAGGTCGGGGCTTGAACATAAGAGAATGTAAATTTGGACTATGAAAAATACTTATCATGCACAAATGCCTTACAAGCGGAACTTCGAGCACTATACCACGGATTAAACATTTTTCTTAGCAAAAACAATCGTCCCCTAATTGTAGTAACGGACTCACATGTATTACTCAACTACAAACCGACTGCCCAAAATACTCACATCTTATTTCATCTTGTAGGTCGATAATCCAAGAGCTCAACGTGCATCAACTTACCCACACGCTTAGATAAGGCAATGGAGTGGCAGACGCTTTGGCTAAATATGAAAAATCAAACATGGGATCACCATCACACTCCATCTTATATCTTGAAGAACACCCCGCACCCCCACGCGCACTTACTTTCATACGCTTAGATTTTGATGTAGTTGACACTAGCTCCTTTCATTCTGAACAATATTTATAATTCCGTCTTTTAATGCAATTCCCCGATTTAGCAACCTAAAAAAAAAGGAAAGATACACGTCAAATCAAAATGGCGTATGAATAAACTAGTTTCCTCTACATAGAACAAGATCCAGTTCACCTCATGTTATCTATTGGCATAGTATAACATAAGTATATCCACCAAGAAATAAGCCTTTTAATTCCTTCTTCTTAGTATTATTTTCCGAAAGCTCTATTCCACCTTGGTCACTATGGTTTATGTTAGGTGAAAATACAATTACAGTTGAAAATAAAATAAAATGAATAAAATATCTTCAAGTTGAGGCGCAAATATATCTCTCTCTTTAAGGAGTTTCATGCTCACTGTAGTAAAGTTTTTTCACTGGTCCATCAATAATCCTCTTAACTCATCTCCTCCAGGATACAACAGCCCGATCACGACGTATGACTCGAACAAACTCTGGACAAGTTGTTGAGTCCAAAGCTCCACCAAGATGAACATCTTCCTTCAACAAAAGTAAAAAAAAAAAGAACTCTTTTCTTCTTTTTTCACAACTTTAACCTCACTTTATATAAACACTCTACAATTATTTTTTTATACCACGGTATAGAAGAAAGACTCCTATTTATAGGTGTAAGAATTTTTCCTTGAATTAAATTGGAAGAAAGTAGAGTAATAAGTTATGATATCAGGGAGAACATGGGATAATTAATGGTAGAACATGGAAGAAGAGTTACAAAAGAGCTAGAGCCATTTTCTACTTCATGGAGTAGTAGGAGTTATAGGTGTTATGGTCATTTTCTTCATCATGGAGTAGTGGGAGTTATATGAATTTATTTTAATAATAAAATATAATTACACTAACATTACACCAATATTTCCCCACTCATTTTAATATTAAAATATATAAGAGAGTTTACCGGTTGAAGGAAGACTATCATGCATAATGAAGGTTTGCTCTGCATTTAACATCCACTTAGCAAAATATCGATTTTTACTCCAGAGTCAGTAGTGGTCTCAGACTTGAACTATGATTGTTGCAGGAAAATTAAATATCACTGCTTACACATAATAATCAAGGCGTTGACACGAGCTTTATTAGCCAGCACATTACAGCCTTGTGCTATCCCAGTTTTCATGAGTGTTTTTTAGAACAAGAACAATTCTCATAGGAAGTGGCCTTCTTCCACACTCACATAGATGAAATCATTGCCAAGGGTGCTCCTGTAACTCTAACATCCCACTCATACGAGCTACAAATTTTTACATTAAGAGTTAATAACTCAATATCAAAAATCATTTCATGATAAATGTACTCACACCATAGGGATGGAATAATAAACATTAGTGCATTTTAAACCAAGCAATCATATGATTAGTTCTTTCCATTGAACCTGGTTATAGGATCTCTAGTCCCCAGATTGGGTTTCCTCAAATATGACTTATGAGCTTATAGGCTTCAATCCCATCCCCCTAGATGTGCTCCAAACCCTTTCTCTTGCTAAGGTCATAGTCAGTGGATCTGTAAGATTATCACAAGATTTAATATAATCAACATTAATGGTACCGCTTGTCAAATATGATCTCATAGTACTATGTTTTCTCCTTATAAGTCTTGATTTACCATTGTAATAATGATTTTGTATTCTACCAATTGCAGCGGTGCTATCACAATGAATTAAAATAGAAGGAATTGATTTTTCGAAACAAGAAATTTGAAATAATAAATCTTTTAACCAATTCGCTTCCTCACTAGCTGAAGCTAAAGCAATTAGCTCATCCTCTATGGTAGGTTACTGTCACGACCCGGATTTTCCCCCAACATCGGGATCGTGATGGCGCCTACTCGTGGTAGCTAGGCAAGCCTCTTTATTCACACTATCCTATTTTTAATAATACTTCATACTCAATTTAACAACCAAAATCATAATCTTAATTAAACAAGTGCGGAAGACTTTATAAAAATAGAAATAAGTAGTTTCAAGATAACTGATACTGAAATCCTCTACCCAAGACGTGGAGTCACCAACTCACGAACTACTATTGAATACTACACATAAAAGTCTGAAAGAAATATAACATAATCTGTTTGTCTCGGAACAAAGAGACTACAGCTAGTAACATAAGTAAAGGAAGAGACGTCGGGCCTGCGGACGTCTGCAAGCTACCTCGGTCTCAAATATGATCAACTCCCACGCAAAGATCTACTGCTGCTGCTCCTGATCGAAACCTGGACCTGTGCAAAAATGCACAGAAGTGCAGTATCAGCACAACCGACCCCATGTGCTGGTAAGTGCCTAGCCTATCCCGGCGAAGTAGTGACAAGCCTAGGACCAGACACCCATATAAACCTGTGCAATTCTATATATATGTATACCACAAGATAAAGAGAAATAACCAAGTAACAACGCAATATGGAATATCACAGAATAACTCAACAGTTAACCATAGTCATTAAATCACCAAGGAAAAACAAGTATAATGAGAACAAGTAATGTCCAGTCAATGAAACAGCAAATAAAGTGCACGTCATCACCCTTCGTGCTTTTACTCTCATCCTCACCAAATAGCAAATAAAGTGCACGGCATCACCCTTCGTGCTTTTACTCTCATCCTCACATCCATGGTACGGCATGATCCTTCGTACATGGTTCAATAACAAGGCACGACATGATCCTTCGTGCATAATCAATAACATGGCACGGCATTAACCTTCGTGCATAATCAATAACAGGGCACGGCATTAACCTTCGTGCATAAACAATTACAAGGCACGGCATTAACCTTCATGCATAAACAATAAATCAAGGCACGACATCACCCTTCGTGCATTATCACTCTTCCTCACCCAAATAACAATCACAGTTAAGGGCAGAGAATGAAAACAGTAAATCATGAACCGTCCCGGCAAAGGACACAATAATCATCACAAAAAAGTCTCGGCAAGGGCAATCAACATCTCACTTCAACACAAGTCCCGGCAAGGGCAATCAATATCTCACTTCAACACAAGTCCCGGCAAGGGAGAACAATAACAATTCTATAACCCGACAAAGATTCAACAATTTATCTTCAAATATATCTCGCAACAAGTATTAACAACGACTCACTGTCATGCTAGACGCCAGTGTATGGATATTCGTCACCACAGCCCATACACCGCACTCGATCACATAGCACATAGCACATAATCCTATTCCCTCAAGCTAGGATAGAACAAGCACTTACCTCGAATGTTTACGAACAATTCAATCTGTGGCAATGCCCTTTCCTTTCAAATTTGGCTCCAATCCAATCGTATCTATACACAATTGATTTAATATCATCAATACTACTCAACAAACTGATTCATAAGGCCAATTACAACTTTTACAACATTCTGCTCGGAATAGTGAATATCGACCCCGGGTCCACATGGTCGGAACTCAGGGTTCGGACCAAAATCCGGTTACCCATCCCCCCACGAGTTCAAGTATATGATTTGTTTCACAATCGGACCTCAATTCGAGGTCCAATTACCCAATTCATGAAAAACCCTATATTCTACAAAAAACAAGAAATTCTACCATGAAAACCTTTGATTTCTATTGAAAAACATGTTTAATGTTGTTAGGAATTGAAAGAATTAAGTAAAAAGTGACTTACAATTGCTTTGAAAAAGAGGGAGTTCGTGAAAAATCGCCAATGGATGTTTTTGGGTTGTGAAATGTGAAAAATGAAGCTGGAAATCGTGATTTACAAGTCTCTGTGTTCGCATTTGCGAACAGGGGTTCGCAATTGCGAACCCCGACCAAATTCTGGAGTTTGAAAAATAAGCTAAGGATGGGAAGTTCGCATTTGCGAACTTTTGTTCGCATTTGCGAAGACAAGGCATAACTGGGAGGTTCATATTTGCGACATAATGTTCGCATTTGCGAACAAGGCTGGATTCAAGGGCCTTCGCATTTGCGACAAATGCTTCGCATTTGCGAAGCCAAGCTTAACACTGAAATCCTCGCATTTGCGAGGTGGACTTCGCATTTGCGAAGCAGTGTTAATTCCAGTCAACTTCGCATTTGCGAAGTATGGTTCGCATTTGCGAACCAAGGCCAGCCTGGGACCACTCGCAATTGCGAGAAAAGCTTCGCAATTGCGAAGACAATAGCTGGGTGAAAAAACAGCAGTGTTAAAATTCAGAAATTGATCCAACGGCCTACCAAATCTTTAGCCGAACCCCCCGGGCTCCAAACCTAACATATACACAACATCAAAAACACATTACAAACTTGTCCGTGCGATCACATCGCCAATATCACATCGTTTTCATCAAATCAAGCCTGAAGTTCATGATTTTCAAACTTTTGATTTTCAAAACTTTTCAAACTTGGAAGTCAAGGTCCAAAACATATCAAACGACATCCGAATGTCGCCAAATGTTGCAAAAAGCACATATATAATATTCAAGACTTGTACCGGGTGTCGAAACCAAAATACGAGCCCGATACCAAGGTCAATTAATTCATTTTTCTTTAATAATTACATCAAAAACAATTTCACAGAAAAATTCGTAACTTGGTCTCTAGGTCTTAGAATTCGACTACGGACGCATGTCCAAGTCCCATATTTTCCTACAGACCTTCCGGGACCATCCAATCTCGGGTTCGGGTCCGTTTACCAAAAATGTTGACCGAAGTCAACCATATCAATATTAATATCATTTTCTCCAAATTTCTCATAGAATTCATATTTTCTATCACAAAATCTTTATTTTCTATCACAAAATCTTTTCGGCTACATGCCCGGATCATGCACGTAAATCGAGGCAATTTAGAATGAGGTTTTCAAGGCCTCAGAAGCTCGAAATGATTAATAAAATAGGTGATGACCCCTTTGGGTCATCACATTTTCCACCTCTAAAATAACCGTTCGTCCTCGAACGGACAAAAGAAAAAAGTACCTGAGTCATGGAATAGATGAGGATATCGGCTCCGCATGTCAGGACTCGGACTCCCAGGTCGATGCCTCAGGAGGCTGACCTCTCCACTGAACACGCATAGAAGGATAACTCTTCGACCTCAACTATCGAACCTGCCGATCTAGAATAGCCACCGGCTCCTCCTCGTAAGATAGATCATTGTCCAATTGGACAGTACTGAAGTCTAACACATGTGTGGGATCGCCGTGGTATCTCCGGAGCATAGATACATGAAAAACTGGATGCACGGCTGATAAGCTAGGCGGCAAAGCTAGTCTGTAAGCCACCCCTCCCACTCGGTCTAGAATCTCAAATGGACCAATATACCTACGGCTAAGCTTGCCCTTCTTTCGGAATCTCATCACGCCCTTCATAGGCGACACTCGGAGCAATACTCGCTCACCAACCATGAAATCTATATCTCGAACCTCACGATCCGCATAAGTCTTCCGTCTGGACTGAGCTAAACGCAATCTCTCCTGGATAGTCTTGACCTTATCCAAGGCCTCCTGAACTAAGTTTGTACCCAACAACCGAGCCTCTCCCTGCTCAAACCATCCGACTGGAGACCGACATCGCCTACCATACAACGCCTCATACGGGGCCATCCGGATGCTAGACTGGTAGCTGTTGTTGTAGGCGAACTCCGCTAATGGCAGAAACAGGTCCCACGAGTCTCCAAAATCAATGACACAGGCTCGAAGCATGTCCTCTAGAATCTGAATAGTCCTCTCGGACTAGCCGTCCGTCTGAGGATGAAAAGTTGTACTCAACTGAACCTAGGTGCCTAACTCCTGCTGGACCGCTCTTTAGAACCGCGAGGTAAACTGCGTACCCCGACCTGAGATAATAGACACTGGCACCCCATAAAGACGAACAATCTCCCTAATGTAAATCTCTGCTAACCTCTCCGATGAGTAGGAGACAGATACTAGAATAAAATGTGCTGACTTAGTTAGCCTATCAACAATGACCCAAATAGCATCAAATTTCCTCCGAGTCAAGGGAAGTCCAGTAATGAAGTCCATAGTGATCCGCTCCCATTTCCACTAGGGAATTTCGATTCTCTGGAATACACCACCAGGCCTCTGGTGCTCATACTTCACCTGTCGACAATTTAGACATCGAGCGACATACGCAACGATGTCCTTCTTCATTCTGCGCCACCAATAGTGCTGCCGTAAATCCTGATACATCTTTGTGGCGCCCGGGTGAATAGATTACCGCGAACTGTGGGCCTCTGCTAAGATCAACTCTCGAATCCCTTCGACATTGGGCACACAAACTCGACCCTGCAATCTCAATACCCCATCATCATCTAGATTTACCTTTGTGTCACCTCCCCGTTGTACTGTATCTCTCAAATCACGCAAATGAGAATCATCAAATTGCCTCTCACGGATACGCTCTAATAGAGAAGAACGAGCAACCGTGCAGGCTAACACCCTGCTAGGCTTAGAAATGTCTAATCTTACGAACCAGTTGGCTAAGGCCTCGACATCTAGAGCAAATGGTCTCTGACTGACCGGAATGAATGCAAGACTACCCATGCTAGCAGACTTTCTACTCAATACATCGGCCACCACATTGGCCTTACCTGGATGATATAGGATAGTAACATCATAGTCTTTTAGCAACTCTAACCATCTTCGTTGTCGTAGATTCAACTCCTTTTGCTTGAACAAGTACTGTAGGCTTTTGTGATCAGTGTACACCTCACATGTCACACCATATAGATAATGCCTCCAGATCTTTAAGGCATGAACCATTGCCGCCAACTCAAGATCGTGAACTGGATAATTCTTCTCATTTATTTTTAACTGTCTCGAAGCATAAGCAATAACCTTACCATCCTGCATCAATACCGCTCCAAGCCCTGTACGAGATGCGTCACAATAAACTGTATAAGGCCCTACACCCGTAGGTAGTATCAACACTGGTGCCGTAGTCAAGGCTGTCTTGAGCTTCTGAAAGCTCGCCTCACACTCATCCGACCACTTGAATTGGGCACCCTTCAGGGTCAACCTGGTCATCGGGGCTGCAATAGAAGAAACTCCGAATCTCGGTCACTGAAGCTGGGTGAGGACAATTCTTGACTGCCTCAATCTTGTTTGGGTCCACCTGAACACCTTCCACTGATACAATGTGGCCTAGAAATGACACCGAGCTCAACCAGAACTCACATTTCGAAATTTGGCATATAGCTGATTATCCTTCAGAGTCTGAAGAACCACTTTGAGGTGCTGCTCGTGCTCTTCTCGGCTGCGGGAGTATACCAGTACGTTATCCATGGGTACTATCACGAGCCAGTCTAACTAGGGCATGAACACCACGTACTTAGACATATAACCATGACTTTGGCGAAAATAGTCGTCCCTAAATTACAACATTGCCAATTAACTATGTGTTGTCAAATACCTTATTCTACAAATCCCACTTTACTCAGAATGAGGTATGGAGACCTCGTGATTATTTTTTTTGAATTAATGAGTCATATTTATACGCACCTAGGTGCTCGTCTCAAAGGCTAAGCTCAACGATTTCAAAATAGAAATGGCTAAATATGAATAGAAACTATACAAGAATTGTCAATTAGTCCTAACGGACATGACTCTTATTTACGAATGCAATACGAAAATATTAATTTCATAAAAGAAGAATTTTAAACACATAAACTCTTACTATCAGGACCCAGTCCTCATATGATATCCACCGCAGCTTGAAGTTCGGCTTAGAAATATTTCACATTATGCCAAAAAAATTGGAGGATCTCATCCTCAACTCTGAATCACAGTGCTTGCACATCATATCATCTGAAAATTTTCATTTCCTTTCTTTCTTCCTTTCAATAATTGTCCGTCAAAGATAATCACAACATAAAATGAACCCTCATACCGATAGGGCGCACAATTAACGATTAAAATTAGTTATTCCAAGAATTATATCAAAACCCACCGTAATAAGTAATATAAAGTCACTCTTAGCCTCATGGATATTTTAGTGACTAACACCTAATAATAGGGATGTCTATCCTCATGTAATATCCCAACGTGAGTATTTCCATAAGCAAATTTGATGATTACGAAGCTCACTCGTGAGCGGAGCATATTAAGAGGACTCGCCTAAATTTTTTTCAAAAAATCAATCAAATTAAGGAGAAATATCCTTTTTATAACTGTCAAAATTGTACATGTGATGACACTATCTGGTGTAGTGACTTCAGTCATACCATAAAAATTATATCAATGGTTGGGTCTCCACCTCTAGGATTTTCACCTCCACCTCTAACATCCCGACCTCTACATCTGGCTGGCCATGTAGGATAAATATTAACTGCAATGGAGCGTGTAGCCTGAGTGCTTTCCTAAAATTGTATTTCTCCAAAATTCCACATTCACAGCAATTCCTTTAAGGCTCAGTTAACTTATTGCTCATGACAATATATATTCGGACATAGTCATTGTGACCTGGTACAACCATTCAGATCGCATATACTACATATTGCAGAGAATCTAGGGATGATGTCTTCAGAACATTTTCTTAAAATAGAGTTTAGTAGGTAGTGTTGCATTGGCCGGCTTGCCCTCTTCGTAGGCTTGCCACAAACATCGACGGCCAATTTCCTCTTTTGCTATGTTGGCTTAACACTGCTGAGCTACCCCATTTACTCATATACTCTTCATTGTTCTCTAGGGCGACTCTTACCCCATGAAAAGAACTAACCTTAATGTATAAATTATTTGGAGGACCTTTCCATACCATATATATACACATTCCAATAATTCACAATATTTGTACTTCATAACTCCAACACATCGACCGGATGTCAAGGTCCGTTGAAACCCAACACGATTTATTAGGTGATCTCCTGATATAATTGCATCTTCCGTTGGGACCATAACTGGTGTGGTAAATACATTATCTTCCCACTACTTCTGTTTGCCCTCCGTAGCACAGTAAAATGAACCCCCTCGCATTCGACTATTCCCACGTTCTGTAATTCCTTATAACAGCGATCAAGCACGATCCCGTAGGTTCTCAAAAGATGCACCGCTGAAGGTGGTAGCGAAGAGTTTGGAAAAACCTATCCAACATCCATAAATCTTTTGAAGGCGTAGTTGATCTATCACCAGCCCGTACCATTTTTCGGCTGGAGAATCGGTACGTGACTTCGCCATTCGTGGGAAGACAAGAGTGGAAATTTAACTTAACATTTGAAGTACGAATTCACACGATAAGAAAGAAAAATGAGAGACTTTTTCCTAACTCAATAGACTTTGGAGAACGAGTACCGACGTCTCCGTACCCACCCCTCAAACTCTACTAAGCATGTTCGTGAGTTGTGATACCTATGTAACCTAGAGCTCTGATACCAACTTGTCACGACCCGGATTTTCCCCCAACATCGGGATCGTGATGGCGCCTACTCGTGGTAGCTAGGCAAGCCTCTTTATTCACACTATCCTGTTTTTAATAATACTTCATACTCAATTTAACAACCAAAATCATAATCTTAATTAAACAAGTGCGGAAGACTTTATAAAAATAGAAATAAGTAGTTTCAAGGTAACTGATACTGAAATCCTCTACCCAAGATGTGGAGTCACCAACTTACGAACTACTATTGAATACTTCACATAAAAGTCTGAAAGAAATATAACATAATCTATTTGTCTCGGAACAAAGAGACTACAGCTAGTGACATAAGTAAAGGAAGAGACATCGGGCCTGCGGACGTCTGCAAGCTACCTCGGTGACAAATATGATCAACTCCCATGCAAAAGACCTACTGCTGCTGCTCCTGATCGAATCCTAGACCTGTGCAAAAACGCACAGAAGTGCAGTATCAGCACAACCGACCCCATTTGCTGGTAAGTGCCTGGCCTATCCCGGCGAAGTAGTGACAAGCCTAGGACCAGACACCCACATAAACCTGTGCAGTTCTATATATATGTATACCACAAGATAAAGAGAAATAACCAAGTAACAACGCAATATGGAATATTACAGAATAACTCAACAGTTAACCATAGTCATTAAATCAACAAGCAAACACAAGTATAATGAGAACAAGTAATGTCAAGTCAATGAAACAGCAAATAAAGTGCACGGCATCACCCTTCGTGCTTTCACTCTCATCCTTACCAAATAGCAAATAAAGTGCACGGCATCACCCTTCGTGCTTTTACTCTCATCCTCACATCCATGGTACGGCATGATCCTTCGTGCATAATCAATAACATGGCATGACATTAACCTTCGTGCATAATTAATAACAAGGCACGGCATTAACCTTCGTGCATAAACAATAACAAGGCACGACATTAACCTTCGTGCACAAAAAATAAATCAAGGCACGGCATTAACCTTCGTGCATAAACAATAAATCAAGGCACGGCATCACCCTTCGTGCATTATCACTCTTCCTCACCCAAATAACAATCACAGTTAAGGGCAGAGAATGAAAACAGTAAATCATGAACCGTCCCGGAAAAGGACACAATAATCATCACAACAAAGTCCCGGCAAGGGCAATCAACATCTCACTTCAACACAAGTCCCGGCAAGGGCAATCAATATCTCACTTCAACACAAGTCCCGGCAAGGGAGAAAAATAACAATTCTATAACCCGGCAATGATTCAACAATTTATCTTCAAATATGTCTCGCAACAAGTATTAACAACGACTCACGGTCATGCTAGACGCCAGTGTATGGATGCTCGTCACCACAGCCCATACACCGCACTCGATCACATAGCACATAGCACATAATCCTATTCCCTCAAGCTAGGATAGAACAAACACTTACCTCGAATGTTAAAACAATTCAATCCGTGGCAATGCCCTTTCCTTTCAAATTTGGCTCCAATCCAATCGTATCTATACACAATTGATTTAATATCATCATTACTACTCAACAAACTGATTCATAAGGCCAATTACAACTTTTACAACTTTATGCCCTGAATAGTGAATATCGACCCCGGGCCCACATGGTCGGAACTCGGGGTTCGGACCAAAATCCAGTTACCCATCCCCCCACGAGTTCAAGTATATGATTTGTTTCAAAATCGGACCTCAATTCGAGGTCCAATTACCCAATTCATGAAAAACCCTATATTCTACCAAAAACAAGAAATTCTACCATGAAAACCTTTGATTTCTATTGAAAAACATGTTTAATGTTGTTAGGAATTGAAAGAATTAAGTAAAAAGTGACTTACAATTGCTTTGAAGAAGAGGGAGTTCGTGAAAAATCGCCAATGGATGTTTTTGGGTTGTGAAATGTGAAAAATGAAGCTGAAAATCGTGATTTACAGGTCTCTGTGTTCGCAATTGCAAACCCCGACCAAATTCTGGAGTTTGAAAAATAAGCTAAGGATGGGAAGTTCGCATTTGCGAACTTTTGTTTGCATTTGCGAAGCCAAGGCATAACTAGGAGGTTCGCATTTGCGAACAAGGCTGGATTCAAGGACCTTCGCATTTGCGACAAATGCTTCGCATTTGCGAAGCCAAGCTTAACACTGAAGGCCTCGCATTTGCGAGGTGGACTTCGCATTTGCGAAGCAGTGTTCAATCGAGTCAACTTCGCATTTGCAAAGTATGGTTCGCATTTGCCAACCAATGCCAGCCTGGGACCACTCGCAATTGCGAGAAATGCTTTGCAATAACAAAGACAACAGCTGGGTGAAAAACCAGCAGTGCTAAAATTCAGAAATTGATCCAACGGCCTACCAAATCTTTAGCCGAGCCCCTCGGGCTCCAAACCAAACATGTACACAACATCAAAAATACATTACAAACTTGTCTGTGCGATCACATCGCCAATATCACATCGTTTTCATCAAATCAAGCCTCAAGTTCATGATTTTCATACTTTTGGTTTTCAAAACTTTTCAAACTTGGAACTCAAGGTCCAAAATATATCAAAGGACATTCGAATGTCACCAAACTTTGCAGAAAGCACATATATAATATTTAAGACTTGTACCGGGTGTCAGAACCAAAATACGAGCCCGATACCAAGGTCAATTAATTCATTTTCCTTTAATAATTACATCAAAAATAATTTCATAGAAAAATTCATAACTTGGGCTCTAGGCCTTAGAATTCGACTCCGGACACATGTCCAAGTCCCATATTTTCCTACAGACCTTCCGGGACCATCCAATCTCGGGTCCGGGTCCGTTTACCAAAAATGTTGACCGAAGTCAACCATATCAATATTAATATCATTTTCTCCAAATTTCTCATAGAATTCATATTTTCTATCACAAAATCTTTCCGGCTACATGCCCAGATCGTGCACGTAAATCGAGGCAACATAGAATGAGGTTTTCAAGGCCTCAGAAGCTCGTAATAATTAATAAAACAAGTGATGACCCCTTTGGGTCGTCACAATTACCAATTATTGTTTGGTTTTTCGATGTCCAACAAATAGCACCACCTCTCATAGTAAAAATATAACTTGTAGTAGAATAGAAATTACTAGATAAAGTGTTCCAATCTACATCAGAAAAGCCTTCGAGTACAACAGGATATTTTTTTAAAAAATAAGCCATACGTTTTCGTACCAAGTAAATACCTCATAACTCTTGTTATGGCATGCCAATATTCTTTACATGGCTTGCTTGTAAACCTTCTAAGTATTCCTACTGCGTATGCATTATCAAGCCGAGTACAACAGTCACATATCTCAAGCTTTCAATTAAGCTAGCATATTCCTTTTGATTTATCACATCATTATCACTTTGTATAGGAAATAAGTGAACACTTGAATCAAAAGGGTTACAACATGCTTGCAATCAATAAAATTATATATTTTTTAAAATTTCTCAACATAATGTGACTGATCAAGGAAAATTCCATCACATGTTTTTGTAATCTTCATTCTAAGAATGAAATTTCCTATCCTAAATTTTTCATGTCAAAATGGCTATTAAGAATGATTTTAGTTTCTCCAATAACATTCATGTTACAGCCAAATATTAACAAATCATCAACATAGAGGCAAACAATTACATGTGAATTATTCCAAGACTTATGATAGATGCACTTATCACATTCATTCGATTTAAAACCATTTTTTATCATGCAGGAATCAAACTTTTCATGCCATTGCTTAGGTGCCTATTTCAAGCTATATAGGGATTTAGTAAGTTTATACACTTTACTTTCTTGGCCCGCTTCTATAAAACCTTCAGGTTGATCCATATAAATTTCTTCATTTAGGTCCCCATTTAAAAAAAGTAGTTTTTACATTCATTTGATGAACATGCAAATCAACAATTGCAGCAATAGCAATTAAAAGTCTAATTATGTAATTCTAGTTACCGGAGAAAAAGAATCAAAAATTTCTAGGCCTTCTAGTTGCTTAAAACCTTTAGCAACTAACCTAGCTTTATACTTATTAACCGATCCATTTGGTTTTAATTTTTTTTCTTAAGACCCATTTGCACCAAATTGTTTTACAACCTGGTGGTAAATCAACAAACTTCCAAGTTTTATTAGAAATTAGTGACTCCACTTCATCATTTACAGCCTTTTTTCAGAAAAGAGCATCAGGCGATATAAAGCTTCTTTTAAAGTAAGAGGATCATTTTCAATATTAAAAGCATAAAAATCAGGACCAAAATCTGTTTCTATTCTAGCTCTTTTACTTCTTCTTAACTCAAAAGCATCATTTTCTTCATTTTGCAAAATAGAAGTAGAAGAACTAGGCATAAACAAAAAATTATCTTTATCTCTTTGACCCCCACTATTTCTAGACTCAAATGAAAATTTATTTTCATGAAAAATAGCATCACCCGATTCTATAATTATATTCTCTTCCATATTTAAAAATATATAGGCTGTACTATTAGAAGCATAACCAAGAAAAGCACAAGTGGCAACTTTTTTATCCAATTTTGAAATTTTAGGATATGTTAGCCTAACATAGGCTAAATAACCCCAAACTTTCAGATAACTCAAATTTCGCTTGTAATGTTTCCACAACTCAAATGGTGTCAACTTTGTTTTCTTATGAGGCACCCTATTCAACACATAACATGCAGTCAAAATAGCTTCACCCCACAAATTTAAAGGTGCATTTGACTCAATAAGCATGGCATTAGTTAACTCTACCAAAGTTCTATTTTTTCTTTCAGCCATACCATTTGATGCTGGAGAATAAAGTGGAGTAGTTTCATGAATTATTCCCAATGATCTCACAAAAGAATTAAATTCATTAGATTCATATTCACGGCATCTATCACTTCTAATTATTCTTATTTTTCTATCGAATTGATTTTCAACCTCATGGAGATAATTTTTAAAATTTTCAAACGCATCACTTTTATTTTTCATCAAACAAACATATGCGAGTTTATAGAAATCGTCAATAAAAGTGATAAAATATCTATTTTCTCCACGGGTCAAAATTTCTCCAAGTTCACAAATATTAGTGTGAACTAATTCTAATAATTCAGATTTTCTTTCAACTTGAAAATGAGCCCTTTTAGTTATTTTGGCAATACTACAAGCCTCACATTTTTTAAAATTCTTTTAAATCATTGGGATTAATCCTAAACTACTCATGATTCCCATATAAAGATTATTAATATGACAAAAACGAGCATGCCAAAAATTATTAGAAGACATCATACAAACAGAACTTGAAATAGTTTTATTTATCTCAACATTCAACTTGAACATCTCATCACATGCATACCCCTTACCCACAAAAATACATTTTTTCACTATTACATATTGATTACTTTCAATAATTTGTTTGAAGCCTACCTTGTTAAGAAGAAAACTAGACATAAATTTTTTTCTCATTAAAGAAGTATAAAGTACGTCTTTCACTAATACTCTTCCTGAAGTAAAATTCAACTCGACCTCTCCCTTTCCAAGCACTCGGGTTGTGTGAGAATCACCGAGCATGATGGTTTTAGGCTCCTCAAATGTAGTATACACTTTAAACCAATTTCTATCATAGGAAACATGATGGTTTGCTCCAGAATCAACCCACCATCCATCAATATTTTCTACTATGTTAATGTATATTATCACTGCCACAAGTGGCTCTTCGATAACGTTTGCTTGTGGTGTAGGACCATATTTTCAAAATTTTCAAAACCGAGCAATATGCCCACTCTTGCCACAGACAAAGCATGGTTTCGCAATTTGAACTTGTTGATTCTGTGTTTGGTTGTTTGCAGCATTATATTTCTTGAGAGGTCTACCATAATATTTCTTAAAGGTTTTCATCTTCGGCTTCAAAGAAGTATTTTTGTGAGTTTCAGGAGTAATATTATTTGAAGTAATTAAATTTACCTTCGTAGTGATGGGTTGTAGAGTGCTCACTTCTGGTTGCATAAGTGCATCTTGGCCTCTTGCCTTTTCTTCCATGCTAATCTGCATTATCAACGTCTCAAGTGAAGTTTATTTTTGTTTGTGCCGCATAGTTTTTTAAATTTCCTCCATGAAGGTGGTAGTTTATCTATTATGCCACAAACAATAAGGTTGTCTCCAATCTTAATATCCTCGGATCTGAGCTCTCCAACAATCATTACACTACTGAAAAATTGGTCTATGGTAACACATGCAAAACCGTTCCAGTAGGTGGATAAACCGTTGCCGTAGCGATATTGGAACGGTTTACAGACCGTCACATCCGCTCGCATGCCAATAGAGCTATAGGAACGGTTCTGGGAACGGTTTTCATATCCGTTGCTATAGAGACGTGTATCGCAACGGTTTTCATTTTTTCTATTGGAATGATTATTCCTTCCAATTGGGACTGTTTAAAACCGTTACTATAATGTGTATGCAACGGCTCGTAACCGTTGCCATATTATCTAATGCAACACTTTCATAAGCTATTGTTACGGTTATTTATGGATATAACAACTGCCTTTTTAAGCTATTATAACAGTTATCTTTGTATCGCTACGGTTATAAATACCTATTGGAACGGTTTATATGGCATTTTGGGACGATTTACTGGATCTACTGGAACGGTTTGCATTCTAATAGAACACCATTTGTGTCCTATTGCAACAGTTATGGTAGGCTATTGTAACAGTTCATATAAAATAGATATATATATATATATATATATATATATATATATATATATATATATATATATATATATATATATATATATATATATATATATATACACATTAAAATTAAAATAAATCAGAAAATGAAATTATTAATATAAAAACTTGTCCAATAGGCTAATAATATCCATAATAGTAAATATTCTACCCCAAGTGCATAAGTTTAATACATTTCAAGATAGTAAGGTCCAAAATGTTACAACAAAAGATTCCTAGAACATTCATCTATAGCAATTCAAAATTCATTTTAAGTAAGGTCCAGATCTTCATTGCCTTCATCATCTATTTCTTCATCTACTCCACCTACAAAAGAGAATAAATTAAGTCATTACCTTTCATCTTTAAACTTTGAAAAAAATACTTTAGTCGAATAAATGATATGCAAGTGAATGCATACCTCTAAAGCTTGAAAGCAAATGCATGCAACATAGGAAATGGGAACACCCAAAAAGGCAACTTCAATAAAATATGCTCTTGTGAATGAGTTAGAGAACATGTTGACAGTGGTTAGAGAAGATAAACAGGAATGGAAAAAATAAACAGCAACAACCACAAAATGAATGACACAGCCAACATCTTCCAAACAAAGATTCATAATACCTATTGGACTGCTTCAATTTCCCGCAGTAGAATAATTACTCTGCGACAAAAAGTATCATTAAACACCAATATTAAGTCTTACATATTGGAGCCATTTTCTTTGATACTAAGCATGAAGCAAGAAGAGACACAAGACAAAATGAATTCCTAACATAGATATTTCTTGGAAATAACTTTGGGACAACAGAAATAAATACAAATAAGGACAATTTCTCTCTGTATTGGCTACTATTCTCACTTTCCGCCACAAAAAACTTTTCCAAAATTGAATCAGGAGAATCTAGAGAGCCAGCCGCATATAATTCTCTTCAATTAAGCTTTACTAAGAATGCAAATATAAGAGTTTTGAATAGTTAACAAACAAGGCCAATATAAGAGTTATGGAAGCACCTGGTGGTCCTAAACCCTCAAAGAACTTAAGTCATAGTATATATCTCATATTTTATTTCTATTTTTCGATCCACTAAACTATTACATGACCTATTGCATAAACGAAACCGAATTAGGTCACTCACCTACATGTATTTTAGTCTTTTTGTTGTTAGTTCGTCCGTCAGGCTAATCATCATGCGCAATTGCAATAAGATCAAATAGATTCAGCATCAAGAAATTTGATAAAAGATTTTTAAAAGGTAAAGCTTAGCAAAATATATATAAAAGAACTCTAACAAAATGAAAGGGGAGGGGAGGAGAATAGTGCGAGAGTTGCACATGACCAATTATCAGGTGGTTCATAGCATTAAATTGTAAAGATCGTGGGTACAAGGAAATTAACTAGCAGATAGCGTAGTTGTACACGCACATGAGAAGGAAAACCGTGAACATGAGCACAATGAACTACAGATTTGTTGTCCACCATTTAAAAACAAGAAAATATGCTAGCAGCATATTGTTTCGCACCTGCCTCCTCGGTATCATACTTACTCTGCAATGCTTTCCAAATTTTCTTTGCAGCAGAGTAAGTTCTATCATAAAAATTATCAGATAGACAATTAAGAAGATAATACCGACACTTGTATGAGTCATCGTTGTATTTTTCAATTTTGCTTGAAGGGAAATTAGCTCATCATCATTCATGGAGGATTTGTCTACTTTGCTAGGATTTTTCTCATTTAAAATGTAAGAAGCATTGAGAAGACTCAAATAAAAAAGTACTTTACCCGTCCATCTCTTGAAATGTGTACCGTTGAAATGTAATGGCTTATTGAGATCTCTCACCTTGATATCCGCGGATTTTTCAACTGTACACATTTAAATCTCCTTAAAATTTTTGGTGAAAACATAATTACAGTTGAAAATAAAATAAAATGAATAAAATATCTTCAGGCTGAGGCGCGGATATCTCGCTTTCTTTAAGGAGATTCAAGTCCATTGCAGCAAAGTTTTTCACTGGTGTCCAGCAGTAATCCTCTTGACCTATCTACCCCAGGATACAACAACCCGATCACGTCGTATGACTCGAAAAAACTATGGACAAGTTGTTGAGTTCAAAGTTCCACCAAGATGAACACATTCCTTCAACAAAAGTTTAAAAAAAAAAAAAAAAAAAAAAACTCTTCTTTTTTTCACAACTTTAATCTCACTTTATAAAAATACTCTACAATTATTTTTTCATACAACAATATGGAAAAATCTCCTATTTAAAGGTGTAAGAATTCTTATTTGAATTAAATTAGAAGAAAGTGGGGTAATAAGTTATAATATCATGGAAAACATAGATAATTAGTGGTAGAACATGGGAGAGGAGTTACAAAAGAGTTATGGCCATTTTTTACTTCATGGAGTACGGGAGTAATAGAAGTTATGGCCATTTTCTACATCATGAAGTAATGGAAGTTATAGAAATTTATTTTAATAATAATGCAATTACAGTAACAGTTTAATTCACGAAAAATAATAGATTCTCCCAAGCTGCAACATTATAGATGTATGAATTCATCAAACAACCATGTAAACGCTAACGTTCTATTTTTGTTTCATTTTTATATATTTACAGTGTAAATATTTATAAGATATGATTACTTATTAGGTAATTATAAGTAAATTTCTATTATACATATTAATGGGTGACAATACAAGAAAAGTATTTACAGAGACCGTCGTTCACAATTTCGTCCAAATTGATGAATGATGAATTACATTATAAAATCACAAAAATCTGTCATAGTTTTGTATGAGTCTGTTCGTCGTTAGTGTTAATATACTGTATGTATTTGTAAAATAATTTTGAAAATATAAATAAATATAAACAGAAATGTGTACGAACAGAAATAACAGAAAATCAATTCGAGCTCATTGAATTCACAGTGTTTCCTTAAGGAATTTAATCCCCTTCTAGTACCCAATCTTATGGATTATTTCCTCCCAGGATAGAACGAATTACACACTGGTGTAGTGGCACTTCAAACCCTAGTGTTTCAGCGAACACAAAGTTCAGGAGCATATCACACTTACTTTTGCTTTGTTTGATGCTAAATGTATGCAGAAGAAGGAGAGAAAACTCAAAAAATCGTAGTAAAATTCTGAGCAGAATAGTATTGTATTTATAGCCAAAAGTTGGGCTGAAAACTGAAGAGGTGCAACTTTTCAGAATGGCTGTTTATGCAAAACACCCATAGCATAAATGCCATTACATAAATGGCCATTTACTCAACAATAACAAGGGAAAATAAAGAGGGAAAATTGAAGAGGGTAGGTACTTTTTTGTTACCAAAACATAAAAACGGATTGGATTTCATATTAATATTTAATATTAATATTATGTTATTAAAACAAATATTTAATAATATTTCTATTAATATTTTACTATTAACAAATAAATTTGGTCCAAAATGTTAATCAATCGATCGATCATTTGACCAAATCCAAATCCATATCCGAATTCGAATCTGAATCCGAATCCGAATCCGAATCTGAAGCCGAAGCCGAAGCCGAGCTGAGCCGAGCGAGCGATGACGGCGTGAAGCTTGCTTTCTTCTCAACTCTTTAAGAGCTAGAAGAAGGGCAATTTCTTATATACCCATAAAAAACATCTTCCTCTTCCGATATGGGACAATGCCCATTTACCAAGGTGAACTTGAAATTTCACTCAAAATTTTTATTTCCCTCCATTTCCCATTCACCTTCTTTTAAGTATTTAATATATTAATTAAATACATTAATTAAAACCCAACAATCCCCCACATGAATGGGGAATGACTATATCACGGAAGTATACATGAAAAACTGTGTGATTCACAAGTAAGGATTAATTGCATCTGGATAAGTAGGTTTCCCTTTGAACTTTCCATAGTGAACATATGTCGGATATACTCGATCAATCGGTAGATTGGATATCTTTGAACCGTCAAACTTTGGTGTATACCTAGACAACCATAAGTCACACAACCAACCCTTAACCGTCTTTGGTTCTCATTGTTGTGTTCGTTTCACCCATGAACACCGCCTGGTTTCATAAGTGCGTGATAACTAGCCTTTCAAAGTTCTATTTGAAGCGGCTAACACTTCAAACTTACATAGGTGATTCCTAAACGTATCATCCCGTAGATACACTATTTGATATACCCCGTATCAAATTTAGAAATCATTAAAAAGCCTTAATGCTTTATCCTTGGAACTGAATATTATCTTATACGAGAATGGACCAAAAGTTTATTTGACAATGTTGAACTGTCATAAATGACTTTGTTTGATCTCCTTGAACCTAGATCTTGGGATATCCAGTCTTCTTGGTAGAGTTACCGCCGCTATGACTTGTTCTCGGCCACAGTCCCATTTCCCTTGATGATTTCTCAACTACATCTCTAGGTAGGCCTTTTGTAAGTGGATCTGCCACATTATCACTTGACTTTACATAGTCAATCGTGATAATTCCTCTAGAGAGTATGTCACGACCCCAGATCCGGTCGTGATGGTGCCCAACACATTGCTAAGCTAGCCTGACCAATCAATATCAACAACGGAGCTAAAAGCTCTCATTAACCCATTTAAGCATTTCAAAATATGAAACAATAGTAATACTTATACCAACAACGGGGAGACCAAGTCCCAAAATATACTAACTCCCATAGACCGAAGGGTCAAGAGTCATGAGCCTCTAAAGAACATAAGTGTAATAAAGTTTATAACAAACTCAGTGCGGAAAGGAAAGACAACAAGATAAGAAATGACAGCTAGAAGGGGAGTCAGGTCCTGCGGACGCTGCAGCTACCTCGACTATCCCGCACAATGCCTCCGAGTAGCTACCGAATCAAGTCCGCTGAGAGGTACCTGGATCTGCACACAAGGTGCAGGGAGTAAAATGAGTACTGCCAGACTCAGTGGTAATAAACAAGGGTAAGAAAACGCAGATAAGAAATCCGCAATAAAGCACTATGTAAAACTATAATCGGCTACCCTGTCATAGAATCAATATTCACTGTACCTGTACCAACAAATACCAGCAACACAGTATAACAACTAGCAGATGTAGCTAAATGCAATGCAATGCATGATATGACCGCTACGGCGCGTAGCCCGACTCCAATTTTGGGTACCCGTGCTCACCGTGGGGGTTCAGACTCGGAGGGGCTCCTACAGCCCAAGCACATCTCATAGAGATTTATCGCGCGTGCAGCCCGATCCAACATATATATCTCACCGCGCGCGTTGCACCGATCCACTACTAGTCGCCTAATACG
>JASVEL010005965.1:0-110772 GCA_032618575.1 Nicotiana noctiflora | reverse complement strand
AGACATATAACCATGACTTTGGCGAAAATAGTCGTCCCTAAATTACAACATTGCCAATTAACTATGTGTTGTCAAATACCTTATTCTACAAATCCCACTTTACTCAGAATGAGGTATGGAGACCTCGTGATTATTTTTTTTGAATTAATGAGTCATATTTATACGCACCTAGGTGCTCGTCTCAAAGGCTAAGCTCAACGATTTCAAAATAGAAATGGCTAAATATGAATAGAAACTATACAAGAATTGTCAATTAGTCCTAACGGACATGACTCTTATTTACGAATGCAATACGAAAATATTAATTTCATAAAAGAAGAATTTTAAACACATAAACTCTTACTATCAGGACCCAGTCCTCATATGATATCCACCGCAGCTTGAAGTTCGGCTTAGAAATATTTCACATTATGCCAAAAAAATTGGAGGATCTCATCCTCAACTCTGAATCACAGTGCTTGCACATCATATCATCTGAAAATTTTCATTTCCTTTCTTTCTTCCTTTCAATAATTGTCCGTCAAAGATAATCACAACATAAAATGAACCCTCATACTGATAGGGCGCACAATTAATGATTAAAATTAGTTATTCCTAGAATTATATCATAACTTACTGTAATAAGTAATATAAAGTCACTCTTAGCCTCATGGATATTTTAGTGACTAACACCTAATAATAGGGATGTCTATCCTCATGTAATATCCCAACGTGAGTATTTCCATAAGCAAATTTGATGATTACGAAGCTCACTCGTGAGCGGAGCATATTAAGAGGACTCGCCTAAATTTTTTTCAAAAAATCAATCAAATTAAGGAGAAATATCCTTTTTATAACTGTCAAAATTGTACATGTGATGACACTATCTGGTGTAGTGACTTCAGTCATACCATAAAAATTATATCAATGGTTGGGTCTCCACCTCTAGGATTTTCACCTCCACCTCTAACATCCTGACCTCTACATCTTGCTGGCCATGTAGGATAAATATTAACTGCAATGGAGCATGTAGCCTGAGTGCTTTCCTAAAATTGTATTTCTCCAAAATTCCACATTCACAGCAATTCCTTTAAGGCTCAGTTAACTTATTGCTCATGACAATATATATTCGGACATAGTCATTGTGACCTGGTACAACCATTCAGATCGCATATACTACATATTGCAGAGAATCTAGGGATGATGTCTTCAGAACATTTTCTTAAAATAGAGTTTAGTAGGTAGTGTTGCATTGGCCGGCTTGCCCTCTTCGTAGGCTTGCCACAAACATCGACGGCCAATTTCCTCTTTTGCTATGTTGGCTTAACACTGCTGAGCTACCCCATTTACTCATATACTCTTCATTGTTCTCTAGGGCGACTCTTACCCCATGAAAAGAACTAACCTTAATGTATAAATTATTTGGAGGACCTTTCCATACCATATATATACACATTCCAATAATTCACAATATTTGTACTTCATAACTCCAACACATCGACCGGATGTCAAGGTCCGTTGAAACCCAACACGATTTATTAGGTGATCTCCTGATATAGTTGCATCTTCCGTTGGGACCATAACTGGTGTGGTAAATACATTATCTTCCCACTACTTCTGTTTGCCCTCCGTAGCACAGTAAAATGAACCCCCTCGCATTCGACTATTCCCACGTTCTGTAATTCCTTATAACAGCGATCAAGCACGATCCCGTAGGTTCTCAAAAGATGCACCGCTGAAGGTGGTAGCGAAGAGTTTGGAAAAACCTATCCAACATCCATAAATCTTTTGAAGGCGTAGTTGATCTATCACCAGCCCGTACCATTTTTCGGCTGGAGAATCGGTACGTGACTTCGCCATTCGTGGGAAGACAAGAGTGGAAATTTAACTTAACATTTGAAGTACGAATTCACACGATAAGAAAGAAAAATGAGAGACTTTTTCCTAACTCAATAGACTTTGGAGAACGAGTACCGACGTCTCCGTACCCACCCCTCAAACTCTACTAAGCATGTTCGTGAGTTGTGATACCTATGTAACCTAGAGCTCTGATACCAACTTGTCACGACCCGGATTTTCCCCCAACATCGGGATCGTGATGGCGCCTACTCGTGGTAGCTAGGCAAGCCTCTTTATTCACACTATCCTGTTTTTAATAATACTTCATACTCAATTTAACAACCAAAATCATAATCTTAATTAAACAAGTGCGGAAGACTTTATAAAAATAGAAATAAGTAGTTTCAAGGTAACTGATACTGAAATCCTCTACCCAAGATGTGGAGTCACCAACTTACGAACTACTATTGAATACTTCACATAAAAGTCTGAAAGAAATATAACATAATCTATTTGTCTCGGAACAAAGAGACTACAGCTAGTGACATAAGTAAAGGAAGAGACATCGGGCCTGCGGACGTCTGCAAGCTACCTCGGTGACAAATATGATCAACTCCCATGCAAAAGACCTACTGCTGCTGCTCCTGATCGAATCCTAGACCTGTGCAAAAACGCACAGAAGTGCAGTATCAGCACAACCGACCCCATTTGCTGGTAAGTGCCTGGCCTATCCCGGCGAAGTAGTGACAAGCCTAGGACCAGACACCCACATAAACCTGTGCAGTTCTATATATATGTATACCACAAGATAAAGAGAAATAACCAAGTAACAACGCAATATGGAATATTACAGAATAACTCAACAGTTAACCATAGTCATTAAATCAACAAGCAAACACAAGTATAATGAGAACAAGTAATGTCAAGTCAATGAAACAGCAAATAAAGTGCACGGCATCACCCTTCGTGCTTTCACTCTCATCCTTACCAAATAGCAAATAAAGTGCACGGCATCACCCTTCGTGCTTTTACTCTCATCCTCACATCCATGGTACGGCATGATCCTTCGTGCATAATCAATAACATGGCATGACATTAACCTTCGTGCATAATTAATAACAAGGCACGGCATTAACCTTCGTGCATAAACAATAACAAGGCACGACATTAACCTTCGTGCACAAAAAATAAATCAAGGCACGGCATTAACCTTCGTGCATAAACAATAAATCAAGGCACGGCATCACCCTTCGTGCATTATCACTCTTCCTCACCCAAATAACAATCACAGTTAAGGGCAGAGAATGAAAACAGTAAATCATGAACCGTCCCGGAAAAGGACACAATAATCATCACAACAAAGTCCCGGCAAGGGCAATCAACATCTCACTTCAACACAAGTCCCGGCAAGGGCAATCAATATCTCACTTCAACACAAGTCCCGGCAAGGGAGAAAAATAACAATTCTATAACCCGGCAATGATTCAACAATTTATCTTCAAATATGTCTCGCAACAAGTATTAACAACGACTCACGGTCATGCTAGACGCCAGTGTATGGATGCTCGTCACCACAGCCCATACACCGCACTCGATCACATAGCACATAGCACATAATCCTATTCCCTCAAGCTAGGATAGAACAAACACTTACCTCGAATGTTAAAACAATTCAATCCGTGGCAATGCCCTTTCCTTTCAAATTTGGCTCCAATCCAATCGTATCTATACACAATTGATTTAATATCATCATTACTACTCAACAAACTGATTCATAAGGCCAATTACAACTTTTACAACTTTATGCCCTGAATAGTGAATATCGACCCCGGGCCCACATGGTCGGAACTCGGGGTTCGGACCAAAATCCAGTTACCATCCCCCCACGAGTTCAAGTATATGATTTGTTTCAAAATCAGACCTCAATTCGAGGTCCAATTACCCAATTCATGAAAAACCCTATATTCTACCAAAAACAAGAAATTCTACCATGAAAACCTTTGATTTCTATTGAAAAACATGTTTAATGTTGTTAGGAATTGAAAGAATTAAGTAAAAAGTGACTTACAATTGCTTTGAAGAAGAGGGAGTTCGTGAAAAATCGCCAAGATGGATGTTTTTGGGTTGTGAAATGTGAAAAATGAAGCTGAAAATCGTGATTTACAGGTCTCTGTGTTCGCAATTGCAAACCCCGACCAAATTCTGGAGTTTGAAAAATAAGCTAAGGATGGGAAGTTCGCATTTGCGAACTTTTGTTTGCATTTGCGAAGCCAAGGCATAACTAGGAGGTTCGCATTTGCGAACAAGGCTGGATTCAAGGACCTTCGCATTTGCGACAAATGCTTCGCATTTGCGAAGCCAAGCTTAACACTGAAGGCCTCGCATTTGCGAGGTGGACTTCGCATTTGCGAAGCAGTGTTCAATCGAGTCAACTTCGCATTTGCAAAGTATGGTTCGCATTTGCCAACCAATGCCAGCCTGGGACCACTCGCAATTGCGAGAAATGCTTTGCAATAACAAAGACAACAGCTGGGTGAAAAACCAGCAGTGCTAAAATTCAGAAATTGATCCAACGGCCTACCAAATCTTTAGCCGAGCCCCTCGGGCTCCAAACCAAACATGTACACAACATCAAAAACACATTACGAACTTGTTCGTGCGATCACATCGCCAATATCACATCGTTTTCATCAAATCAAGCCTCAAGTTCATGATTTTCATACTTTTGGTTTTCAAAACTTTTCAAACTTGGAACTCAAGGTCCAAAATATATCAAAGGACATTCGAATGTCACCAAACTTTGCAGAAAGCACATATATAATATTTAAGACTTGTACCGGGTGTCAGAACCAAAATACGAGCCCGATACCAAGGTCAATTAATTCATTTTCCTTTAATAATTACATCAAAAATAATTTCATAGAAAAATTCATAACTTGGGCTCTAGGCCTTAGAATTCGACTCCGGACACATGTCCAAGTCCCATATTTTCCTACAGACCTTCCGGGACCATCCAATCTCGGGTCCGGGTCCGTTTACCAAAAATGTTGACCGAAGTCAACCATATCAATATTAATATCATTTTCTCCAAATTTCTCATAGAATTCATATTTTCTATCACAAAATCTTTCCGGCTACATGCCCAGATCGTGCACGTAAATCGAGGCAACATAGAATGAGGTTTTCAAGGCCTCAGAAGCTCGTAATAATTAATAAAACAAGTGATGACCCCTTTGGGTCGTCACAATTACCAATTATTGTTTGGTTTTTCGATGTCCAACAAATAGCACCACCTCTCATAGTAAAAATATAACTTGTAGTAGAATAGAAATTACTAGATAAAGTGTTCCAATCTACATCAGAAAAGCCTTCGAGTACAACAGGATATTTTTTTAAAAAATAAGCCATACGTTTTCGTACCAAGTAAATACCTCATAACTCTTGTTATGGCATGCCAATATTCTTTACATGGCTTGCTTGTAAACCTTCTAAGTATTCCTACTGCGTATGCATTATCAAGCCGAGTACAACAGTCACATATCTCAAGCTTTCAATTAAGCTAGCATATTCCTTTTGATTTATCACATCATTATCACTTTGTATAGGAAATAAGTGAACACTTGAATCAAAAGGGTTACAACATGCTTGCAATCAATAAAATTATATATTTTTTAAAATTTCTCAACATAATGTGACTGATCAAGGAAAATTCCATCACATGTTTTTGTAATCTTCATTCTAAGAATGAAATTTCCTATCCTAAATTTTTCATGTCAAAATGGCTATTAAGAATGATTTTAGTTTCTCCAATAACATTCATGTTACAGCCAAATATTAACAAATCATCAACATAGAGGCAAACAATTACATGTGAATTATTCCAAGACTTATGATAGATGCACTTATCACATTCATTCGATTTAAAACCATTTTTTATCATGCAGGAATCAAACTTTTCATGCCATTGCTTAGGTGCCTATTTCAAGCTATATAGGGATTTAGTAAGTTTATACACTTTACTTTCTTGGCCCGCTTCTATAAAACCTTCAGGTTGATCCATATAAATTTCTTCATTTAGGTCCCCATTTAAAAAAAGTAGTTTTTACATTCATTTGATGAACATGCAAATCAACAATTGCAGCAATAGCAATTAAAAGTCTAATTATGTAATTCTAGTTACCGGAGAAAAAGAATCAAAAATTTCTAGGCCTTCTAGTTGCTTAAAACCTTTAGCAACTAACCTAGCTTTATACTTATTAACCGATCCATTTGGTTTTAATTTTTTTTCTTAAGACCCATTTGCACCAAATTGTTTTACAACCTGGTGGTAAATCAACAAACTTCCAAGTTTTATTAGAAATTAGTGACTCCACTTCATCATTTACAGCCTTTTTTCAGAAAAGAGCATCAGGCGATATAAAGCTTCTTTTAAAGTAAGAGGATCATTTTCAATATTAAAAGCATAAAAATCAGGACCAAAATCTGTTTCTATTCTAGCTCTTTTACTTCTTCTTAACTCAAAAGCATCATTTTCTTCATTTTGCAAAATAGAAGTAGAAGAACTAGGCATAAACAAAAAATTATCTTTATCTCTTTGACCCCCACTATTTCTAGACTCAAATGAAAATTTATTTTCATGAAAAATAGCATCACCCGATTCTATAATTATATTCTCTTCCATATTTAAAAATATATAGGCTGTACTATTAGAAGCATAACCAAGAAAAGCACAAGTGGCAACTTTTTTATCCAATTTTGAAATTTTAGGATATGTTAGCCTAACATAGGCTAAATAACCCCAAACTTTCAGATAACTCAAATTTCGCTTGTAATGTTTCCACAACTCAAATGGTGTCAACTTTGTTTTCTTATGAGGCACCCTATTCAACACATAACATGCAGTCAAAATAGCTTCACCCCACAAATTTAAAGGTGCATTTGACTCAATAAGCATGGCATTAGTTAACTCTACCAAAGTTCTATTTTTTCTTTCAGCCATACCATTTGATGCTGGAGAATAAAGTGGAGTAGTTTCATGAATTATTCCCAATGATCTCACAAAAGAATTAAATTCATTAGATTCATATTCACGGCATCTATCACTTCTAATTATTCTTATTTTTCTATCGAATTGATTTTCAACCTCATGGAGATAATTTTTAAAATTTTCAAACGCATCACTTTTATTTTTCATCAAACAAACATATGCGAGTTTATAGAAATCGTCAATAAAAGTGATAAAATATCTATTTTCTCCACGGGTCAAAATTTCTCCAAGTTCACAAATATTAGTGTGAACTAATTCTAATAATTCAGATTTTCTTTCAACTTGAAAATGAGCCCTTTTAGTTATTTTGGCAATACTACAAGCCTCACATTTTTTAAAATTCTTTTAAATCATTGGGATTAATCCTAAACTACTCATGATTCCCATATAAAGATTATTAATATGACAAAAACGAGCATGCCAAAAATTATTAGAAGACATCATACAAACAGAACTTGAAATAGTTTTATTTATCTCAACATTCAACTTGAACATCTCATCACATGCATACCCCTTACCCACAAAAATACATTTTTTCACTATTACATATTGATTACTTTCAATAATTTGTTTGAAGCCTACCTTGTTAAGAAGAAAACTAGACATAAATTTTTTTCTCATTAAAGAAGTATAAAGTACGTCTTTCACTAATACTCTTCCTGAAGTAAAATTCAACTCGACCTCTCCCTTTCCAAGCACTCGGGTTGTGTGAGAATCACCGAGCATGATGGTTTTAGGCTCCTCAAATGTAGTATACACTTTAAACCAATTTCTATCATAGGAAACATGATGGTTTGCTCCAGAATCAACCCACCATCCATCAATATTTTCTACTATGTTAATGTATATTATCACTGCCACAAGTGGCTCTTCGATAACGTTTGCTTGTGGTGTAGGACCATATTTTCAAAATTTTCAAAACCGAGCAATATGCCCACTCTTGCCACAGACAAAGCATGGTTTCGCAATTTGAACTTGTTGATTCTGTGTTTGGTTGTTTGCAGCATTATATTTCTTGAGAGGTCTACCATAATATTTCTTAAAGGTTTTCATCTTCGGCTTCAAAGAAGTATTTTTGTGAGTTTCAGGAGTAATATTATTTGAAGTAATTAAATTTACCTTCGTAGTGATGGGTTGTAGAGTGCTCACTTCTGGTTGCATAAGTGCATCTTGGCCTCTTGCCTTTTCTTCCATGCTAATCTGCATTATCAACGTCTCAAGTGAAGTTTATTTTTGTTTGTGCCGCATAGTTTTTTAAATTTCCTCCATGAAGGTGGTAGTTTATCTATTATGCCACAAACAATAAGGTTGTCTCCAATCTTAATATCCTCGGATCTGAGCTCTCCAACAATCATTACACTACTGAAAAATTGGTCTATGGTAACACATGCAAAACCGTTCCAGTAGGTGGATAAACCGTTGCCGTAGCGATATTGGAACGGTTTACAGACCGTCACATCCGCTCGCATGCCAATAGAGCTATAGGAACGGTTCTGGGAACGGTTTTCATATCCGTTGCTATAGAGACGTGTATCGCAACGGTTTTCATTTTTTCTATTGGAATGATTATTCCTTCCAATTGGGACTGTTTAAAACCGTTACTATAATGTGTATGCAACGGCTCGTAACCGTTGCCATATTATCTAATGCAACACTTTCATAAGCTATTGTTACGGTTATTTATGGATATAACAACTGCCTTTTTAAGCTATTATAACAGTTATCTTTGTATCGCTACGGTTATAAATACCTATTGGAACGGTTTATATGGCATTTTGGGACGATTTACTGGATCTACTGGAACGGTTTGCATTCTAATAGAACACCATTTGTGTCCTATTGCAACAGTTATGGTAGGCTATTGTAACAGTTCATATAAAATAGATATATATATATATATATATATATATATATATATATATATATATATATATATATATATATATATATATATATATATATATATAACACTAAAATTAAAATAAATCAGAAAATGAAATTATTAATATAAAAACTTGTCCAATAGGCTAATAATATCCATAATAGTAAATATTCTACCCCAAGTGCATAAGTTTAATACATTTCAAGATAGTAAGGTCCAAAATGTTACAACAAAAGATTCCTAGAACATTCATCTATAGCAATTCAAAATTCATTTTAAGTAAGGTCCAGATCTTCATTGCCTTCATCATCTATTTCTTCATCTACTCCACCTACAAAAGAGAATAAATTAAGTCATTACCTTTCATCTTTAAACTTTGAAAAAAATACTTTAGTCGAATAAATGATATGCAAGTGAATGCATACCTCTAAAGCTTGAAAGCAAATGCATGCAACATAGGAAATGGGAACACCCAAAAAGGCAACTTCAATAAAATATGCTCTTGTGAATGAGTTAGAGAACATGTTGACAGTGGTTAGAGAAGATAAACAGGAATGGAAAAAATAAACAGCAACAACCACAAAATGAATGACACAGCCAACATCTTCCAAACAAAGATTCATAATACCTATTGGACTGCTTCAATTTCCCGCAGTAGAATAATTACTCTGCGACAAAAAGTATCATTAAACACCAATATTAAGTCTTACATATTGGAGCCATTTTCTTTGATACTAAGCATGAAGCAAGAAGAGACACAAGACAAAATGAATTCCTAACATAGATATTTCTTGGAAATAACTTTGGGACAACAGAAATAAATACAAATAAGGACAATTTCTCTCTGTATTGGCTACTATTCTCACTTTCCGCCACAAAAAACTTTTCCAAAATTGAATCAGGAGAATCTAGAGAGCCAGCCGCATATAATTCTCTTCAATTAAGCTTTACTAAGAATGCAAATATAAGAGTTTTGAATAGTTAACAAACAAGGCCAATATAAGAGTTATGGAAGCACCTGGTGGTCCTAAACCCTCAAAGAACTTAAGTCATAGTATATATCTCATATTTTATTTCTATTTTTCGATCCACTAAACTATTACATGACCTATTGCATAAACGAAACCGAATTAGGTCACTCACCTACATGTATTTTAGTCTTTTTGTTGTTAGTTCGTCCGTCAGGCTAATCATCATGCGCAATTGCAATAAGATCAAATAGATTCAGCATCAAGAAATTTGATAAAAGATTTTTAAAAGGTAAAGCTTAGCAAAATATATATAAAAGAACTCTAACAAAATGAAAGGGGAGGGGAGGAGAATAGTGCGAGAGTTGCACATGACCAATTATCAGGTGGTTCATAGCATTAAATTGTAAAGATCGTGGGTACAAGGAAATTAACTAGCAGATAGCGTAGTTGTACACGCACATGAGAAGGAAAACCGTGAACATGAGCACAATGAACTACAGATTTGTTGTCCACCATTTAAAAACAAGAAAATATGCTAGCAGCATATTGTTTCGCACCTGCCTCCTCGGTATCATACTTACTCTGCAATGCTTTCCAAATTTTCTTTGCAGCAGAGTAAGTTCTATCATAAAAATTATCAGATAGACAATTAAGAAGATAATACCGACACTTGTATGAGTCATCGTTGTATTTTTCAATTTTGCTTGAAGGGAAATTAGCTCATCATCATTCATGGAGGATTTGTCTACTTTGCTAGGATTTTTCTCATTTAAAATGTAAGAAGCATTGAGAAGACTCAAATAAAAAAGTACTTTACCCGTCCATCTCTTGAAATGTGTACCGTTGAAATGTAATGGCTTATTGAGATCTCTCACCTTGATATCCGCGGATTTTTCAACTGTACACATTTAAATCTCCTTAAAATTTTTGGTGAAAACATAATTACAGTTGAAAATAAAATAAAATGAATAAAATATCTTCAGGCTGAGGCGCGGATATCTCGCTTTCTTTAAGGAGATTCAAGTCCATTGCAGCAAAGTTTTTCACTGGTGTCCAGCAGTAATCCTCTTGACCTATCTACCCCAGGATACAACAACCCGATCACGTCGTATGACTCGAAAAAACTATGGACAAGTTGTTGAGTTCAAAGTTCCACCAAGATGAACACATTCCTTCAACAAAAGTTTAAAAAAAAAAAAAAAAAAAAAAACTCTTCTTTTTTTCACAACTTTAATCTCACTTTATAAAAATACTCTACAATTATTTTTTCATACAACAATATGGAAAAATCTCCTATTTAAAGGTGTAAGAATTCTTATTTGAATTAAATTAGAAGAAAGTGGGGTAATAAGTTATAATATCATGGAAAACATAGATAATTAGTGGTAGAACATGGGAGAGGAGTTACAAAAGAGTTATGGCCATTTTTTACTTCATGGAGTACGGGAGTAATAGAAGTTATGGCCATTTTCTACATCATGAAGTAATGGAAGTTATAGAAATTTATTTTAATAATAATGCAATTACAGTAACAGTTTAATTCACGAAAAATAATAGATTCTCCCAAGCTGCAACATTATAGATGTATGAATTCATCAAACAACCATGTAAACGCTAACGTTCTATTTTTGTTTCATTTTTATATATTTACAGTGTAAATATTTATAAGATATGATTACTTATTAGGTAATTATAAGTAAATTTCTATTATACATATTAATGGGTGACAATACAAGAAAAGTATTTACAGAGACCGTCGTTCACAATTTCGTCCAAATTGATGAATGATGAATTACATTATAAAATCACAAAAATCTGTCATAGTTTTGTATGAGTCTGTTCGTCGTTAGTGTTAATATACTGTATGTATTTGTAAAATAATTTTGAAAATATAAATAAATATAAACAGAAATGTGTACGAACAGAAATAACAGAAAATCAATTCGAGCTCATTGAATTCACAGTGTTTCCTTAAGGAATTTAATCCCCTTCTAGTACCCAATCTTATGGATTATTTCCTCCCAGGATAGAACGAATTACACACTGGTGTAGTGGCACTTCAAACCCTAGTGTTTCAGCGAACACAAAGTTCAGGAGCATATCACACTTACTTTTGCTTTGTTTGATGCTAAATGTATGCAGAAGAAGGAGAGAAAACTCAAAAAATCGTAGTAAAATTCTGAGCAGAATAGTATTGTATTTATAGCCAAAAGTTGGGCTGAAAACTGAAGAGGTGCAACTTTTCAGAATGGCTGTTTATGCAAAACACCCATAGCATAAATGCCATTACATAAATGGCCATTTACTCAACAATAACAAGGGAAAATAAAGAGGGAAAATTGAAGAGGGTAGGTACTTTTTTGTTACCAAAACATAAAAACGGATTGGATTTCATATTAATATTTAATATTAATATTATGTTATTAAAACAAATATTTAATAATATTTCTATTAATATTTTACTATTAACAAATAAATTTGGTCCAAAATGTTAATCAATCGATCGATCATTTGACCAAATCCAAATCCATATCCGAATTCGAATCTGAATCCGAATCCGAATCCGAATCTGAAGCCGAAGCCGAAGCCGAGCTGAGCCGAGCGAGCGATGACGGCGTGAAGCTTGCTTTCTTCTCAACTCTTTAAGAGCTAGAAGAAGGGCAATTTCTTATATACCCATAAAAAACATCTTCCTCTTCCGATATGGGACAATGCCCATTTACCAAGGTGAACTTGAAATTTCACTCAAAATTTTTATTTCCCTCCATTTCCCATTCACCTTCTTTTAAGTATTTAATATATTAATTAAATACATTAATTAAAACCCAACAATCCCCCACATGAATGGGGAATGACTATATCACGGAAGTATACATGAAAAACTGTGTGATTCACAAGTAAGGATTAATTGCATCTGGATAAGTAGGTTTCCCTTTGAACTTTCCATAGTGAACATATGTCGGATATACTCGATCAATCGGTAGATTGGATATCTTTGAACCGTCAAACTTTGGTGTATACCTAGACAACCATAAGTCACACAACCAACCCTTAACCGTCTTTGGTTCTCATTGTTGTGTTCGTTTCACCCATGAACACCGCCTGGTTTCATAAGTGCGTGATAACTAGCCTTTCAAAGTTCTATTTGAAGCGGCTAACACTTCAAACTTACATAGGTGATTCCTAAACGTATCATCCCGTAGATACACTATTTGATATACCCCGTATCAAATTTAGAAATCATTAAAAAGCCTTAATGCTTTATCCTTGGAACTGAATATTATCTTATACGAGAATGGACCAAAAGTTTATTTGACAATGTTGAACTGTCATAAATGACTTTGTTTGATCTCCTTGAACCTAGATCTTGGGATATCCAGTCTTCTTGGTAGAGTTACCGCCGCTATGACTTGTTCTCGGCCACAGTCCCATTTCCCTTGATGATTTCTCAACTACATCTCTAGGTAGGCCTTTTGTAAGTGGATCTGCCACATTATCACTTGACTTTACATAGTCAATCGTGATAATTCCTCTAGAGAGTATGTCACGACCCCAGATCCGGTCGTGATGGTGCCCAACACATTGCTAAGCTAGCCTGACCAATCAATATCAACAACGGAGCTAAAAGCTCTCATTAACCCATTTAAGCATTTCAAAATATGAAACAATAGTAATACTTATACCAACAGCGGGGAGACCAAGTCCCAAAATATACTAACTCCCATAGACCGAAGGGTCAAGAGTCATGAGCCTCTAAAGAACATAAGTGTAATAAAGTTTATAACAAACTCGGTGCGGAAAAGAAAGACAACAAGATAAGAAATGACAGCTAGAAGGGGAGTCAGGTCCTGCGGACGCTGCAGCTACCTCGACTATCCCGCACAATGCCTCCGAGTAGCTACCGAATCAAGTCCGCTGAGAGGTACCTGGATCTGCACACAAGGTGCAGGGAGTAAAATGAGTACTGCCAGACTCAGTGGTAATAAACAAGGGTAAGACAGCGCAGATAAGAAATCCGCAATAAAGCACTATGTAAAACTATAATCGGCTACCCTGTCATAGAATCAATATTCACTGTACCTGTACCAACAAATACCAATAAATAGCATAACAGCTAGCAGATGTAGCTAAATGCAATGCAATGCATGATATGACCGCTACGGCGCGTAGCCCGACTCCAATTTTGGGTACCCGTGCTCACTGTGGGGGTTCAGACTCCGGAGGGGCTCCTACAGCCCAAGCACATCTCATAGAGATTTCCTGCGGCGTGCAGTCCGATCCAACATATATCTCACTGCGGCGCGCAGCCCGATCCACTACTAGTCAGCTAATATGCAGATACAGCCTCGCAGGCTCAAAAGTAGTTTTTGAAAACTCTTTTATCATTTTTCAGTTGGAAAACAGTAATATCAAGTTCCGGAGATTGGAATTAGCATAATAACAGAAATAGCTGCGGACTAGTAGTAAACTAGCATGTCTATATGATAAGACAATGATAACGATCCTCGCGGGATCCAATAACCGGCTCACGGCCCACAAGTATACTCAACCGCCCAAGAAGGGGGTTCAACGGCTCGAGAATAGCCAATAATATAATATCAACAGGTCGGACTAATATATAGTCTCCAGTTCATGATCGACCCCTCACTCTCAAGAGTGTGCGTGTCTCGCCGCTATACAGCGTCACAAAGTGGTATACCGGGGTTTCGAACCCGCTGGTCATCACTCACATCTATTACTCACCTCAATACAGCGCGACGACTATTCCGAAATGCCCTTGCCATGAGAATCAAGATCCGCACGTGTAGAATCTGATCAAATACAGTAAAAATATAACAAATTAGGCCAATGGGACGACACCCAATCAATACAACTCAATTTACATCAAAATTTCCAAAGTTGTCAAAACCCGACTTTCGGTACGCTTGTCGAAAAATCACGAAAGTCACATATTCGGAACCCTCATCTCAATACGAGTCTAAGCATATCAATTTTACCAAATTCGGACTTCATTTGCCCATTCAAAACCTTGATTTTCTAAAGTTCAAGCCTAGGGCTAAATCCTCCATAAATTACCCCAAATTCCTCCATTTTCATGATATAATTGCATAATATTACCAATACTAATCATAGTTTAAGTCCATAGTTGATTACCCGATGATTTCCCTTGAGTTTCTCTTCAAAATCGCCCAAATCGCCTCTAAAGCCGAGACCCAAATGTGTGAAATGTTTCTGAAATTTTCTAACTTCTGATACACTTAACTCACTGCGATTTTTGCTTCTGCGAACCATTTTCCGCCGCTGCGGAACCGCTTCTGCGACCAATTGGTCGCTCATGCGAACCCAGACCTATTTGGCCAATTCCGCTCCTGCGATCCGCGGACCGCTCCTATGGGTCCGCTCCTGCGGATTTTCATCTGCCCCTGCGGTCCTTTCCGCCTCTGCGATCGAGAGTCCGCTCCTGCGGACTCGCCTATGCGGTCAACAATCCGCTTCGGCGGTTTTCCCCCATCTCGCCTCTTGACCGCTTCTGCGGTCTCATCTTCGCTCCTGCGACGCCGCTTCAGCGGACATGATTCCGCTTCTGCGAATTTACTCGCTCCTGCGCCCCCTTGTCCGCTCCTGCGGACTCGCTCCTGCGCCCCCATTTCCGCAGGAGCGAAAACAACAGAACCAGAGTCAAAACCTGCAATTTTCCACATTTTCTCTCGTTTAGCCATCCGAAAACACCCCGAGGCCCCCGGGACCCCAACGAAAACCACCAACATACCCCAAAACACGATACGAACTTGTTCCAATCATAAAAACACCATCCTAAACATTAAAATCACCAATTACACACGGATTCAAGCCTAAATTCCTTAAAACTTTCCGAATTACACATTCCATCAAAAACCCGACTAAGCAACGTCCGAATGACCTGAAATTTTTCAGGCACATCTAAAATCACCTAACGGAGCTACTGCAACTGTCGGAATTCCATTCCGACCCCCGGATCAAAATCTCACCTACCGTTCGGATTTCGCCAAAATTCAACCTTCGCCAATTCAAGCCTAAAACTACATCGGACCTCCAAATTTAATTCCGATCGCTCCACTAAGTCACAAATCACCTCCCGGAACTAACCGAATCATCAGAATCCGATTTCGAGCCCTCTAACCAAATAGTCAACTCCGGGTTGACTTTTCTTATTCAAGTTCCCTTCACAAAGGCTATATGCCTCATTTCCAATCCAAATCACTCCTAACTCACCCGATAGACTTTAACACTGATATAAAAGCATAAAACATACAATTTTAACATAACGGGATGGTAATTTTCGTAATGACGGGCCGGGTCATTACATTCTCCCCAACTTAAACAAACGCTCGTCCTCGAGCGTACCAGAGTGGTACTAGAAGCAACTCAATAGCTGAATGACCTTACCGAGCATATATTCGGGCGATCACACGTCGCCCTATCTCTCATAAGCCTGAAACACCATATAGCTGAAATCTCACAGACCATCTTAACCATAAACCACATTGTACTTTCTGAAATCATATACCAATTGCTAATCCCATTCCTGTACTCAGGATACACTAGAATCCACTGCAATAAGCTATACTCACCACTCCGGGTGAGATCATATGATGTATCAAACAACCCAATCACTCGAGACGATAGTCTCTAATCACAACAACTGGCCACAATCACCAAATACTAGCTGAAAACCTCTTTCATTAGATAGAGTCTTATTCCAACACCTCCATATCCTGCCCACGGCAGCTGAAGCACGCGATATACCGAACCCATCTCTCGGGTTAACCATTCGTGAATCTATTTCCCTTTTTAAAACTCATACCACGATAGGTTTCGGAGCCAAACCTCGGTTTCTACCTTTCTAACAAGCTAAGATCCAATATGCTCGTATTCATTAATGACTCCAACGGTCATTTCGATTATAACACACCACACTGGTGATAAACACCTCAACACCGGCCTAAGCCACGACGAGCACAACATAGGCTCCAATAGAAACGTATGCACACACTCGAATCATGATAGCTCAATTCATGACAACTGTCTCCAGCAAATAGAGCTGCAATTTAATCCCTCTGTGCCATCATAATATAGAACTGAGACCGCGTCTCGCATTATAGAAATAAAGTACCCGAATCCTCCTCGAGAGGTCATAACATCACGTGGCCTTGCCACAATTTATGATTCTATCCAAACACTATTACTCATGAAACACCTCAAGTTACCAAGCTCAAAAAGGTTAGCCACGCACAGATCTAGGTCTTGAACCCACGCAATCAACCTCACCCACGGTGAAACAATTAACGTATGCTATGAAATCCTGAAAGGACACAACCGATGTGCCATTCGCCAAACGATACTCAATACGGACTTTTCCTCGGAAGCTAGGAAGTATTGTATAATATATAACTAACTCTATTTTCACATTACACTGTTGCGGCGTGCAACCCGCTCCAATGACATACCCGTGGCGGCGTGCCACCCGATCCAATATAGAACCCTCGCCAAAGAAATGCGCGTCGAGTCAAATGGCTCATTATGGTAAACATATATAGCCTCAAGTTCGGCCACAAGAAGCATATCCGACAAAGTTACTCAATACCGGAACCAAATCAACGATAGAAACCTCTGCATTGATATCCGCCACGAAGGCCCAACCGAACAAGCAATACCCACCAGCCGTCTGCTGGTCCTGAGGTACAACTACCCCGTTGGAGCATACTCTGATGCACTCTGCTACATAATTTGTGCCATACCATCATAGTCTATATCACATTAGTCTAGATAACCTGGCCCAATGATGACCAGCCAACAATCAAGTATCATAATCCAAATTCGTCATATCAAGCCGAGAGAGAAAGCCACTAGAGCTTCTAATTTTCGATAATCACAAAACGGTGTCGATACACATGATATACAACCACTACATAGGCGGACTAACGAGAACTTCAAGTCTCCAACACATATATAACACATGAATCACAATGCCTGATCTCGTACTTCATTGTACAAATACATAACGCACATCAAGTGTCTATTCATACCACGAAAGCCATTCAGAAATTTCACTATGCCATCAACGACTCGGTTATTATAGTCGATCCAACAAGAGAATACCACCATACCACTGGATATTATCAGTTTACATTACCTTGTCCTTTTGGACCATATACCCTGCCAAATTACTAGAATAGCAGTACCATTTTCTTTAGTCACCTGAAAGATCGATTCTTTAAATCACCTGCAGCCGCCCGCGCTGCTAAATAGTTTTAATGACTCCCCATATATTATGAACTGATCACAAAACCTTGAATATGCCATTATCAACTTTCTATAACACATCGCATATACCATACCACACTACGATAACATGGAAATTCATATTCATATCCTACGCCGCAACCATCGGTGCACTCAACTAGTCAAGGGCTTTCATGATCCCATATAGAGAAAACCCATTACACATTCCAAGCCTTGCATACCAACAGGAAAAGTACACTTATTTTCAAACCACGGTAAAACTCATCATAAACTCTTTCTCCCAATTACATTGCATAAGTTAAACTGCCAGGATTGAGTCCTTATACCCATATCAAGTTACACAACTGCCAGCACTCAAGAGCTTTGTTGCACAACATCTGCAAGACTCATTACTTCAAACACCTACCGGGAATTAATCGTATTCCTTATCATACCGCTTTGATTTATTAACAAGTTGCTCCATTTACTCAATTTCTTTTCTGAACCATCTTTAACTTAGTATTAGCCTTTACTGTAGCACTACCATAACTCAACTCATGTTACCACACGAGACTCGTACATAAGACCACACGGTCTAAAACCCATAGGCCACTCTCAATGTTTCCCAGAGTACCACATTCTACAATACTTGTTTTGAAGAACTTCATGCGATTTTTGAATTAGTATTATTACCTTCCAATACGGATACATAGAATCCCATCATTCACATAACATAGAACAAGTCTTGATCCCTTCTAACGAAAACACCATCTTTAGCCACATACATAATCTTAATGCATCCGTTACAAGCAAAATCTGGAACACCACAGGACTATTCTCGGGCGTCATTTATCCTTATTCAGTTGTAATTCAACTGTCTTATTGAACATAACCACTCGTTCCTTGCTAGAACTTTGACACCGCAAAACATGATTACATACCGATACAATTAGCTATCTTTCTTTTCTATACACCGAACATTCTTCACCAACATAAGTTCACAACATCCTAGTATTTCTTCATATCTACGAAGCACCATAACCTTTATCAAAATTTCCCAACATACCTAGAGACGGAGCCAACACAGCACACGACAGTGCAATCAGTTAATCAATAACAACCTCCCCAACTTAGCTCGGAGTCATACATCAAAGCACTTTTAGCCACTCATAGCCTTCTTACTCAAAAGATGCAACAAAGATCTAGTTAGATTAAACTCAAGTCATTTACAAGCTTCGGCGGAGGTTCGAATCATCAGAAATATTAATTCTTTTGTAATTCTTGCATTCATTCACACACAACAGTTACGCCCACTCTTTAGGTGACAAAAAGCTTTTCTAAGTCCCAAATTTTCCAAAAAAACATTCGGCAGAGTTCCCTTTGTAAATTGGCCTATCCACCTACCAGAGAATCACCAAACCATTCTAACAATACACCCACAACTCAACAAGATATCACAATGTATTTCAACAACATTAAATCTCAATACTATACGAATCATATTATCACAATTTATACTTGAACCTGCGTTGTACCTGCTCGAATCATAACACATATCAAATACCTTTCAATTACATATGAGGATCAACCCTCCTACTTCTTCTCAATTTAGCATTTCATCACAATACCTTCCACCAGGATACACATAGCAAAATCACTTTAGTCTTCCTGAGTTTAAACTCGTTCCACTACACCTAAGGCACTTTACCTTCCAATTACGAGATATGATAATTATTCACCATGCCCATAGCTCGGGGCTACACAACAAATTAGATAAGAGTCGAACAATTAATAGCTCATCCATTAGTAAGCCTCCCTAATACTCTACAGATCGGCACAAGGCCCCAAACACGGCTACTAGCCCAAATACATCGATATAAGCCGGTCTCAGTCATTATACACAGTAATCTATCAATCGGGAAGGATCAAGTCCAAATCCCCAGTCATAATACCACCACACTCGTCACATGACGCGTGTTCCATCTCAGGACAGCACTGTGTAGTGCAAATACGGGGTTTCAAACCCTCAATACATTATCTATTTCCACCACTCACAAAATCAGCACCTCAATGCTCAAGTCATAAACAAGGTCCAGCCTCAAGTCTTTCCGACAGGCCCAACATGATCTCGCAGAGATTATATCTTGCTTCTCGTTCGGGGAAATCACAAGCCATAAGGCAAATACATTACTGAGCGCTCGATGCGTACACAGGACGTATGGAAGGAATTTCAAAAATTATATCTCAAGCTGAATCAAGTGCGCACGATAAGAATTCCAAGAAATGTGAAGTGTTTCTTAAAGGTTCGCAGCCTCTCGAGGATAAGTACAGGCGTCCCCGTACCGATCCACAAGACTCTACTAACCGGCTCAAGACTCATGAGGCCTAGTAAACCTAGGCTCTGATACCAACTTGTCACGACCCCAGATCCGGTCGTGATGGCGCCCAGCACATTGCTAAGCCAGCCTGACCAATCAATATCAACAACGGAGCTAAAAGCTCTCATTAACCCATTTAAGCATTTCAAAATATGAAACAATAGTAATACTTATACCAACAACGGGGAGACCAAGTCCCAAAATATACTAACTCCCATAGACCGAAGGGTCAAGAGTCATGAGCCTCTAAAGAACATAAGTGTAATAAAGTTTATAACAAACTCGGTGCGGAAAAGAAAGACAACAAGATAAGAAATGACAGCTAGAAGGGGAGTCAGGTCCTGCGGACGCTGCAGCTACCTCGACTATCCCGCACAATGCCTCCGAGTAGCTACCGAATCAAGTCTGCTGAGAGGTACCTGGATCTGCACACAAGGTGCAGGGAGTAAAATGAGTACTGTCAGACTCAGTGGTAATAAACAAGGGTAAGACACAGCAGATAAGAAATCCGCAATAAAGCACTATGTAAAGCTGTAATCGAATACCCCGTCACAGAATCAATATTCACTGTACCTGTACCAACAAATACCAATAAATAGCATAACAGCTAGCAGATGTAGCTAAATGCAATGCAATGCATGATATGACCGCTGTGAGCACGTGATTTTTGCCCTATATGAGAATTACTCCCAAAAATTCAAAATAAAAGAGTTTTGTGTTGTTTGCAATTGTTGTGAATTTAGTGTCATTTTTAAAAATAATGACAATATATACATATACATATATATATATATATATATATATATATATATATATATATATATATATATATATATATATATATATATATATATATATATATATATATATATATATATATATATATATATATATATATATATATATATATATATATATATATATATATATATATATATATATATATATATATATATATATATATATATATATATATATCGCATTTGCATTTAGGATTTAATTCTACAATTAGGAGTAACTAATTTTATCTTACAAAAATGAAAATCACAAAAAATAGGCATCTTTTGCATTTTAGCCTTTAATGTCCAAATTGTGTGATTGTATTTTAATTACCATTTAAAATTAGGTGACAATTATTATTATGAGATTAGTATTTCAAGATAATTTTAGTTTTTATAAATTAATCTTAGTATTTTGGGCTTTATTAATTAGGAAGTTGAATAATGGAGAAGAACAAATTGGAAAAATTTGGATTGGGCCATCTTGCAAATTATGTTACAAGCCCAATCCTAAGAACCCTTACCCAACCCAAAACTCCTTGGCCCAAGAAGAAAATTTCAGATTTTTTAGCAAAAAATAATCATAATTACATGACATAAAGTAGTGGGGGCAAGGAAATCAAGGAAGAAAACAAGGAGAGGAAAACATGGATTAGTGGGTTTTCTTTAAATTAAAAAAATATTTTCTTTTTAATAAAAAATCTGAAAATTTTCGAAATTCTTGCCTATAAATAGAAGAGAGGATTTATGAAAAAAAGGTGGAAAAAAAGAGAGGAAAAATAGGAAGAGAAGTAAAAAATAAAAAAAATTCCCTGCTGTAGTATACACTCGATATACATTCTGGACACAGAAGTATACACGGCGGAAAAATGCAATTTTTGAGAGTTTCTTTTGAGAAGTGAAAAGAGTTCAAAGCTAGAAAGCCAAAACAAAGAGAAAATCTAGAATATATTTTTCTTTTCTATTTTTTACTGGTTTGTTTTTGTTTTTCTCCGTATTGCTGGGATTTTCGGGATTGAGGTGTTGAAGCTACTGCTGGTTGTTACTGTTGTTGTTGATGTATTTTCACCGCCTTGTTGATTTGCCATTTTCCCATTCCTTTCAAAACCAGGTACACTTCTCTACAATTGAAGTTGTATTGATGATTTGGATGAAATAAAAATGAAGATTCATTTTAAGTTTTCGTGTTAACAAATGTGTACTGTTAGCTTAATAGTTGTAGTGTTAGTTTGAATTTGAAGTTTATTTGTAGTGTATTACAATAGATTGCAGAGAAAAAAAACAAAACACAAAAGATGTAATAGCTTAGTGATAGAATAAGTAGTATAATAGTAGTATCGTAGTAGTAATAGCATATCACTTAGTTTAATTAGGTAAAAATATTAAAACATAAGTTAGCATATCATAAGTTCCCAAATCGTTAACTGTTCTTCCCAATAGTCTCATAAGCCATGATCACGTAGATAATCATCTGGTGTGGATCTACATTTTAGTATAAGTAAGTTTTAGAAGATAAAAGACATTAGTTCAAGTCAAGCGTAACTGATTTAATAACGTTGTAATGAACTAAGTCACTGTAAAACCCACTGTTTGGTCCTGTTTAAACCCTTAAATCGCTTAGATATAGAGACTCATATAGTTATTGCTTACATAATTAGTCTGCTTCTGTGAATCTAGGTTCAAATCTGATTGAGTTTTAAAAGGGAAAATAATTAGATATTGAAGCAATTCAATTAGGATGAACCGGTGATGATGAGAGGTATAGCTCGCAATGAAACTGGTAATATAGCAAACATCTGTGATTAATCGTTTAGTTTCTCTTTTGATGTTGTGAATAATTAGTTAAATCACTTTAATTTCCTAGTTAAGTAGGTTGTGTTCTAGAATACCTCCTTAGCAAATAATTAGATATTAGTATAAATTCTTAGTTTTGAGCGTATAGTGATAACAATGGATTGAGCTCTTCATGTACATAGTCCATTAACTTAAGACTACTGTTTTTTGTGTATTGGTTTCCTTATTAATAAATAAAGGTGATTTGATTTCATTTCCAATTCTGAGTATTTATTTCTTTATATGAATTTTGTGTTATACTCTTTGTTATTACAATTTGGTTCGGACCCTATGTGTAACGTGGGCCTGAACTGCCATACGAAACTGATTGGTCCATTGAAAGAAAGCCTGAAGACCGCCTGGGCTTTAAGGCTTGGGCTTCGCCCATTGCTGATCTAATTAATTGACGTGAAGGTCCAGGCCCAAATAACAATAGAAATCGAAAGGGCCAGAATGTTTAATATTAGAAATACGATTAAGGAAAAAACAAATATATAAAACATAGCCAAATACTAGATTTGAATCCTTTAATGAAAATTGGAACGAGCCTCGCCCGAATAACGAACGCCGGGGCCCTCATTTAGTAATAAGATAACATAGTGGATCCGGAGAGGCTAATAGCAAATTCCATAGCCTCTCCCAAAAGTTAAAAGCCGATAGACATCATTTAGGGCACGATTTTAATATACCTTCCATTGAACGAGTGTGCACTTGGTGCGACTCAAATCCAAATCTCGGCAAAGCTGAAATACACCGAAATTCATAGGCGTACTGGTTGCGGTATGACTCGAGGCGTGTTTTCGCGATGCCGCAAATTCTCTAAAAATAATACTTAATGTAAAAAGCACTATATGTTGTTAAAATCTGTGATTAAGTCAAACAAAAGTCGAGAACGACAATTGAGCGACCGTGCTAAAACCACGGAACCCGGGAATGCCTAACACCTTCTCCCGGGTTAACAGAGTTCCTTATCCGGATCTTTGCTTCGCAGACATTTTTTAAGAGTCAAATTCCTCGGATTCGGGATTAACCGGTGACTTGGGACACCATTATCATTCCCAAGTGGCGACTTTGATTAAATCTCAATAAAATCCCGAACCGATTGTCCTTTAATTGGAAAAACTCCTTCCCTTACGTTATTTTATCCATTTCGGATATTTGAGCGTCGGGGTATACCCTACGAGCGTATTTATATTTATGCTTATGTGGGGTAGTAAAAAGGGAGGTGTGACACCTCTGGCGACTCTACTGGGGATCCCAACCCCGAACTTCGGTTTCAGGGTTTAAGAACTCGAGCTCTTTAGAACCGCCATTCGCGTTATTGTTTGACTTCATTATATGATTTGAACAACATGCTATGTGCTTTATCGCTTTGATATTATGTGGATTGTATATAAAATTGTGCCGAAAACCTTTATCTCTTCACCCCCGGGGATGTGCTTACTGGTTGAGACTCCCCTTTCTGTTAAAGTCACCTTAAATTAAGAAAATAGAGGCCGGATAAGTTACAAAGCCGATTGACTCCGCGGGTCACCGGTACGTAGCCCCTCCTCGATTCGAGTTGTCCGCTCGGGTACACGGTCTAGCACTCTATGAAACCGTAAGATTTTTGAACATAGGTCTAAGACGATTATTTGCATCATATTTGACTTAGGGGACTCAACACAGGGGTTGGGTCCGTCTAGGACAGGTGACCCGGTATTGAAAAAGACCGAGCATGTTATGTGTTGCATTTTATTGTCCTTGATCGTTATGCGGACCGGCGGAAATCCCGAGGATAGAAAAATTGTTGAAAAAGAAAAAAAAGAGAGAAAGGAAAATAAGATTTATAGGAAATAGGTATCCGAAAATTTGAAAATCTGAAAAAAAGGTGGAACAATTTTGTCGAAATAATTGGTCAATTAATCTGACCGAACTACGCAGGTTTGATTCTCGCCATTAGGTGGGATACGTAGGCAACCCTCATCGGGTCCAACCACCCCTTTTAAAAAATCAAAAAAAAAATGTCGAATTGTAGTTTTCAATAAATCGAAGTGACGCTATTTTTGAAAATAGCCGAATATTCCGAAAGGATGCCGGAAGGTTATTTTTTGCAAAAATAGCCACTTTGAATCATTTTTAATAATTTGCGGGCACAGCCTTGAAATATTCCTTGTGGAAATGTTACAAGGCCATAGCCGCAAAATCAAGTCCGGGTTCACACCCCTTTTGCAAAAATAACCAAAAAATGTCAAATTTTTGATTTTATTATAAATAAGTCGGGTGATGCTATTCTTGCTTAAAATAAGCCGAATGTCCCTCAAAAGGACACCGGAAGGCTGTTTTTGCAAGAATAACCACTTTGAGTCATTTGTAAATAATTTTGGACACATCCTTGAAATATTCCCTCACGGAAATGTCGAAAGGCCGTATCCGCAAAATCAAGTTTTAAGCCATCTCTCAACTTTACAAAAATAACCACTTTATCAAATAAGCCATTACATGGCCGGAATTTTGCTGAAATAGCCACATTTTTGCATTTTAACTTCCTCAGTCTGGTGTTGGCCTGTGTCGGTGCTGAACGATGCCCCATAGGCCCCAGGATAAAATTTTGAATTTGCATCTTCTTAAATAAAAATTTTGCAATAAAGAGCCACTTTGTCTAAATAAGCCATTATATGGCCAATTTATGAAAATAGTCTTGTGTTGGTTTATGGTGATGCCGAACGATGCCCCATGAGCCACAGGATAAGAAAATTTCAAGTTTATCTTTCTTAAATAAATTTTGCAAAAATAGTCATTTTGTCAAATAAGCCATTATGTGGCCAATTTTGTAGAAATAGTCATAATTGACACCAAATATTCTTATTCTTGTAGAAATCTCCTACACAAGTTTGTAGTTGGAGTCGGCTTCTATAATTTTCCTTCAAAGAAAAAAAAATCAAATAAACATCTCTTTATTTCTTGCATTAATTTGCAAGAACTACGCTCGGTCTGATTCATGCGGGGTCATGATACGTAGGCAATCCACATAGGATTCGACCATATCCATAACCAAAAAAAAAAAAAAAAAAAAAAAACTACAAAAGAAAAAAAAAGAGGAAAAATGAAAAAACCAGAAAAAGGGAAAAAGAAAAGAAAATAGAAAAAAAAAAGAATGATCAATAAGCGGGATACTTTAATGCTGACATGCTGGCTTCGTTTTGTTGTGTCCATTTTCAGAAAGGTGGTTGGTTGTGGTTCCCAAGATAACTCTTCCCTATAATACAAGGTCAGAGGACAATGGCAGAGAATCTCAAGACAGAGTGGGTTGGTACCGGTACCCGACAACAGCTGGTTGAACGGAATCACATGTTAGTGGAAGAAGTCAAAATATTAAGACAACACGTGGCTGAAATGTATCGGGCATGGATGGATGGAAAAACACCACCCCCGCCACCACCTAGTTTCATGGACCCGGTCCTTACACTGAACCCGATGCCAAATATACCTGCCTACCGCAGCCTTTCTAGCCGCTCGAGTAGCTCAATTAATCGTCCCCCAGCTATGCTTTCCCAACACTACTTCCATCCCCAACCCCACTACTCTCCCGGGGGCACCCAAAATCGTACTTCACCTTCCATGTACCCAATTCCACAAAAAGCCTACCGACCCCCACAAACATACCGGAAACCCCCTGGGTCAGGTTTCAAGCCAAACAAGGCGTTTAGGGAGGAAAGGTTGCTGAAGCGAGAAAAGGCTTTCACCCCTATCGGAGAATCATATACCAGCCTTTATCGAAAGGTTGAATCATGTTGGCTTGATTAAGACGCTCGCCAGATGTATTCCAAATCCTCTTGCAAGAAGCTTCGATCCTACCGCACGATGTGTATACCACTCCAATGCTCAAGGGCATGATGTTGAAAGATGTTGGAATTTGAAAGAGGAAATAGAAAGAATGATTCAGGCAGGAATGATTGCGGTCCAAGACACTGGCACCCTGAACATTACACAGAATCCTCTACCTGCATGTGACGTTGTGCATTTTGTGGGGACGATGCCCGATGACGAGGGTGAAGAGATTTTTCTTTGGAAGCCGAGGATATTGAAATAGAAAGCGATCTTAATGCAGAATACAATGGCTAAGATGCCAAGTTTGTCAATTGGGAAGGTGCTCCAACTCTTGGAGTTTTGGAAGTATTATTTTGGTGTCATTTCTGTTACCCAGGTTATTTCAGGGTTGTAATCCGGACGTTGTCTTGAGAGTCAAAACCATTCTATCTTTGCTTTGTTTAGTAATAAAAATTGTTTAGGGCCGTCTAGGTTTGTAATTCTAGTCTAGTCTGTTCGTTTTATTTCAACCCATCTGTTTAGTACAACTCTTTGTTTCCCATCATTCCTAGTCATTCCATTTCTGATCACTTTGCATTTCTTCTCATACTGACTTTAGCAACATGACATGCACAAAATTCTAAGCCTGGTTTTTAAAAGTCAATGAAATAATGTTAAAGATGTAATGATACTCGGAAGAAACATTGGAATACTGTGAAGCCGGAATCAAGTGAAAACTGGAAAGGGTAACATAAAAAATGCCTTGGAAATGCATCATCGGTTAAAAGCCAAAGGCAAAAGTACCCCAAAGCTAAAGGAACCATTCGTGGTATCGGGATTGTTGCCCAATGGCACTAAGAGTCGTCAAGGCAAAATGTGAATCAAAGGTGTTTAACCGTATAGTTTGTACTTGGTAGGTTTTAAAGAATGGAATGACGAAGGCGTTTCGTTCGGTTATCCAAACACTTCGTCCATTGCTACCCCTTTGAGCCATATTATATTTTCTTTCATATCCCTCTTTCGAAATCAACAACAAAAAATTGAGGATTGAGCAAGAAACAAAAGAAAAAAAAAAGAAGAAAAAGAAAAAGAAAAAGAAAAAGAAAAGAAAAAAGAAAAATCGGGAGAAGTCAAATCATAACAAGGAGGCGATCTCATAATCTGAACTACGTCTAACTTGATCCCGAAAGGGTACGTAGGCAGCCACACTGAGGTTCAGTCACAATAAAGGAAAAATCAAAAAAATTCCCCAAGAAGGTAACTGGGGCTTGATTTATGGTTGTTGAATGAATAAAGATTCCGAAAGTTGTAATTTTATCCTACAATGAAATATTTTGAGCCTTTATCCCAATCAAAAGCCTACATTACAGTCCAAAGGAAGACCTTCCGATCAATCTTCAAGAAATGCTGAGTCAAGCAAACAAAGGTCAATCACATCAGGGGCAATACTCCAGTCCGAACAAAGGAGAATGAAGAATTAGAGAAAGATGACGAGAACCACCACGAGACTCCAGATGAGAGAAATCAAAATGAGAGAGTCTTATCGGTGAAAACCCGCACGGGCACCGTAAGGCGACGGTGAGTCGAGAGAAAGAAAGAGCAAATGAGAGAGGCTTGTTGGTGAAAACCCTATGGGCACTACAAGTCGACTAGGGATCAGATCAAAGAAATGAAGTGTTGAAGACCGGTTTCACGGCAGAACTTGCAACAAGAGTTGAACATCAGATTTGCTATACAAAGAAGGCTGAAGTGCATGTTAAGGTCGCTAGAGTTGGTATTCACATCCAATAGGTCATTCTTCTGTTAGGTTTCTTGTTAGGAATTGTATCTTCCTTTCTCTCTATCCTTCACACCTTTTTTTACCCTCCCTCTTATCGAGTCAGTCAGGTCATAACAAGTATAGAAATGATTCCAAAATTTTCCATCAAGCTTTCCAATTGCACAAGATGGGATTTGGCCAACACGACAATTGTCGTAAGTCAGGAAAAGGCAAGGCCAGTGCTTTAAGATAAAAGAGCAATATGTGCAATGGAGCGGGCAACAATAAAATGTTTGGGGTGCGTACAAGACGCAAAGGTCGGCAAAGTGCCAACTCGAGAAGAATATAACAAATGGAAATAGGGGAGTGTATTCTGACAAAAGAAAGAGCCAGTCAAGAAACACCCTAAGGTTATCCAATGAAATCATTGAAGAAATCGTAGACTTCAAGATCGGAATTGTGAGATCCGTCAAGAATGGAAGAACATACATGCCTAAAGAGAGGCGGATTTTGAACAAAGAAGAAGTGAAAACGGATAGTCGGTGAACAGGCCAAGCATTCAAGCGGGAAGTTCAAGGCCACAACCAACCACCGCATTTTTAAACTAACAGAGTTTTCTTTGCTTTGAAACAGGAGCAAAAGATATTGTCAAACTGGGGCAGGAAAAATTTTCTGTCATCGGATAATCATCCGAAAAGCACGAAGGTGAATACAATTGTTTTGAAGATGAACAAGGCAAGTTGAAAGGTGAAGGAAACAACTGTTAGAGAATGATAAGATCTTAGTCTGTTGAAACTTTCTCCTAAGACAAAAGTCTTAGTCCGATGAATTTTTCACCTAAGATGAATGGATAAAATCTTAGTCTGCTGAATCTTTCTCCCAAGATAAAAGTCTTGGTCTGATGAATTTTTCACCTAAGATAAGAGATAATGCAATGTGAAAACAAAAGGAAGGCAGAAGCCAATGAAAGTAGAAGTTGGAAAAGGAAATGAAGCATAATTCAAAACAAAAGGAAAGGCATAATTTGAAAGGTAAAATCAGAAGTTTGGAAAATAAAGAAGGTAAGGAGTTGAAAAGAAAGAAAAGTTTGTTGAATTTGAAAGGCTTAAGAAAGTCTGAATTGCAAATGGACCCAGTCCGAAGAGTTATCTCCTGGAGTCATAAACTCAGTCCGATGGATAATCCTCCTGAGATTACATTGAAATGGATATAGTCTAGTGAGAATGAAAATCTTAGTCTGTTGAATCTTTCTCAAGATAAAAGTCTTGGTCTGATGAATTTTTCACCTAAGATGAAAGGAAACAATCTTAGTCTGTTGAATCTTTCTCCCAAGATAAAAGTCTTGGTCTGATGAATTTTTCACCTAAGATAAAGAGATAATGAAATGTGAAAACAAAAGGAAGGCCGAAGTCGATAAAAGTAGAAGTTGGAAAAGGAAATGAAGGCATAATTTGAAAAGAAAAGGAAAGGCATAATTTGAAAGGTAAAATCAGAAGTTGGAAAAGAAAGAAAGGTAAGAAGTTGAAAGGAAAGAAAAGTTTGTTGAATGTGAAAGGCTTAAGAAAGTCTGAATTGAAAACGGACCCAGTCTGATGAAGTATCTCCTGGAGTCATAAACTCAGTCCGATGGATAATCCTCCTGAGATTACATTGAAATGGACATAGTCCAGTGAGATACAATCTTAGTCTGTTGAAACTTTCTCCCAAGATAAAAGTCTTGGTCCGATGAATGTTTCACCTAAGATAAAGAGATAAGCAGCCGAAAGTTACACGGCAGGAGAAAAGCAAAAAAAGAGGAAGGCAATAAGAAGCAGGGACGGCAGATGCCAGTTGCCAGCAGTTTATATCTAATAAATTTTGTTTCATGAAGGAACAAATTGTCACTCATCACTTTAAAGTGAATGTGACCGATGTGGAAAATAGAAAACACCAAAAAGAGAAAGTCTGCCGAATAAGTGGAGAAATTCACAGGCGAGAGATAAGTTGGTAAAAGAAAATACCAAAAGAGGAAGGTAACATCTTTTAAAATCCACTCCCAGTCCTCAGGCTGAGGGAATATTTTCTGCATCGCATTGCACGTTTAAATTCCGTTAGGCGCCCACCTTCAAATACGGGAATATTTTCTGCATTCGCATTGCACGTTTAAATTCTGTTAGGCGCCCACCTTCTAATACGGGAATATTTTCTCCATTCGCATTGCACGTTTAATTTCTGTTAGGCGCCCACCTTCAAATACGGGAATGCTTTTCTGCATCGCATTGCACGTTTAAATTCCGTTAGGCGCCCACCTTCGAATACGGGAATATTTTTCCGCATCGCATTGCACGTTTAAATTCTGTTAGGTGCCCACCTTCTAATACGAGAATATTTTCTGCATCGCATTGCACGTTTCAATTCGTTAGGCGCCCACCTTCAAATACGGGAATACTTTCTCCATCGCATTGCACGTTTCAATTCCGTTAGGCGCCCACCTTCTAATACGGGAATATTTTCCGCATCGCATTGCACGTTTAAATTCGGTTAGGCGCCCACCTTCAAATACGGGAATATTTTCTGCGCATCGCATTGCACGTTTAAATTTCGTTAGGCGCCCACCTTCTAATACGGGAATATTTTCCGCATTTCGCATTGCACGTTTAAATTCCGTTAGGCGCCCACCTTCAAATACGGGAATACTTTTCGCATCGCATTGCACGTTTAATTTCGTTAGGTGCCCACCTTCGAATACGGAATATTTTTCTGCATCGCATTGCACGTTTAATTTCGTTAGGTGCCCACCTTCGAATACGGGAATACTTTTCTCGCATCGCATTGCACGTTTAATTTCGTTAGGTGCCCACCTTCGAATACGGGAATATTTTTCCGCATCGCATTGCACGTTTAAATTCCGTTAGGTGCCCACCTTCGAATACGGGAATACTTTTCCGCATCGCATTGCACGTTTAAATTCCGTTAGGTGCCCACCTTCAAATACGGGAATAATTTTCTGCATCGCATTGCACGTTTAATTTTTGTTAGGTGCCCACCTTCGAATACGGGAATACTTTTTTGCATCGCATTGCACGTTTAATTTCTGTTAGGCGCCCACCTTCAAATACGGGAATATTTTTCTGCATCGCATTGCACGTTTAAATTCTGTTAGGTGCCCACCTTCGAATACGGGAATACTTTTCTGCATCGCATTGCACGTTTAATTTCTGTTAGGCGCCCACCTTCAAATACGGGAATATATTTCTGCACATCATGGTTTATATAGCTAAAAGCCCACACTGGGGCAGAAAAAGAAAAAAAGTAGTTTGTTGTTTTTGTTTTGAGCAGGTTCAGCTCGAGGGCAAGAAGTACCATTGAAAATCAAAAAAAAGAAGAAGAGGAAAATAAGAAAGGAAATCAACAAAAAAGGGAGAGTGAGCATCTCAAAAAATCAAAGAAAAAGAGACAATGAGAAGCAAACAAAAGCTAGGATAGGAATAATTGTAATTGTAGAATCTTAGCTTAGAATAACTTCTTCATTTTACATTCCCCCCGGTGTAATAAGGAGGTCAACAAGCAGTAACCGCAACAGCAGCAACAGTAACAGCAAAAATCGCAGTTTCATTGGTAGTCCCAGCTACCAAAATTTTCCGAACTACATTGACCTGATTCTCTTTTAGCCAGGGATATGTAGGAAACCTCTTGAAGCAAAGGTTCGGTCAAAATTTTGAAAAAAAAAAAAAATGCTTCTCACGGAGTGCTCAAACGGGCAAAAATCGCTCGTATCCGCTCACTTGTCTTTGCACATAAACTCTTCGTGTTAACGCGCAAAGAGAGGCAGCTGTGAGCACGTGATTTTTGCCCTATATGAGAATTACTCCCAAAAATTCAAAATAAAAGAGTTTTGTGTTGTTTGCAATTGTTGTGAATTTAGTGTCATTTTTAAAAATAATGACAATATATACATATATATATATATATATATATATATATATATATATATATATATATATGTCATTTTTAAAAAATAATGACAATATATATATATATATATATATATATATCGCATTTGCATTTAGGATTTAATTCTACAATTAGGAGTAACTAATTTTATCTTACAAAAATGAAAATCACAAAAAATAGGCATCTTTTGCATTTTAGCCTTTAATGTCCAAATTGTGTGATTGTATTTTAATTACCATTTAAAATTAGGTGACAATTATTATTATGAGATTAGTATTTCAAGATAATTTTAGTTTTTATAAATTAATCTTAGTATTTTGGGCTTTATTAATTAGGAAGTTGAATAATGGAGAAGAACAAATTGGAAAAATTTGGATTGGGCCATCTTGCAAATTATGTTACAAGCCCAATCCTAAGAACCCTTACCCAACCCAAAACTCCTTGGCCCAAGAAGAAAATTTCAGATTTTTTAGCAAAAAATAATCATAATTACATGACATAAAGTAGTGGGGGGCAAGGAAATCAAGGAAGAAAACAAGGAGAGGAAAACATGGATTAGTGGGTTTTCTTTAAATTAAAAAAATATTTTCTTTTTAATAAAAAATCTGAAAATTTTCGAAATTCTTGCCTATAAATAGAAGAGAGGATTTATGAAAAAAAGGTGGAAAAAAAGAGAGGAAAAATAGGAAGAGAAGTAAAAAATAAAAAAAATTCCCTGCTGTAGTATACACTCGATATACTTTCTGGACACAGAAGTATACACGGCGGAAAAATGCAATTTTTGAGAGTTTCTTTTGAGAAGTGAAAAGAGTTCAAAGCTAGAAAGCCAAAACAAAGAGAAAATCTAGAATATATTTTTCTTTTCTATTTTTTACTGGTTTGTTTTTGTTTTTCTCCGTATTGCTGGGATTTTCGGGATTGAGGTATTGAAGCTACTGTTGGTTGTTACTGTTGTTGTTGATGTATTTTCACCGCCTTGTTGATTTGCCATTTTCCCATTCCTTTCAAAACCAGGTACACTTCTCTACAATTGAAGTTGTATTGATGATTTGGATGAAATAAAAATGAAGATTCATTTTAAGTTTTCGTGTTAACAAATGTGTACTGTTAGCTTAATAGTTGTAGTGTTAGTTTGAATTTGAAGTTTATTTGTAGTGTATTACAATAGATTGCAGAGAAAAAAAACAAAACACAAAAGATGTAATAGCTTAGTGATAGAATAAGTAGTATAATAGTAGTATCGTAGTAGTAATAGCATATCACTTAGTTTAATTAGGTAAAAATATTAAAACATAAGTTAGCATATCATAAGTTCCCAAATCGTTAACTGTTCTTCCCAATAGTCTCATAAGCCATGATCACGTAGATAATCATCTGGTGTGGATCTACATTTTAGTATAAGTAAGTTTTAGAAGATAAAAGACATTAGTTCAAGTCAAGCGTAACTGATTTAATAACGTTGTAATGAACTAAGTCACTGTAAAACCCACTGTTTGGTCCTGTTTAAACCCTTAAATCGCTTAGATATAGAGACTCATATAGTTATTGCTTACATAATTAGTCTGCTTTTGTGAATCTAGGTTCAAATCCGATTGAGTTTTAAAAGGGAAAATAATTAGATATTGAAGCAATTCAATTAGGATGAACCGGTGATGATGAGAGGTATAGCTCGCAATGAAACTGGTAATATAGCAAACATCTGTGATTAATCGTTTAGTTTCTCTTTTGATGTTGTGAATAATTAGTTAAATCACTTTAATTTCCTAGTTAAGTAGGTTGTGTTCTAGAATACCTCCTTAGCAAATAATTAGATATTAGTATAAATTCTTAGTTTTGAGCGTATAGTGATAACAATGGATTGAGCTCTTCATGTACATAGTCCATTAACTTAAGACTACTGTTTTTGTGTATTGGTTTCCTTATTAATAAATAAAGGTGATTTGATTTCATTTCCAATTCTGAGTATTTATTTCTTTATATGAATTTTGTGTTATACTCTTTGTTATTACAATTTGGTTCGGACCCTATGTGTAACGTGGGCCTGAACTGCCATACGAAACTGATTGGTCCATTGAAAGAAAGCCTGAAGACCGCCTGGGCTTTAAGGCTTGGGCTTCGCCCATTGCTGATGTAATTAATTGACGTGAAGGTCCAGGCCCAAATAACAATAGAAATCGAAAGGGCCAGAATGTTTAATATTAGAAATACGATTAAGGAAAAAACAAATATATAAAACATAGCCAAATACTAGATTTGAATCCTTTAATGAAAATTGGAACGAGCCTCGCCCGAATAACGAACGCCGGGGCCCCCATTTAGTAATAAGATAACATAGTGGATCCGGAGAGGCTAATAGCAAATTCCATAGCCTCTCCCAAAAGTTAAAAGCCGATAGACATCATTTAGGGCACGATTTTAATATACCTTCCATTGAACGAGTGTGCACTTGGTGCGACTCAAATCCAAATCTCGGCAAAGCTGAAATACACCGAAATTCATAGGCGTATTGGTTGCGGTATGACTCGAGGCGTGTTTTCGCGATGCCGCAAATTCTCTAAAAATAATACTTAATGTAAAAAGCACTATATGTTGTTAAAATCTGTGATTAAGTCAAACAAAAGTCGAGAACGACAATTGAGCGACCGTGCTAAAACCACGGAACCCGGGAATGCCTAACACCTTCTCCCGGGTTAACGAGTTCCTTATCCGGATCTTTGCTTCGCAGACATTTTTAAGAGTCAAAATTCCTCGGATTCGGGATTAACCGGTGACTTGGGACACCATTATCATTCCCAAGTGGCGACTCTGATTAAATCTCAATAAAATCCCGAACCGATTGTCCTTTAATTGGAAAAACTCCTTCCCTTACGTTATTTTATCCATTTCGGATATTTGAGCGTCGGGGTATACCCTACGAGCGTATTTATATTTATGCTTATGTGGGGTAGTAAAAAGGGAGGTGTGACAACCGCTACGACGCGTAGCCCGACTCTAATTTTGGGTACCCGTACTCACTGTGGGGGTTCAGACTCCGGAGGGGCTCCTACAACCCAAGCACATATCATAGAGATTTACTGCGGCGTGCAGCCCGATCCAACATATATATCTCGCTGCGGCGCGCAGCCCGATCCACTACTAGTCAGCTAATATGCAGATACAGCCTCGCAGGCTCAAAAGTAGTTTTTGAAAACTCTTTTATCATTTTTCAGTTGGAAAACAGTAATATCAAGTTCCAGAGATTGGAATTAGCATAATAATAGAAATAGCTGCGGACTAGTAGTAAACTAGCATGTCTATATGATAAGACAATGATAACGATCCTCGCGGGATCCAATAACTAGCTCACGGCCCACAAGTATACTCAACCGCCCAAGAAAGGGGTTCAACGGCTCGAGAATAGCCAATAATACAGTATCAACAGGTCGGACTAATATATAGTCTCCAGTTCATGATCGACCCCGCACTCTCAAGAGTGTGCGTGTCTCGCCGCTATACAGCGTCACAAAGTGGTATACCGGGGTTTCGAACCCGCTGGTCATCACTCACATCTATTACTCACCTCAATACAGCGCGATGACTATTCCGAAATGCCCTTGGCACGAGAATCAAGCTCCGCACGCGTAGAATCTGATCAAATACAGTAAAAATACAACAAATTAGGCCAATGGGACGACACCCAATCAATACAACTCAATTTACATCAAAATTCCCAAAGTTGTCAAAACCCGACTTTCGGTGCGCTTGTCGAAAAATTACGAAAGTCACATATTCGAACCCTCATCTCAATACGAGTCTAAGCATATCAATTTTACCAAATTCGGACTCCATTTGCCCATTCAAAACCTTGATTTTCTAAAGTTCAAGCCTAGGGCTAAATCCTCCATAAATTACCCCAAATTCCTCCATTTTCATGATATAATTGCATAATATTACCAATACTAATCATAGTTTAAGTCCATAGTTGATTACCTGATGATTTCCTTGAGTTTCTCTTCAAAATCGCCCAAATCGCCTCTAAAGCCGAGACCCAAATGTGTGAAATGTTTCTGAAATTTTCTAACTTCTGATACCATTAATTCACTGCGATTTTCGCTTCTGCGGATAAAATTCCGCCCCTGCGGAACCGCTTCTACGACCTTTTGGTCGCTTCTGCGAACCCAGGCCCTTTTGGCCATTTCCGCACCAGCGATCCAAGGACCGCCCCTGCGCATTCGCTTCTGCGGAATGATTCGCTTCTACGGCCAAGAGTCCGGTCATGCGGAGTCGCCTATGCGGTCAACAAATCTGCTACTGCGGTTTCCCCCATTTCTCTCTTGGCCGCTTCTGCGGCCTCACCTTCGCTCCTGCGACGCCGCTTCAGCGGAGACTATTCCGCTTCTGCGAAGTCACTCGCCCTTGCGCCCTCTTGTCCGCTCCTGCGGACTCGCTCCTGCGCCCCCATTTCCGCAGGAGCGAAAACAACAGAACCAGAGTCAAAACCTGCAATTTTCCACATTTTCTCTCGTTTAGCCATCCGAAAACACCCCGAGGCCCCCGGGACCCCAACGAAAACCACCAACATACTCCAAAACACGATACGAACTTGTTCCAATCATAAAAACACCATCCTAAACATTAAAATCACCAATTACACACGGATTCAAGCCTAAATTCCTTAAAACTTTCCGAATTACACATTCCATCAAAAACCCGACTAAGCAACGTCCGAATGACCTGAAATTTTGCAGGCACATCCAAAATCACCTAACGGAGCTACTGCAACTGTCGGAATTCCATTCCGACCCCCGGATCAAAATCTCACCTACCGTTCGGATTTCGCCAAAATTCAACCTTCGCCAATTCAAGCCTAAAACTACATCGGACCTCCAAATTTAATTTCGATCGCTCCACTAAGTGACAAATCACCTCCCGGAACTAACCGAATCATCAGAATCCGATTCCGAGCCCTCTAACCAAATAGTCAACTCCGGGTTGACTTTCCTTATTCAAGTTCCCTTCACAAAGGCTATATGCCTCATTTCCAATCCAAATCACTCCTAACTCACCCGATAGACTTTAACACTGATATAAAAGCATAAAACATACAATTTCAACATAACGGGGTGGTAATTCCCGTAACGACGGGCCGGGTCGTTACAGAGTAATTGACTAACGGTTTTATGTCTTCGTCGTATATGACGAGATTTACCGTTATACATAATGCTCCCAACCCTTTCAATTGCCTGGCTTGACTATCACAGTGTATGCATATTGGTGCCAAGGGTTTGGACCAAAATGGAATATCTTCCAAGAAATTCTAGAGCCATTTAGCTTCTTCACCGGCTTTATCCAAGGATATGAATTCAGCCTCCATTGTAGAGCGGGCAAGACAAGTTTGTTTGGACGACTTCCAAGAAACCGCTCCTCCACCAATGGTGAATACATATCCACTTATGGACTTGGAATCAGTTCATATGGTGATCTAATTTGCATCACAGTATCCCTCAATGACCGCAGGATATTTAATGTAGTGCAAAGCAAAGTCCTGGGTATGTACTAAGTATCCCAAAACTCGTTTCATGGCCATCCAATAAGATTGACCTGGATTTCTCGTATATTGACTCAATTTACTTATAGCACAGGCTATATCTGGTCATGTACAATTCATGATGTACATTAAGCAACCCAACACACGAGCATAATCCAATTGTGATATGCTTTGGCCTTTGTTCTTTTCTAATGCAAGATTCACGTCAATTGGAGTCTTTGCAACTTTAAAGCCCAAGTACTTGAATTTTTAAAGTATTGTCTTGATATAATGAGATTGTGACAATGCCAGACCTTGGGAAGTCTTATGGATCTTAATTCCCAGAATTAAATCAGCAACTCTCAAGTCTTTCATATCAAACTTGCTAGTTAGCATACGCTTAGTAGCATTTATATTGTCAATGTCATTACTCATTATGAGCATATCATCCACATATAAGCAAACAATGACTATGTGATTTGGAACATTTTTAATGTACACACATTTATCACATTCATTTATTTTAAACCCATTTGACAATATTGTTTGGTCAAATTTCGCATGCCATTGTTTGGGTACTTGTTTTAGTCCGTAAAGGGACTTAACAAGTCTACAGACCTTCTTTTCTTTACCTGGAACCACAAACCCTTCTGGTCGTTCCATGTAGATTTCTTCCTCTTGCTCTCCATTTAAGAAGGCCATTTCAAGATCATAAATCGAAGCTAATGCTACTAACGTTCGTACGGACGTAATTCTTGTAACTGGAGAGTATGTATCAAAATAATCAAGACCTTCTCGTTGTCTATACCCTTTGACCACAAGTCTTGCCTTATATTTGCCAATAGTGCCATCATCTTTCATTTTCCTCTTAAAGATCCATTTAGAACCCAACGGTTTATTTCCAGGAGGAAGATCAACCAATTCCCATGTATGGTTGTTCAATATGGATTCTATTTCACTATTGACTGCCTCTTTCCATAACAATGATTCCGAAGAAGACATAGCTTCTTTAAATGTTTGAGGCTAATTTTCCAATAAAAAAAGTCACAAAATCTGGTCCAAATGAAGTAGATGTTATTTGACGTTTACTATGACTTGGATCCTCCTGGTTAAGTGTACTTTCTTTTTTTCTTCCCAATGTCGTTTAGATCCTTTACTAATCGACTCACATTCCTTTTTATACGGATATATATTGTCAAAGAACTCAGCGTTATTTGATTCTATAATCATATTATTGTGAATGTGGGGGTTTTCTTATTTATGAACCAGAAATTGATATGCTTTACTATTAGTCACATATCTTATAAAAACACAATCAATGATTTTCGGTCCTACTTTTACCCTTTTGGGTTTAGGAACTTGCACTTTTTCCAAACACCCCCACACTTTAAAATAATTTAAGTTGGGCTTTCTTTTTTTCAATTTTTCATATAGAATGGATTGTGTTTTTCTATGGGGTAATCGATTTAATATTCGGCTAGCCGTAAGTACGGCTTCCCCCCCACAAGTTCTGTGGCAAACCAGAACTTATCAATAATGCGTTCATCATCTCCTTTAATGAACGATTCTTTCTTTCTGCAATCCCATTGGATTGGGGCGTGTAAGGGGTCGTTGTTTGATGAATAATTCCATATTCTAAACATATTTGTTCAAAAGGAGATTCATATTCATCACCCCTATCACGTCTTATCATTTTGATTTTCTTGTTAAGTTTTGTTTCAACTTCATTTTTGTATTGCTTGAATGCCTCTATTGCTTCATCTTTACTATTAAGTAAGTAAATATAGCAATATCGAGTACTATCGTCAATAAAAGTTATGAAATACTTATTTCTACCGTGAGATGGTATTCATGTCACAAATATCTGTGTGACTTAAGTCTAAATGATTTGAATTCCTTTCAACTGACTTATAAGGATGTTTAACATACTTAGATTCCACACATACTTGACATTTTGATTTGTCACATTCAAATTTAGGAAATACTTCCAAATTAATCATTTTTGTATGGTTTTATAATTGACATGACCCAAACGTATATGCCATAATTCATTTGACTCAAGTAAGTAAGACGAAGCTAAAATTTTATTATTATTTTCAACCACCATTACATTCAGCTTGAAAAGGCCCTCAGTGAGGTAACCTTTTCCTACAAACATTTCATTCTTACTTATTACAATCTTATCGGAAACAAAAACATATTTAAAGCCATTCTTAACAAGAAGTCTAGTAGAGACCAAATTCTTCCTAATCTCAAGAACATGAAGGACGTTGTTCAAAGTCTCCACTTTGCCGGAAGTCATTTTGAGAAATATCTTCCCACATCCTTCAAAATCTTGGCCTTTGAAGCATTCCCCATAGAAATCGTCTCATCTGGTCCAACAGGAGCATAAGTAGCAAATGCTTCTCTAACAGCACAATCATGGCGAGTGGCTCTAGAATCAATCCACCACTCTTTAGGATTGCCTCCCAAATTGCATTCGGAAAGCATGGCACATAAGTCATCAACATCATCATACTTTTCAACCATGTTCGCTTAACCCTTCTTCTTGTCTTTTTTTGGAGCATCACACTCCGTAGACTTGTGTCTGGTATTTCCACATTTGTAGCAGTTCCCACTAAACCGCTTCTTGCTTGGGTTATATTTCGGTCTAGAAGCCTTCTTCCTCTTTTTGTTCTCTTCAACAATATTTGCTCCTATTATTGTTGAGTTTCTATGACCTCTTTTTTCAGCAGCTTTATTGTCCTCTTCGATTCTCAACCGAACAATGAGATCTTCAAGGGACATCTCTCTGCGTTTGTGTTTCAAGTAGTTTTTGAAGTCCTTCCACAAAGGAGGAAACTTCTCAATCATTGCTGCTACTTGGAATGCTTCATTGATAACAAGACCTTCACTAAAATTTTCATTAGTAAAAATACTAAGATTACTACTTTCTACATCAATATTAATTTGATTTATACCTTCAGCAAGGAGATCGTGTGAATAATCACTTGCAATTCCTAGACTTGGGTAATAACAGACTTGCTATGTACCATTTTTGTAGTCCAAAAACTTTGCAACAATAAACATTTTCAACCCGACATCTTCAGTTTTGTATTTCTTTTCAAGCGCAGTCCACAGTTTCTTTGACATTTCTACGCCATTATAGACGTTATACAAAGCATCTTCCAGCCCACTCAGAATATAATTCTTGCATAAAAAACCCGAATGCTTTCACGCCTTGTTATTATACTGTATTTGTAAAATAATTCTTGAAATATAAATAAATATGAACAGAAATGTGCATGAACAGAAATAACAGAAAACAAATTCGAGTCCACTAAATTCACAGTGTTTCCTTGAGGAATTCAATCTCCTCCTAGTACCCAAGGTTATGGATTATTTCCTCCCATGATAGAACGAATTACACACTGGTGTAGTGGTGCTTCAAACCCCAGTATTTCAGCGAACACAAAGTTCGGGAGCAAATCACACTTACACTTACTTTTGCTTTGTTTGATGCTAAAAGTATGCAAAAGAAGGAGAGAAAACTCAGAAAATCGCAGTAAAATTATGAGCAGAATAGTGTTGTATTTATAGCCAAAGGTTGGGCTGAAATATGAAGAGGTGCATGCAAAATGCCCACAGCATAAATGCCATTACATAAATGGCTATATAGTCCATAATAAAGAGGGAAAATAAAGAGGAAAACTTGAAGAGGGTAGTTACTTTTCTGTTACCAAAACAGAAAAATGGATTGGATTTAATATTAATATTATGTTATTAAAACAAATATTTAACAACATTTCTGTTAATATTTTACTATTAACAAATAAATTTGGTCCAAAAAGTTAATCAATCGATTGATTTGACCAAAACCAAATCTGAAGCCGAAGCCGAAGTCGAGCCGAGCGAGCGACGACGACGACGGCGTGAGGCTTGCTTTCTTTTCAAATCTTTAAGAGCTAGAAGAAGAGCAATTTCTTATATACACATAAAAAAACCTCTTCCTCTTCCGATATGGGACAATGCCCATTTACCAAAGGGGGAACTTGAAATTTTACTCAAAAATTCCATTTCCCTCAATTTCTCATTCACCTTCTTTTAAGTATTTAATATATTGATTAAATACATTAATTAAAACCCAACAGTTAGTATTCCGTCACAAATTTGTGATATTCTTGTGGCGAAATTATTACCGTAAAATATGTTAATTTGTAACGACCCGGCCCGTCGTTACGGAAATTACCACCCCGTTACCTTGCATTTACATATATTGTGCTTTTAAAACAGTATTAGAGTATATCGGGTGAGTTAGGAGTGACTTGAATTGAAAATGAAACAAATAGCATGTTTGAAGAAAGCTTGAATATGAGAAGTCAACCAAGAGTTGACTATTGAGTTAGAGTGCTCGGAACCGGATTATGACGATTTGGTTAGTTCCGGGAGGTGAATTGTGACTTAAGGGAGCGATCGGAATTTAATTTGGAGACCCGGTGTAGAAATAGGCTTGAATTGGCTAAGGTTGAATTTTGGCGAAATCCGAACGGTAGGTGAGATTTTGATCCGGGAGTCGGAATGGAATTCCGACAATTGCAGTAGCTCCGTTAGGTGATTTTGGATGTGCCTGCAAAATTTCAGGTCATTCGGACGTCGTTTGGTCGGGTTTTTGATTGAATGTGTAATTTGGAATGTTTTAAGGAATTTAGGCTTGAATTCGATGCGAATTATGGGTTTTGATGTTGTTAGACGTGTTTTGAGGATTGGAGCAAGTTCGAATAAGGTATTAAGATGTGTTGGTGTGTTTGGATGAGGTCCGGGGGCCTCGGGGTGTTTTCGGATGGTTAAACGGAAGAAAATCATGGAAATTGCGGGTTGAAGAGTTCTGGTTCTGTCATTTTCGCTCTGCGGAATTTTGGACGCAGGAGCGTGTCCGGAGAAGCGGACGAGATGCGCAGGAGCGGGTGGTTTCGCAGAAGCGGACGCCTTTCCGGCGAAGCGGGGTCGCCGGTGCGACCCAATGATCGCGAGGCGGACGAGAGAAATTGGGCATGGTCCGCGAAGCGGACATTTTTCCGGCAGGCGAGACCGCGAAGCGGTCCATGATGCGCGAGGCGGATGTGTCCGCGAAGCGGAAGCTTCTTCGCGAGCGGGTCCGCTTAAGCGGCCCTTTGTTCGCGAAGCGGAAATGGTCGGCTAGGCACTGGAACCGCTGAAGCGACCCTTTGGTCGCGGATACGGGTGCGTAGGAGCGGAAAATATTCCGCAGAAGCGAAAATCGCCGTAAGTAAGTGTGTATCAGAAGTTAGAAAATTTCAGAAACATTTTAACATTTGGGGGTCTCGGCTTAAGGGCGATTTTGGGCGATTTTGAGGAGAAAATCAAGGGAAATCATCAGGGTAATCAACTATGAACTCATATTATGATTAGTATTGATAATATTACGCAATTATATCATGAAAATGGAGGAATTTGGGGTAATTTATGGAGGATTTAGCCCTAGGCTTGGACTTCAGGAAATCAAGGTTTTGAATGGGCAAATGGAGTCCGAATTTGGAAAAATTGATATGCTTAGACTCGTATTGAGACGAGGGTTCCAGAAATGTGAATTTCGTAAATTTTCGGAATGTGGGCCGGGGCTCGGGTTTTGACAACTTTGGGAATTTTGATGTAAATTGAGTTGTATTGATTGGGTGTCGTCCCATTGGCCTAAATTGTTGTATTTTTACTGTATTTGATCAGATTCTACACGTACGGAGCTTGATTCTCGTGGCAAGGGCATTGCGGAATAGTCGTCGCGCTGTATTGAGGTGAGTAATAGATGTGGGTGATGACCGGCGGGTTCGAAACCCCGGTATACCACTTTGTGACGCTGTATAGCGGCGAGACACGCACACTCTTGAGAGTGCGGGGTCGATCATGAACTGGAGACTACATATTAGTCCAATCTGTTGATATTGTATTATTGGCTATTCTAGAGCCGTCGAACCTCCTTCTCGGATGGTTGCATATATATATATATATATATATATATTGTGATAATGGCCACTCTTGAGCCGAGGAACCCCCTTCTTCTTGGGCGGTTGAGTATACATGTGGGCCGTGAGCCGGTTATTGGATCCCGCGAGGATCGTTATCATTGTCTTATCACATAGACATGCTAGTTTACTACTAGTCCGCAGCTATTTTTTGTTATTATGCTAATTCCAATCTCTGGAACTTGATATTACTGTTTTCTAACTGAAAAATGATAAAAGAGTTTTCAAAAAACTACTTTTGAGCCTTGCGAGGCTGTATCTGCATATTAGCCGACTAGTAGTGGATCGGGCTGCACGCCGCAGCGAGATATATGTTGGATCGGACTGCACGCCGCAGGGATATCTCTATGAGATGTGCTTGGGCTGTAGGAGCCCCTCCGGAGTCTGAACCCCCACAGTGAGCACGGGTACCCAAAATTGGAGTCGGGCTACACGCCGTAGCGGTCATATCATGCATTGCATTGCATTTAGCTACATCTGCTAGCTGTTATGCTATTTATTGGTATTGTCGGTACAGGTACGGAGAATATTGATTCTATGACAGGGTAGCTGATTATAGCTTTACATAGTGCTTTATTGCGGATCTCTTATCTGCGCTGTCTTACCCTTGTTTATTACCACTGAGTCTGGCAGTACTCATTTTACTCCCTGCACCTTGTGTGCAGATCCAAGTACCTCCCAGCAGTGATCCAGTAGCTGTGCGAGGCGACGTTTGTGGATATTCGAGGTAGCTGCAGAGTCCGCAGGACCCGATATTCCTTTCTACTGTCTTTTGATGTTGTATTGACTTTTCTTTCCGCACTTGGTATCTTGTAAACCTTTATACACTTATGTTCTTTAGAGGCTCATGACTCTTGACCCTTCGGTCTATGGGAGTTAGTATATTTTGGGACTTGGTTTCCCCGCTGTTGTACTATTGTTTCATATTTTGAAATGCTTAAATGGGTTAAAGAGAGCTTCTAGCTCCGTTGTTGATATTGATTGGTCAGGTTGGCTTAGCAATGTGCTGGGTGCCATCACGACCAGATTTGGGGTCGTGACAAGTTGGTATCAGAGCCTAGGTTTACTAGGCCTCGTGAGTCTTGAGCCGGTTAGTAGAGTCTTGTGGATCGGTACGGGGACGCTTGTACTTATCCTCGGGAGGCTGCGAACCTTTAGGAAACACTTCACATTTCTTGGAATTCTTATCGTGCGCACTTGATTCGACTTGAGATATAATTTTTGAAATTCCTTCCACACGTCTGTGTACGCATCGAGCGCTCAGTAATATAATTGACTTATGGCTTGTGATGTCCTCGAACGAGGGGCGAGATATAATCTCTGTGCGTTCATGTTGGGCCAGTCAGGATGACTTGAGGCTGGAATTTGTTTATGATTTGAGCATCGAGGTGCTGATTTTGTGAGTAGTGGCAATAGATAATGTATTGAGGGTTTGAAATCCCGTATTTGCACTATACAGTGCTGTGCTGAGATGGAACACGCATCATGTGACGAGTGTGGTGGTATTATGACTGGGGATTTGGACTTGATCCTTCCCAATTGATAAATTACTGTGTAAAGTGACTAAGACAGGGCTTATATCTATGTACTCGATCTAGTAGCCATGTTTGCGGCCTTGTGCCGATCTGTAGATTATTAGGGAGGCTTACTAATGGATGAGTTGTTAATTGTTCGACTCTTATCTAAACTGTTGTGTAGCCCCGAGCTATGGGCGTGGTGAATATTTATCATATCTCGTAATTGGAAGGTAAAATGCCTTATTTGTAGTGGAACAAGTTTAAACTCGGGAAGACTAAAGTGATTTTGCTATGTGTATCCTGGTGGAAGGTATTGTGATGAAATGCTAAATTGAGAAAGAGGTATGTGGATTGATTCTCATGTGTAATTGAAAGGTATTTGATATGAGTTATGATTCGAGCAGATGCAGCGGAGGTTCAAGTATAAATTGTGATAATATGATTCGTGTAGTATTGATATTTAATATTGTTGAAATACATTGTGATATCTTGTTGAGTTGTGGAAGTATTGTTAGAATGGTTTGGTGATTCTCTGGCAGGTGGATAGGCCAATTTACAAAGGAAACTCTGCCGAAATTTTTGGAAAATTCGGGACTTAGAAAAGATTTTGTCACCTAAAGAGGGGCGTAACTGTTGTGTGTGAATGAATGCAAGAATTGCAAAAGAGTTAATATTTCCGATGATTCGAATCTCCGCCGAAGCTTGTAAATGACTTGAGTTTAATATCATACTAACATTTCGGCATCACTTGAGTAATACTGATATGAGTGGTTGAAAGTGCTTTGATGAATGGCTTCGAGCTAAGTTGGGGAGGTTGCTATTGATTAACCGATTGCACTATTGTGTGCTATGTTGATTCTGTCTCTAAGTATGTTGGAAAATTCTGATAAAGGTTATGGTGCTTCGTAGATGTGAAGAAATACTAGGGTATTTTGAACTGAGGTTGGTAAGGAATGCTTGGTGTATAGAAAAGAGTGATAGCTAATAGTATCTGTATGTAATCATGATCTGCAGTGTCAGAGTTCTAATAAGGCACGAGTGGTTCTGTTCAATAAGACAGTTGAATTACACCTGAATAAGGATGACTGACGCCCGAGAATTGTTTACGGTGTTCAAGATTTTACTTGTAACAGTCAGGTGTCTCAAAATTGTGCATGTGGCTAAAGATGGTGGTTTCGTTAGAAGAGATCGGTACTTGTGTTATCTTATGTGAATGACGGGATTCTATGTAATCCGTATTGGAAGGTAATGATAACGAATTCAAATCGTAAGAGGTTCTTCAAAATAAAGTATTGTAAGATGTGATCCTTCTGGAAATTTGAGAGAGTATTCAGTGGCCTATATGTCTCAGACCGTGTGGTCTTATGTACGAGTCTCGTATGGAATGAGTTCAGGTGTTATGGTGCTACAGTAGTGGCTAATATTAAATCAAAGATGAATCAAAAAAGGAAACTGGGTAAATGGAGCAACTTGTTAATAAACCGAAGCGGTATGATAAAGAATACGACTAATTCCTGGTATGTGGTTGAAGTAATGAGTCTTGCAGATATTGTGCAATAAAGCTTTTGAGTGTTGGCAATCGTGTAACCCGATATGGGTATAATATGGGTATAAGGACTCAGTCCTGGCAGTTTAACTTATGCAATGTGATTGGGAGAAAGAGTTTATGATGTGTTTTAATGTGGTTTGAAAAATGAGTGTATTTCCTGTTGGTATGCAAAGCTTGGAATGTGTAATGAGTCTTCTCTATATGAAATCATAAAAGTCCTTGACTAGTTGATTGCGTCGATGTTTGCGGCGTAGGAAAGGGATAAGAATTTCCATGTTATCTTAGTATGGTATACGCGATGTGTTATGGAAAGTTGATAATGGTATATTCTAGGTTTTGAGAACAGTTCATAATATATGGGAAGTCAATAAAATTATTGAGCAGTGCGAACGACTGCAGATGAATTAAGAATCGATCTTTCTGATGATTTAAGAAAAACGGTACTGCTATTCTATTAACTTGGCAGGGAATATGATCCAAAAAGGACAAGGTAATGTAAACTGATGATATCCAGTGGTATGGTGGTATTCTCTTGTGGGATCGACTGTAATAATTGAGTCGTTGATGGCATAGTGAAATTTTCGAATGGCTTTCGAGGTATGAATAGATGCTTGATGTGTGTTATGTAATCGTACGGTGGAGTGTGGGATCGGGCATAGTGATCCATATGTAATACATGTGTTAGAGTCTGGAAGTTCTCGTAATCCGCCTATGCAGTGGTTGTATATCGTGTGTATTAGCACCGTTTAGCTCTTAGCTTGATATGATGAATTTGGGTTATGATACCTTATTTCAGATTGGTTGACATAAGCCAGGTCGTCTAGACTAATGTGATATGGGCTATGTCGGAAAATGGCACAAATTGCGTAGCAGAGAGCATCAGAGTATGCTCCAACAGAGTAGTTGTACACAGGACCAGCGGACGGCTGGTAGGCATTGCTTTGTCAGTTGGACCTTAGTGGCGGATGTTAGTGTAGAAGTATCTACCATTGATTCAGTTCCAGTATTGAGAAACGTTGTCGGATGCGTTTCATGTGGCCAAACTTGAGGCGATATATGTTTATTATGATGAGCAACTTGACTCGACGCGTATTCATTTGACGAGGGTTACTTGGATCGGGTGGCACGCCGCCACGGGTATGTCATTGGAGCGGGTTGCACGCCGCAACAGAATATTGTGAAAATATAGTTAGTTATATGCTACCTGGTATACGATACTTCCTCGCTTCGGAGGAAAAGACCGTTTTGAGTATCGCTTGGCGAATGGCACATCGGTTGTGTCCTTTCAGGATTTAATAGCATACATTAATTGTTTCACCATGAGTGAGATTGATTGCTTGGGTTCAGACCTAAATATGTGTGTGGCTGACCGTTTTGAGCTTGGTAAATTGAGGTGCGTCATGAGTAATAGTGTTTGGATATAATCACGAATCGTGGTAAGGCCACGTGATGTTATGACCTCTCGAGGAAGATTTAGGTACTCTTTCTATAATGCGAGACGCGATCTCAGTTCTACGTTATGATGGCACAGAGGAATTGAATTGCAGCTCTATTTGCTGGAGACAGTTGTCATGATTTGAGCTGTCATGATTCAAGTGTGTGCAGACGTTTCTATTGGAGCCTATGTTGTGCTCGTCGTGGCTTAGGCCGGTGTTAGGTGTTTATCGCCAGTGTGGTGTGTTATAATCGAAATGACCGTTGGAGTCATTATTGAATACGAGCATATTGGATCTTAGCTTGTTAGAAAGGTAGAAACCGAGGTTTGGCTCCGGAACCTATCGTGGTATGAGTTTAAAAAAAAAAGGGAAATAGATTCACGAATGGTTAACCCGAGAGATGGGTTCGGTATATCACGTGCTTCAGCTGCCGTGGGCAGGATATGGAGGTGTTGGAATAAGACTCTATCTAATGAAAGAGGTTTTCAGCTAGTATTTGGTGATTGTGGCCAATTGTTGTGATTAGAGACTATCGTCTCGAGTGATTGGGTTGTTTGATACATCATATGATCTCACCCGGAGTGGTGAGTATGGCTTATTGCAGTGGATTCTAGTGTATCCCGAGTACAGGAATGGGATTAGCAATTGGTATATGATTTCAGAAAGTACAATGTGATTTATGGTTCAGATGGGCTGTGAGATTTCAGCTGTATGGTGTTTTCGGACTTGCGTGAGATAGGGTGACGTATGATCGCCCGAATATATGCTGGGTAAGGTCATTCAGCTATTGAGTTGCTTCTAGTACCACTCCGGTACGCTCGAGGACGAGCGTTTGTTTAAGTTGGGGAGAATGTAACGACCCGGCCCGTCGTTACGGGAATTACCACCCCGTTACCTTGCATTTACATATATTATGCTTTTAAAACAGTATTAGAGTATATCGGGTGAGTTAGGAGTGACTTGAATTGAAAATGAAACAAATAGCATGTTTGAAGAAAGCTTGAATATGAGAAGTCAACCAAGAGTTGACTATTGAGTTAGAGTGCTCGGAACCGGATTCTGACGATTCGGTTAGTTCCGGGAGGTGAATTGTGACTTAAGGGAGCGATCGGAATTTAATTTGGAGACCCGGTGTAGAAATAGGCTTGAATTGGCTAAGGTTGAATTTTGGCGAAATCCGAACGGTAGGTGAGATTTTGATCCGGGAGTCGGAATGGAATTCCGACAGTTGCAGTAGCTACGTTAGGTGATTTTGGATGTGCCTGCAAAATTTCAGGTCATTCGGACGTCGTTTGGTCGGGTTTTTGATTGAATGTGTAATTTGGAATGTTTTAAGGAATTTAGGCTTGAATTCGATGCGAATTATGGGTTTTGATGTTGTTAGACGTGTTTTGAGGATTGGAGCAAGTTCGAATAAGGTATTAAGATGTGTTGGTGTGTTTGGATGAGGTCCCGGGGGCCTCGGGGTGTTTTCGGATGGTTAAACGGAAGAAAATCATGGAAATTGCGGGTTGAAGAGTTCTGGTTCTGTCATTTCCGCTCCTGCGGAATTTTGGTCGCAGGAGCGAGTCCGCAGAAGCGGATATGGGAGCGCAGGAGCGGGTGTTTCGCCGAAGCGGACGCCTTTCCGCTGAAGCGGGGTCGCTGGTGCGACCCAATGATCGCAGAGCGGACGAGAGAAATTGGGCATGGTCCGTAAGCGGACATTTTTCCGCTCGGGCGAGACCGCGTGAGCGGTCCATGATGCGCGAGGCGGATGTGTCCGCGTAGCGGAAGCTTCTTCGCGAGCGGGTCCGCTTAAGCGGCCCTTTGTTCGCGAAGCGGAAATGGCCGGCTAGGCACTGGAACCGCTGAAGCGACCCTTTGGTCGCGGATACGGGTGCGTAGGAGCGGAAAATATTCCGCAGAAGCGAAAATCGCCGTAAGTAAGTGTATCAGAAGTTAGAAAATTTCCGAAACATTTTAACATTTGGGGGTCTCGGCTTAAGGGCGATTTTGGGCGATTTTGAGGAGAAAATCAAGGAAAATCATCAAGTAATCAACTATGAACTCATATTATGATTAGTATTGATAATATTACGCAATTATATCATGAAAATGGAGGAATTTGGGGTAATTTATGGAGGATTTAGCCCTAGGCTTGGACTTCAGGAAATCAAGGTTTTGAATGGGCAAATGTAGTCCGAATTTGGAAAAATTGATATGCTTAGACTCGTATTGAGACGAGGGTTCCAGAAATGTGAATTTCGTAAATTTTCGGAATGTGGGCCCGGGGCTCGGGTTTTGACAACTTTGGGAATTTTGATGTAAATTGAGTTGTATTGATTGGGTGTCGTCCCATTGGCCTAAATTGTTGTATTTTTACTGTATTTGATCAGATTCTACGCGTGCGGAGCTTGATTCTCGTGGCAAGGGCATTGCGGAGTAGTCGTCGCGCTGTATTGAGGTGAGTAATAGATGTGGGTGATGACCAGCGGGTTCGAAACCCCGGTATACCACTTTGTGACGCTGTATAGCGGCGAGACACGCACACTCTCGAGAGTGCGGGGTCGATCATGAACTGGAGACTACATATTAGTCCAACCTGTTGATACTGTATTATTGGCTATTCTTGAGCCGTCGAACCTCCTTCTCGGATGGTTGCATATATATATATATATTGTGATAATGGCCACTCTTGAGCCGAGGAACCCCCTTCTTGGGCGGTTGAGTATACATGTGGGCCGTGAGCCACTTATTGGATCCCGCGAGGATCGTTATCATTGTCTTATCACATAGACATGCTAGTTTACTACTAGTCCGCGACTATTTTTGTTTATTATGCTAATTCCAATCTCCGGAACTTGATATTACTGGTTTTCTAACCGAAAAATGATAAAAGAGTTTTCAAAAACTACTTTTGAGCCTCGCGAGGCTATATTTGCATATTAGTCGACTAGTAGTGGATCGGGCCGCACGCCGCAGCCGAGATATATGTTGGATCGGACCGCACGCCGCGAGGATATCTCTATGAGATGTGCTTGGGCTGTAGGAGCCCCTCGGAGTCTGAACCCCCACAGGTGAGCACGGGTACCCAAAATTGGAGTCGGACTACACGCCGTAGCGGTCATATCATGCATTGCATTGCATTTAGCTACATCTCCTAGCCGTTATGCTATTTATTGGTAATTGTTGGTACAGGTACGAGAGAATATTGATTCTGTGACAGAGTAGCCGATTATAGCTTTACATAGTGCTTTATTGCGAATTTCTTATCTGCGTCTGTCTTACCCTTGTTTATTACCACCGAGTCCGGCGATACTCATTTTACTCCCCGCACCTGTGTGCGGATCCGAGTACCTCCCGCTCAGCAGTGATCCAGTGGCCGTGCGAGGCGACGTTTGTGGATATTCGAGGTAGGTTGGCGAGTCCGCAGGACCCGATATTCCTTCTTACTCGTCTTGATGTTGTATTGACTTTTCTTTCCGCACTTGGTATCTTGTAAACCTTTATACACTTATGTTCTTTAGAGGCTCATGACTCTTGACCCTTCGGTCTATGGGAGTTAGTATATTTTGGGACTTGGTTTCCCCACTGTTGTACTATTGTTTCATATTTTGAAATGCTTAAATGGGTTAAAGAGAGCTTCTCCGTTGTTGATATTGATTGGTCAGGCTGGCTTAGCAATGTGCTGGGCGCCATCACGACAGGATTTGGGGTCGTGACATAATTACACTAATAATACAAAAATATTTGCATTAGTGTTTATAACTTGTATAATTCTCCCTCTGAAGTTTATCTTTCATGTTACGAAGCATCTGAAAAGCCCTTTGTTTACCCTATAAAATGAATAACAATTAAATTTATACGCGATTGTATGGATATGCGTGGACTAATCCAATACTAGTGATTAATAACGTTAGATAGACAAATTAAAGATAAAATAAACAGTCAAACCAGTAGTTGTGTTGAGGCCGGGCTCGATTATGAGCTTTTCAATATTAGTTTGCCTTCGGTTCGGAGCCAAATACTTATGAAGAACTAGCGGCTAAAATAAGAACTTTGTATGACTTTTGGAAGCAGAGAAAACAAATATATATTGCTTTGGTATGCGTGTTATAGTGTATCTACAATAAAAACTATCTCATTTATATAGTAGAGGAGTGTAATCCCTAGTACAATTCTAAGAAAAGTAAAAAACCTTCTTTTAATTAATTACTGATCAGCTGCCGATACGGGTCGAGATTCACGTTGTGATATCAGGCCTGATGCAGATATTAGGGCACTTCGCTAGCCGTGTGCAACTGTTTTGTAGTATTTTTCGGAGTCATGGGGCTCGAATAGGGTCTGGGGGCGTGGTGTCGATAGCTTCGAGGGCAGATGTTTTGTTCGGGCCTTAATACGAGAAGTTCTTAGCTTCGATTTTGATTCCTTATAGTTATGTCCTTACTTCATGTCCCATCGAGAAATTGAGGTACTCATTGGCCCCGATTTTACCGTATACACCCTTGTATTGGTGCATAGATAATGTTTTTATCTTACGTGTTATGAAACATGTTTTTACGTCACCCAAGAGGAAGAAAGATAATAATTTTATAAGTGTTAGTTTGATTTAAAAGGTCATCAAATTAAAACATAGCAAATTTCACTATCAATCTAATTACGTACACGCACAAGCTTATGTCACTATAGCTTATTAAGGTTTACTTTGTCCATATATTCGTCATTGTTTTTATTTATATAAGTAAACAAAATTCAGAATTCATATGATGTACTTCCTCGGTTACACTTCGTGTGACATATTTAATACATCCTAATCTTACGATACACGTTGCGCGCGTAACCTATCGAAATGATATAAAAAAATTTAAAAATTATATAAATACTATATTTGAATTAATAGATATGTAAATTTATTACAATGAGGAATATTGATTATGTATAGCTAATTCAATAAGAAATATCAATTTATACCTTTCGCTCTCTATGTTTTCTTTTAGCTCTTTTAACTACTACATTAAATTACGAAAGAATTACAAGAAAATACACATGACTTCACACCATAACAAAAAAATAGCCCATATTTTAAGTTTTACCCCACCTAGCCCATATTGTACATATTTTGAAAGAACTTGCAAATTTAAAATTTGTGTTCTTACAACCATTGTTTCTAAAAGCTATGGAGTTAATTCTTTGTTCTCACAATCATTGCTTTCTCTCTCTTCTTCTCACTTCTTCTACATATAATTCAAGGGGCCGTGTATTTTATGCTTATCATAAGAAAATTGAAGAGCAGAAGTCCACCATTGAAGACCATTCAAAGATTTGGTTTTGACATTGTTTTTTTTTTGAATTTTTTAGTTGTTTGGATTGGATGTTGTTCCAATTGATTGAGAATATCAAACGGAGTTCAAAATTTAAATTTGAAGTGACTTGGAGTAGATTTGGGCAAGATTTAAGTTGAACTTCAGAAAAAACGCAAGGAAGAAGACGAAGTCAGTATTTTGTATAATTATGTATAATCTTGTATAATAGTGTATATAAGTGTATAAACACACATTATACACTATTATACACTTTTATACACCTTTATACAAGCGTCTGTAGACAAACTTCTTTCACGATTTTCAATTGTAATTTTTGTTCTAAACCAGTCCAAATCTCCATTAAATGACTTCATATTTTATATACAACCTCCTTATACTATTTCTAACAAGTCTCAATGACACCCACTCCAAATTTCTCACAAAATCAAATTTGAAATTTAAACCCACATATTTAAGCTTGTTAAAAATTTAATTTTCACCACCCAAATGAATTTGGTTTGTTATATTAATATTTGAGTCACAATTACTATTTGAAAATTAATTTGGAAGTTTGACGAATCTTTTTTAAAAGTTAAATAGTGATATGGGAACTTATTAGAGTAGGATGTTGAATCTTAGCCTATTATTTTTGGGTTAGTTGATTGTAAATTGAAATATGGGCTATAAAATTGAAAAGTATGGAGCTCAATTGTTCTAATGTAAAATTTTCCCTAAATTACTTATGAATAATTGTATATATTTATTTTCATTAATTTCAATATATAAATTTATTTTATCTATGTTTTACTTTTCGAGTATTGTAACTGGATTTGTAATTTAATGTGTGTATAATATTTACAATATGTATTCAACTTAATTTAATGTGTGCTTATTTACAATATATATTCAACTTATTCAAATAATTAACTTAAATCACAATATAGTACTTATTACTTCAATTTTAAAGTAGTACTATTATTCCACAACATAAGCATGTCGTAATAAACTTATTTATATATATTTTCATTCTCGACCAAGTATGTTGTAAGTTTGATTTACATATTATTAGTAATCTTAAATTTTCGAAAACTTAATATTAGATCTAAAATTATATTAGTAGATTTCTAACACGTTTATATACATTTTGCCTAATGCGCACAAGGAAAAGTCATAATTACTTTACATAATTTATTCTAGGAAAGGATTTATAAATTCCTAAACTTTAGGAGTTTCTGTATACGTATTCCAAATAAGGTAAGATATAATGACCAATTGATTAATTTTAAATTCCTAATTATTAGTAGAGTAATTAAATTATAATTATAACTAATATAAATTATCTATTTTTAAGGGTAACAAAAAGGCGGACGACATTTCACTACGGACTTCATGCTAGGATATGCACGATGCGCGTGTACCTTCTATCGATGCATATAATATTATAAAAAATATAAGCTCTAGAATATGACAAATACTAAGCCTACTTAGTAAAAAAATAGCGGATGTCCTATCTAAGCATGACAACGACCAAGATAATGTCAAAAGTTTATTGTTACTTTGTATCATATTCTTTTATTTTAATCACGCACCAAAATAGTCATCTAGGTACCATATATTCTACGACAAGTTAACTAATAAGAGAGAAAACAATTAGCGACAGATATAATTAATAAAATTTATTGCTAATCCTACTTAGTGACAGGATCAATTATATATTATAAAACATCTATTAGCTAAGATGAATTTACTAACTAATTCTTGTTTTGTAAAGTAAAATTATGTAACAAACTTTCAGTGATGACCGTTTCGGTCATTGCTTATTTTAAATTAAATTCTATGAATTCGAGGCTTTGAAAATTTCAATTAGAATTTTTTCGATTTGCGTGCACAATCCGAGCGCTTAGCTGGAAAGCTTAAATATGAAAATTTGTGAAAAATAATAAGTTTTGATTATAATATGGGTTAATTTAATTTCGGTCAATGTTTTGGGTAAATGGGCCCAGATCCATAATTTGACGATCTCGAAGAGTCTATCGGAAAGTATGGGACTTGGGCGTATGCCTGGAATTGAATTCCGAGGTCCCCAGCCTGAGAAATAAATTTTTAAAAGAAATCGTTTTTTTTGAAATTGCTTAAGAAAACTTGAAATGAAATTTGATTAGAACGTATTAGTATCGAGCCTGTATTTTAATTTCGGTACCCGGTATAGGTTTTATATATTATTTATGATATTTCTGTAAAATTTGGCAAAAAACGGATATCATTTGACTTGATTCGGACTTAAATTGCTAAATTTGATACTTGATGAAATTTGAGAAAAATGCTTTGATTTTGAGGTTTAATTTGTTGATAATGATGTTATTTGATGATTCGATCGCACGAATAAGTATGTATGATGTTATTTAGTTAGTAGGTTTATTTGGTTAGGAACCCCGAGGGCTTGGGTGTGTTTGGAATGTGATTCGGGAAGGTTTGAACTTAAGGAAAATTGCAGAAAAAGGTATTCAGGTGTTCTCGTATTTCCTTCTTCGCATTAGCGGGATGTCCCTCGTGTCGGTTTTCCTTCTTCACCTACAATAAAAATTATCAGTCCATCATTCAGATGGCTCCTTATGAGGCTTTATATGGTAGGCGGTGTCGGTTTTCAGTTGGATGGTTCGATCCGGGAGAGGCTCGGTTGTTGGGTACGGATCTGGTTCAGGAGGCCTTGGACAAGGTCATGATTATTTGGGAGGCTTCGTACAGCTCAGTCCAGGCAGAAGAGTTATGCAGACCACAAGGTTTGAAATGTGGCTTTTATGGTTGGTGAGCGGGTATTGCTATGAGTGTCGCCTATGAAGGGCATGATGAGATTTGGGAAGAAGGGTAAGCTTAGCCCTAGGTTCTTTGGTCCATTTGAGATTCTTGATCGAATGGGAGGGGTGGCTTATAGACTTCCTTTACCGCCAGGCTTATCAGTCGTGCATGGAGTGTTTCATGTGTCCATGTTTCAGAGGTATCACGGCGATCCATCTTACGTGTTAGATTTCAGCACTATCCAGTTGGACAAGGACTTGTCTTTTCAGAGGAGTAGGTGGCTATTCCAGACTGCCAGGTTCGTCAGTTGAGGTCAAAGAGTTTTTCTTCTGTTCATGTTCAGAGGAGAGGTCAGTCTCATAAGGCATCGACCTGAAAGTCCGAGTCTGATATGCGGAGCCATTATCCCCATTTTTTCCCGACTCAGGTACTTCCTTCTTATGTCCGTTCGAGGACAAACAATTGTTTTAGAGGTGGAGAATGTGATGACTGTTTCGGTCATCACTTAATTTAAATTAAGTTCTATGACTCCGAGGCCTTGAACACCTCATTTAGAGTTTCCTCGATTTGCATGCGCAGTCCGGGCGCTTAGCCAGAAAGCTTAAATATGAAAATTTGTGAAAAATGATAAGTTTTGATTCTAATAGGAGTTAATTTGATTTTAGTCAACACTTTTGGTAAACAAACCCGTATACGTAATTTGACAGTCCCGGAGGGTCCATTGGAAAATATGGGGCTTGGGCGTATGCCCGAAATCGAATTCTGAGGTCTCGAGCCCGAGAAATAAATTGTTTTCTGAAATTATTCAAGGAAACTTGAAATAAAATTTGATTAGAACGTGTTGGTATCGGGCCCGTATTTTGGTTCTGGTGCCCGGTACAGGTCTTATATACGATTCAAAATATTTCTATAAAATTTGGTGAAAAACGAATATCGTTTGACTTGATTCGGACTTAAATTGCTAAATTTGATACTTGATGAAATTTGAGAAAAATGCTTTGATTTTGAGGTTTAATTTGTTGATAATGATGTTATTTTGATGATTTGATCGCACGAATAAGTCTGTATGATGTTATTTAGTTAGTACGTGTATTTGGTTAGGAGCCCTTAGGGCTCGGGTGTGTTTGGAATGTGATTCGGGAAGGTTTGAACTTAAGGAAAATTGCAGAAAAAGGTATTCAGGTGTTCTTGTATTTCCTTCTTCGCGTTAGCGGGATGTCCCTCGCGAACACGTTGTGTAATTTGTTGCTGAAGGAATTTCCTTCTACACGAATGTGTATACTAGGTCGCAAACGCGAGGCAGTGGGGGACTATACAATCGCAAACGCGGTCCTGGCCACGTGAAGGCCAAATGGGCATGGGCAGTGGCAGGGGTAGTTACCTTACGCGAATGTGAGCCGTTGGACGCGAACGCGAGGGCCCAAAAGCTAAAGCTTCGCGAATGCCAGCCCATTAACACGAACGCGAAGGATTAACCACCCTGACCCATCGCGAATGTGAACAGTCTGTCACGATTGCATAGAGTAAAATCGCCCAGTTAAATTTTAGAACTTTAGAGCCTTACAAGATTTCATAAAATTTTCATAAACCTCTTCTTCTCCAAAGCCCTTAGGCTATTTTTGAAGCACTTCTTCACCAAAACTTCTTGGGTAAGTAATCTTTAACTCGTTTTCTTTCTTTTTCATCAATATTTATTAGATATCTTGGCCAAAAACATGTGATTAAGGGTAAAAAAATTAGGGATTTGGGTAGAACTAGGGCTTTTTGATTAATAGTGATTTAGACCTCAATTCGGGGTCAAATTCTGGAAATAATTATATATTTGGGCTCATGAGTGAATGGGCTATTTGATTTTGGTCTGAACCTCATATTTTATCCAAGCGGGCCTGGGGTCAGTTTTCAGATTTTTGGGAAGAATGATTAGAAAGCTATAATTAAGCATTAGAATTGAATTGTTTAGCATTTATTAATATTATTAGGTCGATTGTGTATAGATTTGTGATGACCCGGCCCGTCATCATGTGATTTATCGCCCCGTTATCCCCGTTATCTGCTTGTTAATGTTGTAATATGCCTGTTGGGTAAGTTTGAGTCAATCCGGGTTGAGTTTGGTTGAAATTGAGACAAATAGTATCTTAGAAGAAGGAATAGTTGAGAAAAGTCAGCTGGATGTTCACCTGTGAGTTAGAGAGCTTGGAATCGAATTTTGATAACTCGGTCAGCTCCGGGAGGTCATTTGTGAGCTAGGAAAGCGATCGGAAGTGAATTTGGAGGTCTGGTGTAGTTTTAGGCTTGAATTGGCTAAAGTTGAGTTTTGGCGATATCCGATCGATAGGCGAGATTTTGATCCGGGAGTCGGAATGGAATTCTGACAGTTGCAGTAGCTCCGTTAGGTGATTTTGGATGTGCCTGCAAAATTTCAGGTCATTCGGAGGTCGTTTGGTCGGGTTTTTGGTCGAATGACGGTTTTGGAAGTTTGAATGAAAGCTTAGGCTTGAATTTGCTTGGATTCGAGGTTTTCCGTGTTTGAGGGCATGTTTTTATGATTGGAACAAGTTTGAATCGTGTTATGGAGTATGTTGGTGGTTTTCGTTGGGGTCCCGGGGGCCTCGGGATGAATTCGGGGGTCCTAACGGATTAATTTTGGCCTAAGACAGCAGCTGAATTGCTGCTGTGTCTGCAGAAGGAATTCCTTCATCGCGCTCGCGATAAAGGGCACGCATCCGCGAAGGTCAACAAGGTTGTTCATCGCGTTCGTAGTGGGCTGGACGCGAATGCGTAGGATTAGGAACGGAGGCTTCACGTTCGCGTGGAGTTGGAACGCGTTCGCGTAGGTGAGAAAGGTTGGGCATCGCGTTCGCGTGAGTGGAGACGCGCACGCGTAGAAGAAAATCCGGGCGGCTGGAAATTTGTGCTTCGCGAACGCGTGACTGGGCGTCGCGTTCGCGATGGGAGGGCTGAGCAGTGCATCGCGTTCGCGTGAAGGGTATCGCGAACGCGTAGAACAAATTCCCCAGGCAGTGAAGTTAAAACCAGAACATTTCACTTACGGGTTTCATTTCATAAAAGCCCATTTTTGAAGCTTAGAGAGAGGAAGTGAAGGGAATTATCTGGGAAATCATCGGGATATTGTCGGAGGTAAGTTTCGTGGTTTAAATACGCGCTTTTATCATGAAATCATGGATTATTTTTATGAAATTGGGAGATTTAAGGTGGGTTTTAGCCCTAGGCCTAGAATTGTAGAAAAACACCAATTTGAGTGGGCAAATGGAGTCCGAATTTGGTAAATTTTATATGCCTAGACTCGTATTGAGACGGGGGTTCCGAATATGTCACTTTTATAATTTTTTGAGAAGGGCACCAAAAATCGGGTTCTGACAACTTTGTGGGTTTTGATGCAATTTGGGTTATTTCATATGGGTTGCGTGAATTGAGCATATATTGATGTATTATCACTGATTTTGAGCACATTTCGCATCCGAGGAGATTGATTTGCGAGGCAAGCGCAAGGCGGACTGAGATTTCTTCCGGTTCGAGGTGAGTGGTAGTAGTAAATAATGTACTGAGGGTTTGAAATCCTGTACTAGCACTTTACAGTGCTATGTTGAGATGAGATGCGCGTCTTGTGACGGGCGCGGTGACATTGTGATTGGGGACTCGGGCTTGGTCCTTCCCGACTTGTAGAACATTGTGTATTATGAACGTCAACGAGATTATAACTGTGAAATTGGGCTAATAGCCATATTTGGGGCCTTGTGCCGATCTGTAGAGCTAGGTGACCCTTATATCGTGTTGGAAACTTACACTCAGCCGTGAAACTAGTTGAATAGCCTGTTAAGAGCCAGTACTAGATGCGTACCGCGAGAGATGAATTACTTAGGGTGGAAGCCCCCCTGATTTAGCTGAGTGAGCCTGAGAGGCCAATCCTATACTAATGGAGACATGGTCGAGGACCCGTTAGGAGGTATTATATACATATATATATATATATATATAAATATTGGATGGGGCTGCACGCCGCAGCAGTATACATATTGGATCGGGCTGCACGCCGCTGCAGTATACATATTGGATCGGGCTGCACGCCGTAGCAGTATACATATTAGATCGGACTGCACGCCGCAGTAGTATACATATTGGGTTGGGCTACACGCCACAGCAGTATATACATATTGGATCGGGCTGCACGCCGCAACAGTATACATATTGGGTCGGGATGCACGCCGCAACAATATATACATATTGGATCGGACTGCACGCTGCAGCAGTATACATATTGGATCGGGCCGCACGCCGCAGTAGTATATATATATTGGATCGGGCTGCGCGCCGCAGTAGTATATATATTGGATATTGGATCGGGCTGCACGCCGCAGCAGTATATATATTATATATATATATATATATATATATATATATATATATATGGAGATGGTTGTACACCGTTGTGGTACGAGAAGGGATTTAGTCAGGGTGGGACCTTAACGAGATAGGTGTGGACTAGTGATGGAATTACTACTGTAGTGATGACTTACCTGTGAGGGTTTGCCTTAGGACTGTTTAGTGATAGTACAGGAGTTCTTACTTTCAGTTATCGTTTATTATTGTTACTCACTGAGTTGAAATATACTCACCCCACTCCCCTGCACTTTCTGTGCAGATCCACAGGTGCCCGAGGGTAGTTAAGACATTGTAGCTGCTGATCATCATCTACTTTTGCGGAGACTACGAGGTAGCTGCCAGCGTTCGCAGAGCCTGTTTTCTCCTTCCTTATCATCTTGTTGTTCTCATTTTTGCCTAGATTTGTTTGTATTAGGATTTTATTCTGTAGAGGCTCAGTCTCGTGACACCACGATATGGTTGGGACCGTACTTTGTACGTTTTTACTATTACATCGCCATTTTTATGTGATCACTTGTTGTTTAAGCTTAACTGGAGTAGTTGGAATTAATAATTGGCTGGGTTAAGAGGTAATATGGTCGGGCTTGCCTAGCATTGTGTTGGGCGCCATCACGATCGGGGTTTGGGTCGTGACAAGTTGGTATCAGAGCCTAGGTTAACAGGTCTCGCGAGTCATGAGCTGGTTTAGTAGAGTCTCGTGGATCGGTACGGGGACGCTTGTACTTATCCTCGGGAGGCTGCAAACCCTTTTAGGAAAAGTTTCAATTCTTGGAATTCTTGTCGTGCGATTAATTTTGACTTGAACTGAACTTTGACATTCTATCCTCTCGCAGATGGCGAGAACTCGAGCATCCGGACGGGGAGGACGACCACCACTACCACCTGCTAGAGGCCGTGGACGCGGTCGTGGTCGTGGCGGAGGTCGGGCAGCTGATGGAGTACCAGCTGACCCACAGCCCCCAGTTGTAGAGGTGCCAGCAACACCAGTTCAGGCACCTGCTGTGCCCATTGTCATTCTGGGTCTACAGGAGACCATAGCTTAGATACTAGCAGTTTGCACTGGCCTGGCACAGGCGATTTCAGTCACTACCGCAGCAGCTGCATCACGGACCGAGGGTGGTCATCAGACCCCCGCAACACGCACTCCAGAGCCAGCAGTGCAGGGCTTGTAGACACCAGAGGCTCCTCCAGTTTAGCCTGTGGTTCCGGTTCAGCCAGCAAATCAGGTCCAGGGGGACAGGGTCCCAGCTATGACAGACGATGAGCAGCGTCGTCTCGAGAGGTTCACCAGACTATCTCCTCCAGTGTTCACAGGTGCTCTGGTCGAGGACGCCCAAGGTTTTCTGGACAAGTGCCATCGAATGCTTCGTACGGTAGTGATCTTGGAGTCCAGTGGGGTATCTTTCACCACCTTTCAATTTCAAGGGCCAGCTTTCGCTTGGTGGGAGTCTTATGAGCGCCGCAGGCCAGCAGGGGCAGAACCACTATCTTGGCTAGAGTTCTCCACCATGTTCTTAGAGAAGTGGGTGCCTCGATCTCAGAGAGAGGAGATGCGTAGGCAGTTTGAGGGTCTCCGTCAGGGGGACATGACAGTGTCAGAGTGTGAGATCAGGTTTACAGAGTTGTCTAGACATGCACAGTGGTTGGTTTCTTCCGACAAAGAGAGGATTAGACGCTTTGTGGACGACCTCATTTATCCCATTCGTATTCTGATGACTCGAGAGAGGATTCTGAGTCGTACATTTGAGGAGGCTGTGGATATTGCTCGCGACATAGAGTCAGATCGTCGCGGAGAGCGGGACGAGAGGGAGGCCAAGAGGCCTCAAGGTTCAGCTAGTTCTAGTGGCACTCAGGGCAGAGGCCAGAGTCAGCAGAGCCGAGGTCACTCTTTCAGATCTTCGAAGTCGGGTCGCTCAGATCGTCGTGGGTGGTCTTCTAGTCAGGGTTATCAGGGTTCGCACCAGAGCCAGGTCATCTCTCAGTGTCATGCCAGCTCAGAGTTCTTCATAGGCCCTATCTGCTCAGGGTTTATCTCGGCATAGTTCTTCAGCGGGCCCCTCCAGCGCCAGGGGTTCTTATCAGTCTCAGCCCCCAGCACCGGGGAGTTGTTACGAGTGCGGAGAGCTTGGGCACCACCGCAGGGAGTGTCCCCTCCTTGTTTCTATATCTTATCAGCAGAGGGGGCAGCCCTCGTCATCTGGTCAGTCTACTTCAGCACCCGCCCCACCGGCTAGGGGTGAGGGTCAGTCAGCTAGGGGTCGCCCTCGAGGGGGAGGCCGATCAGGCGGACATGCTAGATGCTATGCTCTTCAGGGCCGATCTGAGGCCATTGCTTCTGATGCAGTTATTACAGTTATTATTTCAGTCTGCCACAGAGATGACTCAGTGTTGTTCGATCCTGGTTCTACTTATTCTTATGTGTCTACCTATTTTGCTCCTCATCTGGGCATGACCCGAGGGTGTCTTGAGCTGCCAGTGCATGTATCTACCCCGGTAGGGGACACTGTTGTTGTGGACCATGTATACCGGTCCTGATTGGTCACTATTGGGGGTCTGGAGACCCGAGTGGACCTGTTGCTTCTCAGCATGATCAATTTTGATGTTATATTGGGCATGGACTAGCTATCTCCATGTCATGCTATTTTGGACTGTCATGCTAAGACAGTCACCTTGGTTATGCCAGGCATTCAGAGGATCGAGTGGCGAGGAACGACTGAGTATGTGCCTAGCAGGGTAATATCTTTCCTCAAGGCCCAACGAATGGTTGGGAAGGGATGTCTCTCTTATTTATCATTTGTGCGGGAGGTCGAGGCCCGGACTCCCAATATTGATTCTGTTCCCATTATGCGAGATTTTCCTGATGTGTTCCCCTCAGACCTGTCGGGCATGCCGCCGGACAGGGATATTGATTTTGGTATCGATTTGGTGCCACGCACTCAGCCTATTTCTATTCCTCCGTATCGGATGGCACCAGCTGAGTTGAAGGAATTGAAGGAGGAGCTCCAGGAACTCCTAGATAAGGGGTTCATTCGGCCGAGTGTGTCACCGCGGGGTGCACTGGTCCTGTTTGCTAAGAAGAAAGATGGCTCTATGAGAATGTGTATTGACTACAGGTAGCTGAACAAAGTAACAGTGAAGAATAAGTATCCTCTACCTCGTATTGATGATTTATTTGATCAGCTCCAGGGAGCTAGGGTGTTCTCGAAGATTGATCTTCGTTCAGGCTACCATCACCTGAAGATTAGAGAGTCCGACATTATGAAGACTGCATTCAGGACCAGATATGGTCACTATGAGTTCCTTGTGATGTCTTTTGGGCCGACCAACGCCCCAACAACATTTATGCATCTGATGAACAGTGTGTTCAGGCCCTATCTTGTTTCATTTGTAATCGTATTCATTGATGACACTCTAGTCTACTCTCGTAGCCAGGAGGAGCATGCTCGGCACTTGAGTATTGTGTTGTAGAGATTGAGAGAGGAGAAGTTGTATGCCAAGTTCTCCAAATGTGAGTTATGGCTTGAGTTTGTGGCATTCTTAGGACACGTGGTATCTCGTGATGGTATTCAGGTAGATCCGAGGAAGGTCGAGGCAGTGCAGAGTTGGCCCAGACCGACCTCAGTTACCGAGATCCGTAGCTTTCTAGGATTGGCAGGGTATTATCACCGATTCATTCAGGGATTCTCTTCTGTTGCTTCACCCTTGACTAGATTTACGCAGAAGGGTGTTCCTTTCATATGGTCTGAGGAGTGCGAGGAGAGCTTTCAGAAGCTCAAGACAGCACTGACCACAACACCAGTCTTGATTCTGCCGTCAGCTTCAGATCATTATACTGTGTATTGTGATGCCTCCGGAGTTGGCATTGGTTGTGTGTTAATGCAGGAGGGTAGGGTCATTGCTTATGCTTCTCGACAGTTGAAGCCCCATGAGAAGAACTATCATGTTCATGATTTGGAGCTAGCAGCCATAGTTCACGCTTTGAAGATTTGGAGGCATTACCTGTATGGTGTCTCATGTGAGGTGTTCACGGATCATCGTAGTCTTCAGCATTTATTCAGACAGAAGTACCTTAATTTGAGACAGCGGAGGTGGTTGGAGTTGCTTAAAGATTATGACATCACTATCTTGTATCATCCGGGGAAGGCCAATATGGTGGCCGGTGCTTTGAGTTGGAAGGCGGTCAGTATGGGCAGCCTAGCTTTCATCCCAGTTGGGGAGAGGCCATTTTCTTATGATGTTCAGGCCCTAGCCAATCGGCTAGTGAGGTTGGATATTTCAGAGCCGAGTCGAGTATTGGCTTGTGTTGTTTCTCGATCGTCCTTATATGATCGCATCAGGGAGCGACACTATGATAATGATGCTAGAGATGTGACTATCGATAGTGATGGTGTTCTAAGGATGCAGGGCCGTATATGCATGCCCAATGTAGATGGTTTGCGGGAGTTGAAATTTGAGGAGGCACACAGTTCGCGATACTCTATTCACCCAGGTGCCGCGAAGATGTACCAAGACTTGAGACAGCACTAATGGTGGAGGAGAATGAAGATGGATATTGTTAGGCATGTAGCCAGATGCCTAAATTGCCAGCAGGTCAAGTATGAGCATCAGAGATCGGGCGGTGTTCTTCGGCGTATGGTCATTCCCGAGTGGAAATGGGAGAGGATCACCATGGATTTTGTTACTGGACTCCCTCGGACAGCGAGGAAGTTTGATTATGTATGGGTTATTGTTGATCGGCTGACTAAGTCCGCACACTTTATCCCAGTTAGTACTACTTACTCATCGGAGCAGTTGGCAGCGATCTTTATTTGGGAGATTGTCAAGTTGCATGGGGTCCCGGTGTCTATTATATCTGACAAAGGCACTCAGTTCACTTCTCAGTTTTGGAGAGCATTTCAGCGAGAGATGGGTACGCGGGTTGAGTTGAGCACCGCATTTCACCCCCAGACAGACGGGAAGTCTGAGCGCACTATTCAGATCATGTAGGATATGTTTCGAGAATGTGTGATTGACTTTGGTGGTACGTGGGATGAGTTCTTGCCACTTGCTGAGTTTGCCTACAACAACAGTTATCAGTCAAGTATTCAGATGGCCCCGTACGAGGCATTGTATGGCAGATGGTGTAGATCTCCCGTCGGATGGTTTGAGCCTGGTGAGGATAGATTGATAGGGACTGAGTTAGTTCAGGATGCTCCGGATAGAGCAAAGTTGATCCAGGAGAGGCTTCGCACAGCACAGTCTCGCCAGAAGAGTTATGCAGACCGTAGGGTTCGAGAGTTGTCTTTCATGGTTGGTGACAGAGTATTGTTAAAGGTTTCACCCATGAAGGGTGTCATGAGGTTCGAGAAGAAGGGGAAGCTGAGTCCCAGGTACATTGGTCCTTTTGAGATACTCGGGAGGGTTGGAGAGGTGGCATATGAGTTGGCCTTGCCACCCAGCTTATCCAGCGTTCATCTAGTATTCCATGTGTCTATGCTCCGGAAGTACATCAGGGATCTGTCTCATGTATTAGACTTCAGTACCATTCAGCTTGATGGTGATCTATCTTATGATGTGGAGCCAGTGGCTATTCTGGGTAGACAAGTTCGAAAGTTGAGGTCCAAGGAGGTTGCTTCAGCCATGGTACAGTGGAGAGGTCGGCCCGTTGAGGAGGCTACGTGGGAGGCCGAGCAAGAGATGCGGAGCAGATACCCTCAGCTATTTGAGTCTCCAGGTATGTTTCTTGACCCGCTCGAGGACGAGCATTTTCTTAAGTTGGGGAGAATGTGATGACCCGGCCCGTCATCATGTGAGTTATCGCCCTGTTATCCCCGTTATCTGCTTGTTAATGTTGTAATATGCCTGTTGGGTAAGTTTGAGTCAATCCGGGTTGAGTTTGGTTGAAATTGAGACAAATAGTCTCTTAGAAGAAGGAATAGTTGAGAAAAGTCAGCTGGATGTTGACTTGTGAGTTAGAGAGCTCGGAATCGAATTTTGATGATTCGGTCAGCTCCGGGAGGTCATTTGTGAGCTAGGAAAGCGATCGGAAGAGAATGTGGAGGTCCGGTGTAGTTTTAGGCTTGAATTGGCTAAAGTTGAATTTTGGCGATATCCGATCGATAGGCGATATTTTGATCCGGGAGTCGGAATGGAATTCCGACAGTTGCAGTAGCTCCGTTCGGTGATTTTGGATGTGCCTGCAAAATTTCAGGTCATTCGGAGGTCGTTTGGTCGGGTTTTTGGTCGAATGTCGGTTTCGGAAGTTTGAATGAAAGCTTAGGCTTGAATTTGCTTGGATTCGATGTTTTCCGTGTTTGAGGGCGTGTTTTTATGATTGGAACAAGTTTGAATCGTGTTATGAATTATGTTGGTTGTTTTCGTTGGGGTCCCGGGGGCCTCGGGATGAATTCGGGGGTCCAAACAGACCATTTTTGGCCTAAGACAGCAGCTGAATTGCTGTTGTGTCTGTAGAAGGAATTCCTTCATCGCGTTCGCGATGAAGAGCACGCGTCCGTGAAGGTCAACAAGGTTGTTCATCACGTTCGTGGTGGGATGGACGCGAACGCGTAGGGTCAGGATCGGAGGCTTCGCGTTCTCATGGAGTTGCAACGCATTCGCGTAGGTGAGAAAGGTTGGGCATCGCGTTCGCGATGAGTGGAGACGCGGACGCGGAGAAGAAAATCCGGGCGGCTGGAAATTTGTGCTTCGCAAATGCGTGACTCAGCGTCGCGTTCGCGATGGGAGGGCTGAGCAGAGCATCGCGTTCGCGTGAAGGGTATCGCGAACGCGTAGAACAAATTTCCCAGGCAGTGAAGTTAAAACCAGAACATTTCACTTACGAGTTTCAATTCATAAAACCCCATTTTTGAAGCTTAGAGAGAGGAAGTGAAGGGAATTAGTTGGGAAATCATCAGGATATTGTCGGAGGCAAGTTTCGTGGTTTAAATACGCGCTTTTATCATGAAATCATGGATTATTTTTATGAAATTGGGAGATTTAAGGTGGGTTTTAGCCCTAGGCCTAGAATTGTAGAAAAACACCAATTTGAGTGGGCAAATGGAGTCCGAATTTGGTAAATTTTATATGCCTAGACTCGTATTGAGACGGGGGTTCCAAATATATAACTTTTATAATTTTTCGAGAAGCGCACCAAAAATCGGGTTTTGACAACTTTGTGGGTTTTGATGCAATTTGGGTTATTTCATATGGGTTGGGTGAATTGAGCATATATTGATGTATTATCACTAATTTTGAGCAGATTTGGCATCCGAGGAGATTGATTTGCGAGGCAAGCGCAAGGCGGACTGAGGTTTCTTCCGGTTCGAGGTGAGTGGTAGTAGTAAATAATGTACTGAGGGTTTGAAACCCCGTACTAGCACTTTACAGTGCTATGTTGAGATGAGATGTGCGTCTTGTGACGGGCACGGTGACATTGTGATTGGGGACTCGGGCTTGTCCTTCCCGGCTTATAGAACACTGTGTATTATGACCGTCAACGAGATTATAACTGTGAAATTTGGCTAATAGCCATGTTTGGGGCCTTGTTCCGATCTGTAGAGCATTAGGGGACCTGTAGAGCTAAGTGACCCTTATATCGTGTTGGAAACTTACACTCAGCCGTGAAACTAGTTGAATAGCCTGTTAAGAGCCAGTACTAGATGCGTACTGTGAGAGATGAATTACTTAGGGTGGAATCCCCCCTGATTTAGCTGAGTGAGTCTGAGAGGCCAATCCTATACTAATTGTCACGACCCTAGTTCACCAATCGTGAACATGTCGTGATGGAACCCAGTCCCCACGACTAGGTAAGCCTAACACGTTGCGAAATATACAAGCTATGAACCCTTAAATAAGAAATAGCGGAAAAATAGCATAAAACGATATGTAATCCGTGCCGCTTGGCACATACATCCGTCAACACAATTAATAAAACGCTACCAAGATCCGGAATCCCATGGTAACACAGACTGAAAGAGAATATATAACTGTGGCTCTATGTGTAAAGAGTATCTATCAACGAAATGAAGGAAAAATGCCAACTAGTACTACTAGAATGGAAGGAAAGCCTCCGGATCCGCGGACGTAGCAGATCATACCTCGAGGTCTCCCAGAAAGCTGCAGAATCACCTAGCACGAGCCTGCTCTGATGTACCTGGATCTGCACAACAAAAGTGTGCAGAAGAGTAGCATGAGTACACCACGGCGGTACTCAGTAAGTGCCAAGCCTAACCTCGATGGAGTAGTGACGAGGAAGGTCGTGGCCCTACTGAGAGAACAATAACAAAAAGACAATAACAATAATAAGCAGCTCAAATAATAATAAATCCGAAATAGCAATAATAAAGTGATTACTGCAACCGGCAAAAATTAAGCTAATAACAAGTAACAAAACTAAATCAACAAGTCCAGGACCTGTGGGAATTGAACCCACAGTCCTACTCTATAACCAACAATCCAGGAGCTACGGGAATTTAACCCGCAGTCCCAATAATAGTATCTCTGGGTCTCCGGGAATCGAACTCGCAGCCCATACCAATAACTCAGGATCTCGGGAATCGAACCCGCAGTCCCTACCAATAACTCAGGATCTCGGGAATCGAACCCGCAGTCCCTACCAATAACTTAGGATCTCGGGAATCAAACCCGCAGTCCCTACCAATATCACTCCGGTCTCTGGGAATCGAACCCACAGCCCTGGGTCTCCGGGAATTGAACCTGCGGTCCACAAGCATAGCAAATAAGGGAATGCACAGAGAAAATAAATTATGCTTAACTATAACTTCACCGAAAAGTAGTGCCAATAATTATCAAGAAGTTCAAATAAGACAATTAGGCAACTAAACAGTTAAGTACTACCTAATCATGCTTTTCTAACTACTACCGGGTAAAATATCACATTAACAGCTAAAGACAGGAATATCACTTATCGAGCATTTTAAATAAAGTATGTGTTCAACAACCAGCGCATGTACACGCCCGTCACCTCGCGTACAAGGCATTTAAACTATCACATAATATCCTAGGGGTGAAAATTCCCCCACACGAGGTTAGACAACCCACTTACCTCAACTCCGGTACAAAACCGCTAAGAAATAACTCTCTTGCAGCGAATGTCGGCCTCCACCGGTGTAGTATCTGATAAAAATCAATAGAATCACATCAAAATAGGCCAATTGGGCATTACCCAATCAAAATAACTCAATATACACCAAAACCCACAAGTTGCCAAAACCAGACTTTCGGTACGCTTATCGAAAAATCACGAAAGTTATATATTCGGAACCCTCGTCTCAATACGAGTCTAAGCATATAAGATTTACCAAATTCGGACTCCATTTGCCCTTTCAAAACCTTGATTTTCTAAAGTTCAAGCCTAGGGCTAAATCCTCCATAAATTACTCCAAATTCCTCCATTTTCATGATATAATTGCATAATATTATCAATACTAATCATAAGATGAGTCCATAGATGATTACCTGATGATTTCCCTTGAATCTCCCTCAAAAATTGCCCAAATCGCCTCTTAAGCCGAGACCCCAAATGTGTGAAATGTTTCTGAAATTTTCTAACTTCTGATACAATTAATCTTCTGCGATTTTCGCTTCTGCGGACCATTTCCGCCTCTGCGGAAACGCTTCTGCGACCACTTGGTCGCTTCTGCGAACCCCAGATTCTGCTTCTGCGAGCCTAGGGTCGCTTCCGTGAGACCGCTTCTGCAAAATATCTTCCGCTCCTGCGGAACATTCCGCTTCCGCGCCTCAAAGTCTGCTCCTGCGGACTCGCTTAAGCGGTCAATATTCCGCTTCTGCGGAACTCCCCTTCGCGACCCCGGGCCGCTTCTGCGATCCTCTTTCCGCATCAGCGATGCCGCCTCTGCGGACCAGGGTCCGCTTCAGCGATCACTTCCGCTCCTGCGTTCACTTGTCTGCTCCTGCGGACTCGCTCATGCGCTCCCTTTTCCGCAGGAGCGAAAAAAACAGAACAGAACCCAAACCTGCATTTTTTTCATGTTTTCTCCCGTTTAACCATCCGAAAATACCCCGAGGCCCCCGGGACCCCAACAAAAACCACCAACATGTTCCAAAACACGATACGAACTTGTTCCAATCATAAAAAAAACACGTCTAACAACATCAAAACCCATAATTCACATCGAATTCAAGCCTAAATTTCTTAAAACTTTCCGAATTCCACATTTGATCTAAAACCCGACCAAACGACGTCCGAATGACCTGAAAATTTGCGGACATATCCAAAATCATATAACTAAGCTACAGAAATTGTCGGAATTCCATTTCGAACCCCGGATCAAAATCTCACCTATCGATCGGATTTGCCAAAATTTCAAACTTCGGCATTTCAAGCCTAATTGAGCTACGGACCTTCAAAATACATTCCGAACGCGCTCCCAACCCCGAAATCACCTAAATGAGCTAATGGAACCATCGGATTTCCGTTTCGAGATCGTCTTAATACTATTCCGGTTACGGACCATTTTCTAACCTTAAAGCTCTCACTTAGGGACTAAGTGTCCCAGAATACTCCAAATTTCATAACCGACTCTCCTGGCAAACCACAATAGCAGAAATGAACTTAGGGGAACAGTTAAATAAGGGATTGGGGCGCAATTTTCTAAAACCACCGGCCGGGTCGTTACATCTTCCCATCCTTAAAAGATTCGTTGTCCTCGAACGAGCATAGAAGACATACCTGGAGTAGTGAAAAGATGAGGGTACTGGCTGCGCATATCCTGCTCAGTCTCCCAAGTCGCCTCCTCGACCGGCTGGCCCCGCCACCGAACCTTTACCGAAGCGATGTTCTTTGACCTTAGCTTTCTGACCTGCCTGTCTAGAATGGCTACTGGCTCCTCAACATAAGATAGATCCTTGTCTAGCTGAACAGAAGTGAAATCCAACACATGCGACGGGTCACCATGGTATCTCCGGAGCATGGAGACATGAAATACGGGGTGAACTCCGGCTAAACTAGGAGGTAAGGCCAACTCGTAAGCAACCTCCCCAACACGCCTCAAAATCTCAAAAGGGCCAATAAACCTAGGACTCAGCTTTCCTTTCTTCCCAAACCTCATAACGCCCTTCATGGGCGAGACTCAAAGCCGAACTCGCTCGCCAACCATAAAAACCACATCGCGAACCTTCTTGTCCGCATAACTCTTCTGTCTAGACTGGGCTGCACGAAGTCTGTCCTTGATCACCTTGACCTTGTCCATTGCGTCTTGAGCCATATCAGTACCTAGCAGCCTGGCCTCGCCGGGCTCGAACCAACCCACGGGAGACCTGCACCTCCTACCATATGGGGCCTCATACGGTGCCATCTGAATACTAGACTGGTAGCTATTGTTATAAGCAAACTTCGCCAGTGGCAAGAAGTGATCCCATGAACCTCCAAACTCAACCACGCATGCACAAAGCATATCCTCCAAAATCTGAATAGTGCGGTTAGATTGTCCATTCATCTGGGGGTGAAATGCCGTGCTCGGCTCCACCCGAGTACCTAACTCCTACTGCACGGCTCTCCAGAACCGTGAAGTAAACTGAGTGCCTCTATCTGAAATGATGGAAACTGGAATACCATGCAGCCGAACTACCTCCCTGATATAGATCTCCGCCAATCGTTCCGATGAATATGTAGTGCTCACCAGTATAAAATGGGCGGACTTGGTCAGCCGATCAACAATGACCCAAATGGAATCAAACTTCCTAACAGTCCGTGGAAGCCCAGATACGAAGTCCATGGTGATGCGCTCCCATTTCCACTCTGGAATCTCAATCTGCTACATCAATCCACCCGGACGCTGATGCTCATACTTCACCTGCTGGCAGTTGAGTCATCTATAAACATAATCAACTATATCCCTCTTTATCTGCCTCCACCAGTAATGCTGTTTCAAGTCCTGATACATCTTCGCGGCTCCCGGATGGATGAAATACCGCGAGCTATGGGCCTCTGCTAGAATCAGCTCTCGAAGATCATCTACATTGGGCACGCAGATACGCCCCTGCATCCTCATAACTCCATCATCCCCGATGGTAACATCTCGAGCATCACCACGCCGAACTCTATCCTGAAGGACGAGCAAATGAGGGTCGTCGAACTGACGCTCCCTGATGCGGTCAAATAGAGAAGACCGAGAAACCACACAAGCTAGAACCCGGCTGGGCTCCGAAAGATCCAGTCTAACAAACTGCCTGGCCAAAGCCTGAACATCCATCGCCATAGGCCTCTCCGAAGATGGTAGATATGCTAAACTCCCTAAACTCTCTGCCCGACGACTCAAGGCATCAGCAACCACATTAGCCTTGCCCGGATGATAGAGAATTGTAATATCATAGTCCTTTAGTAGCTCCAACCATCTCCTTTGACGCATATTCAGGTCCTTCTGCTTAAGCAAGTGCTGCAAGCTCTGGTGATCCGTGTAGATCTCACAAGGAACCCCATATAAATAATGACACCAAATCTTCAAGGCGTGAACAATGGCAGCTAGCTCCAAATCATGAACAGGGTAATTCTTCTCATGCACCTTCAGTTGTCTCGATGCGTAGGCAATCACTCTACCGTCCTGCATCAATACCGCACCGAGTCCAACTCGTGAGGCATCACAATATACAGTATAGGACCCCGAACCTGTAGGCAACATCAATATAGGGGCCGAAGTCAAAGCTGTCTTGAGCTTCTGAAAGCTCGCCTCACACTCGTCTGTCCACTGAAAAGGGGCACCCTTTTGGGTCAATCTAGTCATAGGTGCTGCAATCGAAGAGAACCCCTCTACGAAATGACGGTAATAGCCCGCCAAACCAAGGAAACTGTGAATCTCAGTAGCGGAGGAGGGTCTGGGCCAACTTCGCACGGCCTCCACCTTCCTCGGATCTACTCGAATACCATCACTCCACACCACGTGGCCTAAAAATGCCACTGAACTCAACCAGAATTCACATTTAGAGAACTTGGCATAAAGCTGCTTCTCCCTCAGAATCTGAAGCACTATCCTCAAATGCTGCTCGTGCTCTTCCCGGCTCCGAGAATATACTAGAATATCATCAATGAAGACAATCACGAACGAGTCCAGATAAGGCCTGAACACATTGTGCATCAAATGCATAAAGGCTGCTGGGGCATTAGTCAGCCCAAAAGACATCACGAGGAACTCATAGTGACCATACCGAGTCCTGAAGGCAGTCTTCGGGATATCTGGCTCCCGAATCTTCAGCTGGTGATACCCACAGCGCAAATCAATCTTAGAAAACACCTGTGCGCCCTGTAGCTGGTCAAATAAATCATCAATACGGGGCAAAGGATACCGGTTCTTCACTGTAACCTTGTTCAGCTGACGATAGTCAATACACATATGCATAGAACCGTTCTTTTTATTCACAAACAGTACAGGAGCACCCCAAGGCGAAACACTGGGTCGAATGAAACCCTTACCCAATAACTCCTGTAACTGATCCTTCAACTCCTTCAACTCAGGAGGAGCCATACGGTACGGTGGAATAGAAATGGGTTGAGTGCCCGGCAACAAGTCAATAGCAAAGTCAATATCTCTGTCGGGCGGCATACCCGGAAGATCAGCTGGAAATACATTAGCAAAGTCACGTACCACATGAACAAAATGAATAAAGGGAGTGTCAATACCGACGTCCCGCACATAGGCTAGATAAGCAGCACACCCCTTCTCAACCATACGCTGAGCTCTGAGAAAAGAAATAACACGGCTGGGGGTGTGATGTAGGGTACCACTCCACTCAATACGTGGAATGCCTGGCATAGCCAGCGTCACGGTCTTGGCGTGACAATCAAGAATAGCATAATGGGACGACAACCAGTCCATGCCCAGAATAATATCAAAATCGACCATCCCGAGCAACAATAGATCCGCGTCTCAAAATCACAAATGGTAACCAAACACGACCGATATACACGGTCCACAACCAAAGAATCACCCACCGGAGTGGAAACATAAATGGGGGCACTTAAAGTATCCCGAGGCACACCCAGATGAGAAGCAAAGTAAGAAGACACATATGAAAAAGTGGAATCAGGGTCGAATAGAACCGATGCCTCCCTGTGACTAACCAGAATAATACCTATGATAATAGAATCGGATGCAACAGCCGCAGCGCGATCAGGAATAGCATAGAATCCGGCCTGTCCCCCCTCTCGAGGGCGGCCTCTAGAACCCTGACCCCCGCCCCTGGCTGGCTGGGCAGGTGGAATAGCAGCTGGAGCTGGAATGATGGCCTGCTGGCCCTGAGAACCACGCTGATACTGCGAAGACTGAGAAGGTGCTCCCCTCATGTGCCTGGGGCACTCCCTAACCAGATGGCCAGTATCCCCGCACCCAAAGCAAGCTCCGGGAGGACACGGTGACCGTGACTGCCCGGCCTCACCCCCACTAGTCTGACCCCTGGAAGGACCCCGCGCAGGAGGTGCACTGGAAACTGGGGGAGCATAATAAGGCTCCCGAGGTGCTGGAAGACCTGGAGTACTACCGGCTGCGGGCAATGCTGAGTGAACTGGACGACCGGAATAACCCCTGCCAAAACGACCGGCTGCTGAAGTGCGGGCACCGGAGAAATGGCCCGACTCACGAGACCTCTTGGCCTCTCTATCTCCCCGCTCTCTAGGGAGCATACTCTCGATCCTCCTGGCAATGCTAACCGCCTGCTGATAGGATATATCTGTCTCCAACTCCCTGGCCATGCTGGATCGGATCGGCGGAATCAGGCCCTCAATAAACCTCCGCACCCTCTCCCGGACCGTGGCTACCAAGGATGGTGCATGTCTGGCAAGACGGGTGAAACTGATAGCATACTCCGATACTGACATGGAACCTTGTCGCAACCGCTCAAACTCCAAGCGCCAAGAATCCCTAAGGCTCCGAGGAACATACTCTCTAAAAAATAGATCTAAAAACTGTGTCCAGGTCAATGAAGCTGACTCCTCTGGACTATCCAACTCATACGTGCGCCACCAATCATAAGCGGCCCCGCGAAACTGAAAAGCAGTGAAGGAAACCCCGCTGGTCTCCACAATCCCCATAGTACGAAGAATATGATGACACTCCTCCAGAAAACCCAATGCATCATCTGAAGCCAAACCACTGAACACTGGAGGGTCATATTTCTTGAACCTCTCCAATCTACGCTGCTCGTCCTCAGAGGCAGCTGGTCCACCTCCGGGCTGTACTGGGGTGGCAGGAGGCATAGCAATAATCTCTGGAACCTGCCCCACTGCCACTCGCTACTCAGGTGTAACAGCTGCGGGAGTCTGGGCCCCTCTCCCGGCCTGAGATGTAGCTGCAGTGAGAGGAAGTAACCCTGCCTGAGCTAAAGTAGTATACATGCTCGTGAACCGGGCTAGGGTCTCCTGGAGTGCTGGAGTAGTAGCAGCTGTAGTCGGTGTACCAGGTGCCTGCGCTCACACCTGATCCACCAATGGTGCCTCAGCGGCAGCGCGCACAGGTGCAATGGCTGGACCTCGGCGCATCCTCGTCCTCTACCACGACCCCAGCCTCTGGCGGCGGCAGCAGGGGGCATGTGTGCCTAGTCATCGCGAGTAGCTCGTGTCCTCACCATCTGTGAGAGAATAGAAAGCAATAGTTAGATTTGATGCCAAAAATGTCGCACGACAAGGAATCCAAAAGAAATGAAGAGTTTCCTAAACAGTTACATAGCCCCTCGTAGATAAATACGGACGTCTCCGTATCGATCAGCGAGACTCTAAGTAACCGGTCTGTGTCCCGTGACTCCTATGAACCTAGAGCTCTGATACCAACTTGTCACGACCCTAGTTCACCAATCCTGAACATGTCGTGATGGCACCCAATCCCCACGACTAGGTAAGCCTAACACGTTGCGGAATATACAAGCTATGAACCCTTAAATAAGAAACAGCGGAAAAATAGCATAAAAAGATATATAATCCGTGCCGCTTGGCACATACATCCGTCAACACAATGAATAAAACGCTACCAAGATCCGGAATCCCAGGGTAACACAGACTTAAAGAGAATATACAACTGTGGCTCTATGTGTAAAGAGTATCTATCAACGAAATGAAGGAAAAATGCCAACTAGTACTACTAGAATAGAAGGAAAGCCTCCGGATCCGCGGACGTAGCAGATCATACCTCGAGGTCTCCCAAAAAGCTGCGGAATCACCTAGTACGAGCCTGTCCTGATGTACCTGGATCCGCACAACAAAAGTGTGCAGAAGAGTAGCATGAGTACACCACGACGGTACTCAGTAAGTGCCAAGCCTAACCTCGATGGAGTAGTGACGAGGAAGGTTAGGGCCCTACTGAGAAACAATAATATAATGATAATAACAATAATAAGCAGTTTAAATGATAATAATTTCCGAAATTAACAACAATAAATGATTACCGCAATCGTCTACAATTAAGCTAACAACAAATAGTCAACTCAATAAAACCAGTCCAGGACCTGTGGGAATCGAACCCACAGTCCCATTGACAGTACCTCCGGGTCTCCGGGAATCGAACCCGCAGCCCATGTCTCAATAAATAATCAATAACTCAGGATCTCCGGGAATCGAACCCGCAGTCCCTACCAATAACTCAGGATCTCGGGAATTGAACCCGTAGTCCCTACCAATAACTCAAGATCTCGGGAATCGAACCCGCAGTCCCTACCAATAACTCAGGATCTCGGGAATCGAACCTGCAGTCCCTACCAATATCACTCCGGGTCTCTGGGAATCGAACCCACAGCCCTGGATCTTCGGGAATTGAACCCGCGGTCCACAAGCACAGCAAATAAGGGAATGCACAGAGAAAATAAATTGTGCTTAACTATAACTTCACCAAAAAATAGTGCCAATAATTATCAAGAAGTTCAAATAAGACAATTAGGCAACTAAACAGTTAAGTACTACCTAATCATGCTTTTCTAACTACTACAGAGTAAAATATCACATTAACAGCTAAAGACAGGAATATCACTCATCGAGCATTTTAAATAAAGTATGTGTTCAACAACTAGCGCATGTACACGCCCGTCACCTCGCGTACAAGCCATTTGAACTATCACATAATATCCTAGGGGTGAAAATTCCCCTACACGAGGTTAGACAACCCACTTACCTCAACTCCGGTACAAAACCGCTAAGAAATAACTCTCTTGCCATGAATGTCGGCCTCCACCGGTGTAGTATCTGATAAAAATCAATAGAATCACATCAAAATAGGCCAATTGGGCATTACCCAATCAAAATAACTCAATATACACCAAAACCCACAAGTTGCCAAAACTCGACTTTCGGTACGCTTATCGAAAAATCACGAAAGTTATATATTCGGAACCCACGTCTCAATACGAGTCTAAGCATATAAGATTTACCAAATTCGGACTCCATTTGCCCTTTCAAAACCTTTATTTTCTAAAGTTCAAGCCTATGGCTAAATCCTCCATAAATTACCCCAAATTCCTCCATTTTCATGATATAATTGCACAATATTATCAATACTAATCATAAGATGAGTCCATAGATGATTACCTGATGATTTCCCTTGAATCTCCCTCAAAAATTGCCCAAATTGCCTCTTAAGCCGAGACCCCAAATGTGTGAAATGTTTCTGAAATTTTCTAACTTCTGATACAATTAATCTTCTGCGATTTTCACTTCTGCGGACCATTTCCGCCTCTGCGGAACCGCTTCTGCGACCACTTGGTCGCTTCTGCGAACCCCAGATTCCGCTTCTGCGAGCCTAAGGTCGCTTTGGCGAGACCGCTTCTGCGAAATATCTTCCGCTCCTGCGGAACATTCCGCTTCCGCGCTTCAGAGTCCGCTCCTGCGGACTCGCTTAAGCTGTCAATATTCCGCTTCTGCGGAACTCTCCTTCGCGACCCTTGTCACGCCCCAAATCGAGGAACATGACCGGCGCCTGACCGGGTTGCCCCAGTCAAGCGGACCTGGGTGCCTTTCATTCCCACGCGTTACCCCTGTGATGACCGTTTCTCATTAACCAAATATATTACTAATCATAATTGATTTCACATTAAACAAATAAAACGATACGAGGGATTCATTAACAAGATTTCAATTTTTACAACGCCCGACATAACACAAAATATATACATAAGACTAGAGTCCCACAGTTTACATGTCTACAGAGCCTCTAGGATACAAAAGGGAAATACAATACTTGCCGGTAACAAGGCTCCGGCTATACCTTACAAAACCAAAATGAAATCCAAACCGAGTGGCATGAACCACACAAGGCCCCGAGGAAGAAAGGGGCTCACCAAAAACGGGCAGTGGAGGATGAAAGATACTACTGCCGATGAGCTGAAGTGCCTGCTACTGATCCACCTACAATCATAACACGAATGTAGCGCCCCCGGCAAAAGGGACGTCAGTACACTTGAATTGTACTGGTATGTATGGACAAACTTTGTCCCAAGTAAACTCAAGCCATTAAATTACATCAATAATTAATTAAGCCAGCTAACCATGTTTCCACATTTTCCTCATTTCAAATAATTCTCACACAAAGCACTTTCTACGATCAACCAATTTAACAATAACCAATCAATCACGTAAAGCACAAGTAGTCAAACAAAGGGGCAATCGGTGCCCCACAGGTTGCAAACTCTCCTGCTGTCTCCTTTCACAATTTCACATTATTGATTTATGTATCAATTTTCAATAGCGATTTCGATCGCTTTCCATCCTTATTGCCCCCGACCACCCTTATTACCTCGGCCACCCTTATCACCCCAACCCACACCTTATTTCACCACGTTGCGGCGCGCAACACGACCCCGCCTTACACTTGAAAACACAACAATTTCAAACAGCAGATAAGGTACTACACACAATTTCAACAAGTTCAAATAAGCAACTTACACATTGGTTCATGTTCTCAATTTCTTCTCAATTCAATATCACAACCATGTTACAATATTTCCACAATTCAAGTGTTTCATCTCTTTCCACAATAAACCAATTCTCAAGTGTTTCGTTTGTTTTCCACAAGGTGCCATATAGGCCATCATAGTCATTATTCACAATTCTTTTGCCAAATTAAACTCTCATTTTACATCACTCATAGCTCGACAACAAACTTTGAATATCCAACAACAACATCAAGAATTTCACACAATTTGTCAATTTAACACGAAACAAACAAACTTCACACATATAGGCGATTTCACAAGAATCAAAATTAGCCATACATACCTGGTGATGAGTTTTCTCCCGTTAACTTCCTACTTTATGCTTACCCAAGCTATCTTACTCTTGCCAACCTTGTTCTTGAAGATTCTTACTTCTACTCACTTCTTTTTACTAGAAATCAAGTTCAATAATCATGCATGAGTGTAAAAATTCTATTTTTAAAAGCTATTATATGAAAGCCTCTCTTTACCCAATTAAAACTGAAAATCAAGAAAATAGTTAGGGTTTTTACCTTGAAAAGATTGGGTATGTTGAATCCTTGCCCTAGGATCCCTTGGAATTAAATGGTTGGAACAATCTTTGAAGATGAAGAACTTTTCTCTCTAAAAACCCTCTCTTCTCTCTCTAATTTTGGTGAGATGATATGATAAAATGAAGAAGAAAGGTGTTATATTAAAGAAGAGATCGGGTCAAAATGTTACAAAAATCTGGGCCGGGGTCAAATATGCGGTCACTATGCGACCGCAGAACCCACATGCGGTCCGCAAAGTGACCGCAAAATGGCCTCAAAGTTTGAAGAATTCTACGCATTCCTAACACATTATTCGGACCATGACACCACAGCTACTAGGTTTTATGCACAAAAATTTTACGGGGCCTTACATCCTCCCCCCTTAAGATCATTCGTCCTCGAATGAGGATTTTGAAATAAATGAGTTGGTTTTGAAAGACATGATATGCAACCATCAAAAATTTGACTAACTCTTATATTTTAGAAAAATTTCGCCAGAGTTTCCTTTGTATTATGGACATATCCACCTGTCAGAGGGCCCCCGAAACACATTACCAAACAATAATATACAACTACAACACTTTTCACAACTGGTATACACTTTCTTACCTCAACGAATGCACATATTCTATCACATTGTTACAATTTCACAGAAACTAGTCACTTCAATGAATTCTTACCTTATTAAACCAATTTAACACCATGTACACTCAACAAACCATTACCAATCTACACTTACTATTAGTCGCTTATTTAACACGTAAATCTTTATAAGGCTTTCATTTATCAAGAAAGGCTCAAATGACCCAAATGTGACAACACATTAAATTCATTACAAAATGAAGGAGACTTTACTAACACTAAGAGGGAAACAACTTAGGCAAGATGACAGTTACTAGGAGTAGGAGGGTCACCTAATTTCTTCTAGGCTTGATCGAACAAATGGGGGTACTTTTCTTTCATCTCTTTTTCGGCTTCCCATGTGGCCTCCTCAACTTGTTGACTTCGCCACAATACTTTAACGGAGGCAACTTCCTTATTTCTCAACTTACGGACTTGCCTATCAAGAATGGCAACCGGAACCTCTTCATATGACAGATCTTCATTAACCTCTATAGCTTCGACTGGCATGATGGTGGATGGATCTCCAATCACTTTCTTCAACATGGACACATGGAATACCGGATGCACTGATGACATCTCATGAGGCAACTCTAGCCTATAAGCAACTTGACCAATCCTTTGAACGATCCGATATGGCCCGACATACCTAGGACTCAATTTCCCTTTCTTTCCAAATCGCATGACTCCCTTCATAGGAGATACCCTCAAGAACACCCAATCATCGACTTGAAACTCCAAATCCCTTCGACGAACGTCTGCATAGGACTTTTGACGACTCTGTGCTGTTTTCATTCTCTCCTGAATAACCTTGAACCTTTTCCATAGCTTCGTACACCATATCTGGCCCTAGCAATTCCGCTTCACCTACTTCAAACCACCCGATTGGCGATCTACATCTTCTCCCGTACAATGCCTCAAACGGGGCCATTTGAATGCTAGCATGATAGCTGTTATTGTAAGCAAATTCTATCAGTGGCAAGTGTTCATCCCAATTACCTTTAAAATCTAAGACACAAGCCCGCAACATATCTTCAAGCGTCTGGATGGTCCGCTCGGCCTGTCCATCGGTCTGTGGATGGAAAGCTGTGCTGAGATTCACCTGAGTTCCCAAACCTTGCTGAAACTTCTTCCAAAAGTTAGCTGTGAACTGAGCCCCGCGATCTGAGATGATAGAAAGTGGAGTGCCATGAAGCCTTACTATCTCTTTGATGTACAATCTTGCATATTGCTCTGCAGTATCAGTGGACTTGACAGGCAGGAAGTGAGTTGATTTGGTGAGTCGATCTACTATCACCCATACTGAATCGAACTTACGCCGAGTGCGAGGTAACCCCACCACGAAATCCATATTGATCATCTCCCATTTCCACCTTGGTATTTCTATAAGCTGAGTTAATCCACCGGGCCGTTGATGCTCGGCCTTCACTTGTTGACAGTTCGGACATTTAGCTACAAAGCTTGCCACATCCCTTTTCATACCGTTCCACCAATAAATCTCCTTGAGATCGTGATACATTTTCGTTGAACCAGGGTGCACAGAATACCTGGAAGTATGAGCCTCTGCCATCACTCTTTCCCGAAGCTCGTCCACATCCGGAACACATAGCCTATCTTGACACCGCAATACACCATCTTCGCTGCCGAGTACAAATGCTGAGGTCTTGTCATTCATGACTGCTTCCTTCACCCGAACCAATGCTGGATCCATGAACCGTTTTTCCTTGATTTCCGCGACCAATGATGATTCTGCTCCATTATGCACCAAGATATCTCCCTCGTCTGACGCCGAGATACGAACCCCCAAACTGGCTAATTGGTAAACCTCTCGAGCCAGGGGTCTCCGATCCACACCCAAATGAGCCAAACTACCCATAGATTTTCGACTAAGAGCGTCGGCTACCACATTTGCCTTCCCTGGATGGTACAATATGTCCATATCATAATCCTTGAGTAGTTCTAACCACCGCCACTGTCTCAGATTCAGCTCTTTCTGCTTGAACAAATACTGGAGGCTCTTGTGGTCCGAAAACACATCTACATGAACCCCATAAAGATAGTGTCGCCATATTTTCAAGGCAAACACAACAGCTGCAAGTTCCAAATCATGCGTCGGATAATTCTTCTCATGGTTCTTGAGTTGTCTGGAAGCATAAGCTATAACCTTTCCGTGCTGCATCAATACACATCCCAAACCGACTCCGGAGGCATCACAATAGACTACAAATCCCTCTGTGCCTTCTGGCAAGGCCAATACTGGTGCCGAGGTCAATCTTGACTTCGGTTCTTGGAAACTTTTCTCACATGCTTCGGACCACTGGAACTTAACTGCTTTCTGCGTCAATTTAGTCAATGGGGAGGCAAGGGTTGAGAATCCCTCTACAAACCTCCGATAGTACCCTGCCAGACCCAAAAAGTTGCGAATCTCTGTCGGGGTCATGGGTCTAGGCCAATCTTTCACTGCCGCAATCTTCTGAGGATCCACTTGAATCCCCTCACTGGAAATAACATGCCCTAGAAAAGCTACGGACCCCAACCAAAACTCACATTTTGAGAACTTGGCATACAATTGATGCTGAAGAAGGGTCTGCAATGCTGCTCTGAGGTGAACGGCATGATCTTCCTTGCTCCGAGAGTAGATGAGAATATCGTCAATGAATACAATCACAAAGGAATCTAGGAATGGCTTGAAAACCCGATTCATAAGGTCCATGAAAGCTGTCGGGGCATTGGTTAGCCCAAAAGACATGACCAAAAACTCGAAGTGACCATAACGAGTTCTGAAGGCGGTCCTAGGAATTTTTCAACTGGTGGTACCCAGACCGTAAATCAATCTTTGAGAAGAACTTCGCTCCCTGCAATTGGTCAAACGGATCATCCACTCGAGGCAAAGGATATTTATTCTTGATGGTGACTTTGTTGAGCTGCCGATAATCAATACATATTCGAAGTGACCCATCTTTCTTTCTGACAAAGAGAACCGGAGCACCCCACTGCGACACACTCGGTCGTATGAACCCTTTCTCTAATAAATCCCTCAGCTGCTCCTTTAACTCCCTTAACTTCGCTGGCGCCATTCTATATGGTGGAATGGATATTGGCTAAGTATCTGGCAAAACATCGATCCCAAAATCAATCTCCCTATCCGGCGGGATGCCTGGAAGCTCATCTGGAAACACTTCAGGAAATTCATTCACAATTGGCACGGACTCGAGGGTAGGCACCTCCGAGGTGGTGTCCGTTACCCGAACCAGGTGATAGATACACCCTTTCTTAATCATCTTCGAAGCCTTAAGGTAGGAAATAAACCTACCCCTTGGCACCACACCATTTCCTCTCCATTCAATGACTGGCTCGTTAGGGAACTCGAGCCTCATAACTCTCGTTCGACAGTCAAGTTTGGCAAAGCACGAATAGAGCCAATCCATCCCCATAATTACATCAAAATCTACCATCCCAAGCTCAATAAGATCGGCCGTGGTATCACGACCACCCACCGTAACAACACAATTCCTATAGACTCGTGAGGCTGTAATAGAATCACCGATTGGAGTCGACACAGAGAACGGCTCATGAAGCTGTTCGGGTTCTATCCCAAAACTTGAAGCAATGAATGGAGTAACATAAGACAAGGAGGACCCTGGATCAATAAGGGCATAGCAATCAATAGTCTGAACAGACATGATACCTGTAACAACATCCGGAGAAGCCTCGGCATTTTGGCGGCCACTCAATGCATAGAATCGGCTAGGTCCACCCCTACCCTGAGCTCCACCCCTAGCTGCACCACGCCCTGCTGCTGCTGGAGTACGCGCTGATGATGTAGCAGCTGAAGAACCGGATGACTGAGCAGATCCCCTACCTATACCCCGACGGGGTGCACGGCAGTCCCGCTGAATGTGACCTCTCACCCCGCACCCGAAGCACACTGGAAGGTCAAGGTAGCAAGTTTCTGTATGAAATCTCCCACACTCGGGGCATGTAGGTCTCCCCTGCTGCTGGGATCTCACCCCAGGATGACCGGACTAACGAGACCTCCTGCTGTCTGAACCAGGGTCTCGAGTAACTGCCCTGCTGATGACCGTGCACGGATGGCGGTGCACTCGCGGAGGACCGAGCATATGACCGGGATGGCCCCGATGACCCCCTCCCTAGAAGTGATCTCCCCGAACGACCCATTGACCGGGCCCCGCTCGCTACTTTCTCTTCTCGCACGAATCTTCATTTCCCGGCCTCCGTGGCCCGAGCAAACCCCACAATCCTCCCATAGTTCATGTCCGAGTGCAAAGCTGCTGTGGCGGCCTCATTCACTACCAAAGGGCTAAGGCCCTGAACAAACCGTCGAACCCGGGCATCCATGGTCGATACTAAATGAGGAGCGTACTTGGACAACCTTACGAACTCCATGTGATACTCCCAAACACTCATACTGCCCTGTTTGAGAACCTCGAACTCAGTGGCACGGGCTGCCATTGCCTCCGCAGGTAAGAAGTGGTCCATAAATGCATCCACGAACTCATCCCATCTGGCCGGAGGGCTCCCTTCCTCACGGGAATCCTCCCACATTTCGAACCATGAACGTGCCGCTCCCTTCGGCCTGTAAGAGGCCAACTCTACCCCCTCTATATCTGTAGCCTTCATCACTCTGAGGGTCTTGTATATCTCATCAAGGAATTCCTGTGGGTCAGCCTCCGGATCGGTGCCTGAAAATTCTGGAGGGGCCAATCGCAAGAACTGGTGGACTCTGGAGCCAAAGGAATCTCCCTGTCCGCTGGAGGATGCAGGGGCATCATGGGATCTCTGGGCCTGGGCAGCCACTAATTGTGTTAACATATGGATGGCTCCCCTAAGTTCTTCATTAGAGATACCGGAGCCCGAAGCGGGAACTGTATCTGAGTCAGGAACACTGGCAGGAGGAATGGTGGCATCCTCTGCCGCCGCGGCTGGAATAGGGACACTTGGGTTTTGAACAGATGGGCCAGGCAAATTCGGGACTGGTGGGTCATTCTCTCCCACGGCATCGGGTACATGATTAACAGCTGCACTTGGGCCGGCATTGGCCCTAAGGCCGAGTCTAGCCTACTTCTTAGGTGCCATATTCTGAAAATTTGGGAACAAGGCACGAATTAGACACAGATATCTCCATATTGCACTTTACCGCACGATATAGATTAACAAAGAAGTAGGTAAATTCCTAAATGCCCGTGTAGCCCCCTACTTATATGATGTGGTCGACAACACACCTATAAGAAGGGCACTACTAGACACGGCTCCGAGACATCCTAGGATACTTTAAAACCTTAAGCTCTGATACCAAGTTTGTCACGCCCCAAATCGAGGAACATGACCGGCGCCTTGACCGGGTTGCCCCAGTCAAGCGGACCTGGGTGCCTTTCATTCCCACGCGTTACCCCTGTGATGACTGTTTCTCATTAACCAAATATATTACTAATCATAATTGATTTCACATTAAACAAATAAAACGATACGAGGGATTCATTAACAAGATTTCAATTTTTACAACGCCCGACATAACACAAAATATATACATAAGACTAGAGTCCCACAGTTTACATGTCTACAGAGCCTCTAGGATACAAAAGGGAAATACAATACTTGCCGGTAACAAGGCTCCGGCTATACCTTACAAAACCAAAATGAAATCCAAACCGAGTGGCATGAACCACACAAGGCCCCGAGGAAGAAAGGGGCTCACCAAAAACAGGCAGTGGAAGGAGAAGGATATTACTGCCGATGAGCTGAAGTGCCTGCTACTGATCCACCTACAATCATGACACGAATGTAGCGCCCCCGGCAAAAGGGACGTCAGTACACTTGAATTGTACCGGTATGTATGGACAAACTTTGTCCCAAGTAAACTCAAGCCATTAAATTACATCAACAATTAATTAAGCCAGCTAACCATGTTTCCACATTTTCCTCATTTCAAATAATTCTCACACAAAGCACTTTCTACGATCAACCAATTTAACAATAACCAATCAATCACGTAAAGCACAAGTAGTCAAACAAAGGGGCAATCGGTGCCCCACAGGTTGCAAACTCTCCTGCTGTCTCCTTTCACAATTTCACATTATTGATTTTTGTATCAATTTTTCAATAGCGATTTCGATCGCTTTCCATCCTTATTGCCCCGACCACCCTTATTACCTCGGCCACCCTTATCACCCCAACCCACACCTTATTTCCCCACGTTGCGGCGCGCAACACGACCCCGCCTTACAGTTGAAAACACAACAATTTCAAACAGCAGATAATGTACTACACACAATTTCAACAAGTTCAAATAAGCAACTTACACATTGGTTCATGTTCTCAATTTCTTCTCAATTCAATATCACAACCATGTTACAATATTTCCACAATTCAAGTGTTTCATCTCTTTCCACAATAAACCAATTCTCAAGTGTTTCGTTTGTTTTCCACAAGGTGCCATATAGGCCATCATAGTCATTATTCACAATTCTTTTGCCAAATTAAACTCTCATTTTACATCACTCATAGCTCGACAACAAACTTTGAATATCCAACAACAACATCAAGAATTTCACACAATTTGTCAATTAAACACGAAACAAACAAACTTCACACATATAGGCAATTTCACAAGAATCAAAATTAGCCATACATACCTGGTGATGAGTTTTCTCCCGTTAACTTCCTACTTTATGCTTACCCAAGCTATCTTACTCTTGCCAACCTTGTTCTTGAAGATTCTTACTTCTACTCACTTCTTTTTACTAGAAATCAAGTTCAATAATCATGCATGAGTGTAAGAATTCTATTTTTAAAAGCTATTATATGAAAACCTCTCTTTACCCAATTAAAACTGAAAATCAAGAAAATAGTTAGGGTTTTTACCTTGAAAAGATTGGGTATGTTGAATCCTTGCCCTAGGATCCCTTGGAATTAAATGGTTGGAACAATCTTTGAAGATGAAGAACTTCTCTCTCTAAAAACCCTCTCTTCTCTCTCTAATTTTGGTGAGATGATATGATAAAATGAAGAAGAAAGGTGTTATATTAAAGAAGAGATCGGGTCAAAATGTTACAAAAATCTGGGCCGGGGTCAATTATGCGGTCACTATGCGACCGCAGAATCCACATGCGGTCCGCAGAGTGACCGCAAAATGGCCTCAAAGTTATGCGGGTTCTGTTAAGGAATGCGGTCACTATGCGGACCGCATGTTGATTCTGCGGTCGCAAAAGTGCACCGCAGATTTGACATGCGATCGCATATCGACCGCACTTTTGACACGATTTTGGGCAACTCACTGGAACGTTTTGCGGCAAGAATGCGGTCCGCATGTCAGGTTTGCGATCGCATTCTTGACCGCAAATTGAACACTTTTCGGAAAAATTAATTCTCTACATTTTTGAAACTTAAATCACTACCAAGGGTCCGAACCGCGGCTCGCAAGCTCGCCGCGAAGAATTCTACGCATTCCTAACACATTATTCGGACCATGACACCACAGCTACTAGGTTTTATGCACCAAAAATTTTACGGGGCCTTACAACCCTAGGCCGCTTCTGCGATCCACTTTCCGCATCAGCGATGCCGCCTCTGCGGACCAGGATCTGCTTCAGCGATCACTTCCGCTCCTGCGTTCACTTGTCCGCTCCTGCGGACTCGCTCCTGCGCTCCCTTTTCCGCAGGAGCGAAAACAACATAACAGAACCCAAACCTGCATTTTTTCATGTTTTCTCCCGTTTAACCATCCGAAAACACCCCGAGGCCCCCGGGACCCTAACAAAAACCACCAACATGTTCCAAAACACGATACGAACTTGTTCCAATCATAAAAAAAACACGTCTAACAACATCAAAACCCATAATTCACATCGAATTCAAGCCTAAATTTCTTAAAACTTTCCGAATTGCACATTTGATCTAAAACCCGACCAAACGACGTCCGAATGACCTGAAAATTTGCGGACATATCCAAAATCATATAACGAAGCTACAAAAATTGTCGGAATTCCATTTCGACCCCCGGATCAAAATCTCACCTATCGATCGGATTCGCCAAAATTTCAAACTTCAGCATTTCAAGCCTAATTGAGATACGGACCTTCAAAACACATTCTGAACGCGCTCCCAACCCCGAAATCACCTAACGGAGCTAATGGAACCATTGGATTTCCGTTCCGAGATCGTCTTAATACTATTCCGGTTACGGACCATTTTCTAACCTTAAAGCTCTCACTTAGGGACTAAGTGTCCCAGAATACTCCAAATTTCAGAACCGACTCTCCCGGCAAACCACAATAGCAGAAATGAACTTAGGAGAACAGTTAAATTGGGGATTGGGGTGTAATTTTCTAAAACGATCGGCCGGGTTGTTACACTAATGGAGACAGGGTCGAGGACCCGTTAGGAGGTATAATATACATATATATATAATATTGGATCGGGCTGCACGCCGCAGCAGTATACATATTTGATCGGGCTGCACGCCGCAGCAGTATACATATTGGATCGGGCTGCACGCCGCAGCAGTATACATATTGGATCGAGCTGCACGCCGTAGTAGTATACATATTGGGTCGGGCTGCACGCCGTAGCAGTATATACATATTGGATCGGGCTGCACGCCGTAGCAGTATACATATTGGGTCGGGCTTCACTCTGCAGCAGTATTTACATATTGGATCGGGCTGCACGCCGCAGCAGTATACATATTAGATCAGGCTGCACGCCGTAGCAGTATATATATATTGGATCGGGATGCACGCCGCAGCAGTATATATATTGGATCGGGCTGCACGCCGCATCATTATACTTATTAGATACTTACGTCTTATGGATACATATATATGGAGATGGATGTACACCGTTGTGGTACACGAAAGGATTTAGTCAGGGTGGGACCTTAACGAGATAGGTGTGGACTAGTGATCGAATTACTACTGTAGTGATGACTTACCTGTGAGGGTTTGCCTTAGAACTGTTTAGTGATAGTACAGGAGTTCTTACTTTCAGTTATCATTTATTATTGTTACTGGCTTAGTTGACTTATACTCACCCCACTCCCATTCACTTTCTGTGCAGATCCACAGGTGCCCGAGGTCAGTTGATACATTGTAGCTGCTGATCATCATCTACATTTGCGGAGACTACGAGGTAGTTGCCAGCGTCCGTAGAGCCTATTTTCTCCTTCCTTATCATCTTGTTGTTCTCATTTTTGCCAAGATTTGTTTGTATTAGGATGTTATTTTGTAGAGGCTTAGTCTTGTGACACCACGATATGGTTGGGACCGTACTTTGTATGCTTTTACTATTACGTCGCCATTTTTATATGATCACTTGTTGTTTAAGCTTAATTGGAGTAGTTGGAATTAATAATTGGCTGGGTTAAGAGGTAATATGGTCGGGCTTGCCTAGCATTGTGTTGGGCACTATCATGACCGGGGTTTGGTTCGTGACAAGATTCGATTGTGTTGGGGCCAAATTTAAAAGGAAAAGCGGTGTTTGAGGCTTGAGATGGCCTTGGAAGTTCAAGGTAAGTGATGGATCTAACTTTAGCTTGAGGGATTAGGAGTCGAGTTCTATTTCCTACGTGATTATTGTTGAGTACGGCGTATAGGCACGGTAATACGTATCTATATGTTGGTGTCTAGCATGATTGTGGGTCCTATAATGTGATTTTCATGATTTCGTTGAATAATCTATGCTTTAGAAGTGATTTCTATTTGTTGTGAAAAGTTAAGGAAATAATTATGACTTTTGTACATCGTAGAGCAATGGCTCAAGTTATATTACGAATTTGTGAAAGTAAGTGAGTTGATTGAACTCTTTGGAGCATTGACACAAGTGGTAAAGCGAGTTGTGAGGTAAAAGTGAAAAGAGGAAGAGTTATAAAATTATTCTCTTGCCGGGATATTATTATTTATTTGTTTATTTCCCTTGTCGGGATGTTGATATTGTTGATATTTTTCCCTTGTCGGGATTTAATGGTTTAATTGTTGCTCCCTTGTCGGGATTGCTATTATAATCTTGTTTATTCCTTCGACCTAGTGTTTGTGATTGTTGTTTGGGTGAGGAATAGTGATAAAACACGAAAGGTGATGGCGTGCATTGTTTGTTTCGTGAGGAAAGAGTGTAAAGCATGAAGGGTGTTGTCGTACCGCACGATGTACCATTTTGTGCCTATTATATTGATTTCATGATAAGGTAAGAGTGTAAAGCACGAATGGTGATGTCGTACCGCACGATGAACCATTGCATGCCTATTACATTGATTCTTGTGGTGAGGACGAAAGTAAAAGCACGAAGGGTGATGTCGTGCACTTGTCCCTGATTTTTGTGATTCTTGCTGATAATTGAGTTATCATGTTTTTTACGTTTATTTACTGATTTTCTGTTGTTACTTGGATTTTTGGTGATGTCATTGATTCCCTTGCCCTAATTGCTTTGTAATTATTGCTCGGGTGTGGAAGATTGTAAAGTACGAAGGGTGATTTCGTGTATTATTTTGATGAGAGAGGGTTAAAGCACGAAGAGTGATGACGTGCACTTATTGATATTTGTTTTGATTTCTTGTTGTTATCAGTTCAAGTTCATTTATTGTCTTATTCACTATTACTGTGATTCGTTTTGTTGGCATTTTCCTTTATTGTTATACTCGTTATTATTGGATCAAAGTATTCTTGCGCAACATTATGCCTTGAATTTATGCTATAATTGCTGCATGCATATGTGACTTAATATCTACTTAACATTTAGCATACTAAATATTAAATTGTCTATTTTCTCCTTAAAGTACATAATTAATTGCTACTTGTCATTATTTATTTTCTTCTGTGAATTATAACTATTATGTACTTTATTGTCTTTTGAATTCATATTAATTGTTGTGTTTGTTGGAGTAATTTCATTTGGAAGAACTGTTAATATATGAAATGGGAGCGGGTACCGCCTACCACAAGATATAATAAAATGAAAGCGGGTGGTACGCCTACCACAAGATATGAGAAATGGAATCAGGTTTCACACCTACAACGAGTTGTGGGCTGAGAGTGAAATCTACCTTTATTTTCCTTATCCTTGTTAGAAGTTGAAATTTGGTTTCCTCATAATTCTCTTGAGATTCTGTTTTATCTGTTATTTCCCGAAGGATGTTTCCCCCTCCCATCTTTATTTCTTTATTTCTACTTTACTCTCCGTTGTATATTATACAACGAGACAGGTTTATTTGGTGGTCTGGTCTTAGCCTCGTCACTACTTTGCCGAGCTTAGGCTAGACACTTACCAGCACATGGGGTCGGTTGTGTTGACACTACACTTTGCACTCTTTTATGTAGACCCTAGTGTTGTAAACTTTGGATTGCATTAGAAATTGTTAATTCTTGTTCATCAGACGATCCGAGGTAGTCCTGCAGACATCTGTAGGCATTGGCGTCTTCTTCCATCTACTATTCTTGTTTCTTTCATGCATTCCCAGAGACAGTGTTGAATTTATTTCTTTAATACCTTTATGTGTAATATTCTTAGTCCGTCTGTGAAATTGTGACACAAGTTCTGGGTAGTCGAGACACAAACAGTTGTACTAGATATTCATGTATGTCACGACCCGGATTTCCCCACCATTGGGAGTCATGATGGCGCCTACTAGTAGAAGCTAGGCAAGCCAATTCTTATTTATATTTCTGTCACGCCCCAAATCGAGGGACATGACCGGCGCCTGACCGGGTTGCCCCAGTCAAGCGGACCTGGGTGCCTTTCATTCCCACGCGTTACCCCTGTGATGACTGTTTCTCATTAACCAAATATATTACTAATCATAATTGATTTCACATTAAACAAATAAAATGATACGAGTGATTCATTAACAAGATTTCAACTTTTACAACGCCCGACATAACACCTTATATATATAAGACTGGAGTCCCACAGTTTACATGTCTACAGAGCCTCTAGGATACAAAAGGGAAATACAATACTTGCCGGTAACAAGGCTCCGGCTATACCTTTCAAAACCAAAATGAAATCCAAACCGAAGTGGCAAGAACCACACAAGGCCCCGAGGAAGAAAGGGGCTCACCAAGACGGGCAGTGGAAGGAGAAGAATACTACTGCCGACGAGCTGAAGTGCCTGCTACCGATCCACCTACAATCATGACACGAATGTAGCGCCCCCGGCAAAAGGGACGTCAGTACACTTAAATTGTACTGGTATGTATGGACAAACTTTGTCCCAAGTAAACTCAAGCCATTAAATTACATCAACAATCAATTAAGCCAGCCAACCATGTTTCCACATTTTCCTCATTTCAAATAATTCTCACACAAAGCACTTTCCACGATTAACCAATTTAACAATAACCAATCAATCACGTAAAACACAAGTAGTCAAACAAAGGGGCAATCAGTGCCCCACAGGTTGCAAACTCTCCTGCTGTCTCCTTTCACAATTTCACATTATTGATTTATGTATCAATTTTCAATAGCGATTTCGATCGCTTTCCATCCTTATTGCCCCCGACCACCCTTATTACCTCGGCCACCCTTATCACCCCAACCCACACCTTATTTCACCACGTTGCGGCGCGCAACACGACCCCGCCTTACAGTTGAAAACACAACAATTTCAAACAACAGATAAGGTACTACACACAATTTCAACAAGTTCAAATAGCAACTTACACATTGGTTCATGTTCTCAATTACTTCTCAAGCCAATATCAAAAACAAGTTACAAGTATTCCAAAAATCAAAAATGCCCACATAATCATGTTCAACAATTTACCACAATTAAGGTGTTTCAAATTCCTTCCACAATAAGCCAAATATGCCATCACAGCAATTTTCCTCAGTTCTGTACCAATTTCAATTCCTTTGTCATCTTTCAATTCGTATTTCAAACCATACCAAATGTAGTTCAATCATCAATTGTATACCCAACACAACAATGATATCGAAAAATCACATAAAATCTCTCAAATTAACACATGCCAAACAATTTCACACATATGGGCGATTTTACAAGAATCAAAATTAGCCATACATACCTGGTGATGATGTTTTTCCTCCTACTTTATGCTTACCCAAGATATCCTACTCTTGCCAACCTTGTTCTTGAAGACTCTTACTTCTACCCACTTCTTTTTACTAGAAATCAAGTTCAATAATCATGCATGAGTGTAAAAATTCTATTTTCAAAAGCTATTATATGCAAACCTCTCTTTACCCAATTAAAACTGAAAATCAAAGAAAATAGTTAGGGTTTTTACCTTGAAAATATTGGGGAAGTTGAATCCTTGCCCTAGAATCCCTTGGAATTAAGTAGTTGGAACAATCTTTGAAGATGAAGAACTTCTCTCTCAAAAACCCTCTCTTCTCTCTCTAATTTTGGTGAGATGATATGATAAAATGAAGAAGAAAGGTGTTATATTAAAGAAGAGATCGGGTCAAAATGTTACAAAATCTGGGCCGGGGTCAAATATGCGGTCACTATGCGACCGCAGAATCAACATGCGGTCCGCATAGTGGCTGCAGAATGGCTCAAAAATTACGCAGGCTCTGGAACGATTTGCGGTCACTATGCGGACCGCATGTTGATTCTGCGGTCGCAAAAGTGCACCGCAGATTGACATGCCATCGCATATCGACCGCACATTGGACACAATTTTGGGCAACTCTCTGGAACGATTTGCGGTCACTATGCGGACCGCATGTTGATTCTGCGGTCGCAAAAGTGCACCGCAGATTGACATTTTTCTGGAAAAAATTTTATTCTACATTTTGAAACTTAAATCACTACCAAGGGTCCGAACCGCGGCTCGCAAGCTCGCCGCGAAGAATTCTACGCATTCCTAACACATCATTCGGACCATGACACCACATCTACTAGGTTTTATGCACAAAATTTTCACGGGGCCTTACATCCTCCCCCCCTTAAGATCATTCGTCCTCGAATGAGGATTTTGAAATAAATGAGTTGGTTTTGAAAGACATGATATACAACCATCAAAATTTTGACTAACTCTTATATTTTAGAAAAATTTCGCGAGAGTTTCCTTTGTATTATGGACATATCCACCTGTCAGAGGGCCCCCGAAACACATCACCAAACAACAATATACAACAACAACACTATTCACAACTGGTATACACCTTCTTACCTCAACGAATGCACATATTCTATCACATTGTTACAATTGCACATAAACTAGTCACTTCAATGAATTCTTACCTTATTTAACCATTTTAACACACCATGTACGCTTAACAAATCATTACCAATCTACACTTACTATTAGTTGTTTATTAAACACGTAAATCTTTATAAGGCTTTCATTTATCAAGAACGATTCAAGTGACCCAAGGTAACAACACATCTAACTCATTACAAATAAAGGAGACTTACTAATACTAAGAGGGAAACAACTTAGGCAAGATGACAGCTACTAGGAGTAGGAGGGTCACCTAATTTCTTCTAGGCTTGATCAAACAAATGGGGGTACTTTTCTTTCATCTCTTTTTCTCCTTCCCATGTGGCCTCCTCAACTTGTTGACTTCGCCACAATACTTTAACAGAGGCAACTTCCTTATTTCTCAACTTACGGACTTGCCTATCAAGAATGGCGACTGGAACTTCTTCATATGACAAATCTTCATTAACCTCTATAGTTTCAACTGGCGTGATGGTGAATGGATCTCCAATCACTTTCTTCAACATGGACACATGGAATACCGGGTGCACTGCTGACATCTCAGGAGGCAACTCTAGCCTATAAGCAACTTGACCAATCCTTTGAACGATCCGATATGGCCCGACATACCTAGGACTCAATTTTCCTTTCTTCCCGAATCGCATGACTCCCTTCATAGGAGATACCCTCAAGAACACCCAATCATCGACTTGAAACTCCAAATCCCTTCGACGAACGTCCGCATAGGACTTTTGACGACTCTGTGCTGTTTTCATTCTCTCCTGAATAACTTTGACCTTTTCCATAGCTTCGTACACCATATCTGGCCCTAGCAATTCCGCTTCACCTACCTCAAACCACCCGATTGGCGATCTACATCTTCTCCCGTACAATGCCTCAAACGGGGCCATTTGAATGCTAGCATGATAGCTGTTATTATAAGCAAATTCTATCAGTGGCAAGTGTTCATCCCAATTACCTTTAAAATCTAAGACACAAGCCCGCAACATATCTTCAAGCGTCTGAATGGTCCGCTCGGCCTGTCCATCGGTCTGTGGATGGAAAGCTGTGCTGAGATTCACCCGAGTTCCCAAACCTTGCTGAAACTTCTTCCAAAAGTTAGCGGTGAACTGAGCCCCGCGATCTGAGATGATAGAAAGTGGAGTGCCATGAAGCCTTACTATCTCTTTGATGTACAATCTTGCATATTGCTCCGCGGTATCAGTGGACTTGACAGGCAGGAAGTGAGCTGATTTGGTGAGTCGATCCACTATCACCCATATTGAGTCAAACTTACGCCGAGTGCGAGGTAACCCTACCACGAAATCCATATTGATCATCTCCCATTTCCACCTTGGTATTTCTATAAGCTGAGTTAATCCACCGGGTCGTTGATGCTCGGCCTTCACTTGTTGACAATTCGGACATTTAGCTACAAAGCCTGCTACATCCCTTTTCATACCGTTCCACCAATAATTCTCCTTGAGATCGTGATACATTTTCGTTGAACCAGGGTGCACAGAATACCTGGAAGTATGAGCCTCTGCCATCACTCTTTCCCGAAGCTCGTCCACATCCGGAACACATAGCCTATCTTGACACCGCAATACACCATCTTCGCCGCTGAGTACAAATGCTGAGGTCTTGTCATTCATGACTGCTTCCTTCACCCGAACCAATGCTGGATCCATGAACTGTTTTTCCTTGATTTCCGCGACCAATGATGATTCTGCTCCATTATGCACCAAGACATCCCCCTCGTCCGACGCCGAGATACGAACCCCCAAACTGGCCAATTGGTAAACCTCTCGAGCCAGGTGTCTCTGATCTACACCCAAATGAGCCAAACTACCCATGGATTTCCGACTAAGAGCGTCAGCTACCACATTTGCTTTCCCTGGATGGTACAATATGTCCATATCATAGTCCTTGAGTAATTCTAACCACCGCCGTTGTCTCAGATTCAGCTCTTTCTGCTTGAACAAATACTGGAGGCTCTTGTGGTCTGAAAACACATCTACATGAACTCCATAAAGATAGTGCCGCCATATTTTCAAAGCAAACACAACAGCTGCAAGTTCCAAATCATGCGTCGGATAATTCTTCTCGTAATTCTTGAGTTGTCTGGAAGCATAAGCTATAACCTTTCCGTGCTGCATCAATACACATCCCAAACCGACTCTGGAGGCATCACAATAGACTACAAATCCCTCTGTGCCTTCTGGCAAGGCCAATACCGGTGCCGAGGTCAATCTTGACTTCAATTCTTGGAAACTTTTCTCACATGCTTCGGACCACTGGAACTTAACTGCTTTCTGCGTCAATTTAGTCAATGGGGAGGCGAGGGTTAAGAATCCCTCTACAAACCTCCGATAGTACCCTGCCAGACCCAAAAAGCTGCGAATCTCTGTCGGGGTCGTGGGTCTAGGCCAATCTTTCACTGCCGCAATCTTCTGAGGATCCACCATAATTCCCTCACCGGAAATAACATGCCCTAGAAAAGCTACGGACTCCAACCAAAACTCACATTTTGAGAACTTGGCATACAATTGATGCTGAAGAAGGGTCTGCAATGCTGCTCTGAGGTGAACGGCATGATCTTCCCTGCTCCGAGAGTAGATGAGAATATCGTCAATGAATACAATCACAAAGGAATCTAGGAATGGCTTGAAAATCCGATTCATAAGGTCCATGAAAGCTGCTGGGGCGTTGGTTAGCCCAGAAGACATGACCAAAAACTCGAAGTGACCATAACGAGTTCTGAAGGCGGTCTTAGGAATATCCTGCTCCCTGATTTTCAACTGGTGGCCAGACCGTAAATCAATCTTTGAGAAGAACCTCGCTCCCTGCAATTGGTCAAACGGATCATCCACTCGAGGCAAAGGATATTTATTCTTGATGGTGACTTTGTTGAGCTGCCGATAATCAATACACATTCGAAGTGACCCATCCTTCTTTCTGACAAAGAGAACCGGAGCACCCCACGGCGACACACTCGGTCGTATGAACCCTTTCTCTAATAAATCCCTCAGCTGCTCCTTTAACTCCCTTAACCATATTTAAGAGCAATAAATCAGCTCGGGTCTCAAGACCCTCAATCACCACAATACATGACTGATGAACTCGATCAACTACAATAGAATTGCCTACTGGTGTAGACACATGAACAGGAACACCCAGTGGATCACTAGGCTAAACCAAGTACGGTGCAAAATAGGAAGACATGTACGAATATGTAGACCTAGGGTCAAATAATGTTGATGCCTCTCTATCATAAACCAAAATAATACCTGTAATAACAGCATCTGAGGACTCAGCCTCTTGTCTGGCAGGAAGTACATAACATCGGGGCTGGGCCCTACCAACCTGAGCAGTATCTCTGGGACGATCAGCTGTTGGCTGGTCTCTACCTCTATCGGTCTGAACTCCACCTCTATGACCTCTGCCTCCACCTCTATGTCCTCCACCCCCGCCTCTAGCTAGCTGGGCATACTGTGGGGGAACCGGGGCCTGAACCATATCACGAGAACCCTATTGATGCGACTGAGCACCTCTCAATCTCGGGCAGTGCCTCTTGATGTGACCTAATTCTCCACATTCATAACACCAGTCTGAACGCAGAAACTGAGAAAATTGAGACTGACCTCGCCGAACCGAATGATCACCTCAAAAACTCTAAAGTGGATGTGCACTGATAGGTATTGGTGATGCACTGTACAACTGCGGATCAGAGTAATGTGGCTGAGAAGCATGACTACCTGAAGGGCCGTGAGAAGCCTGAAGGGCTGACTGATAAGGCCTAGAAGGATGGCCTCTACCAAACAAATCTCTACCTCCAGATGAGGTACCATTGAACCTGCCTGTATTACGGGGCCTCTTATCCGATCCATGACCTGCTCACTGTGACAGAGCCATCTCGATTTGGTGGGCTGCATTAGCCACCTCCTGAAAAGTGATTTCAGTCCTTGCTCTCATAGCCATCTGCAGTCGAATTGGCTGATTCAAGCCATCAATAAACCTTCTCACCCTTTCTCTATCTGTGGGAAGTATGACAATGGCATGACAAGCCAGGTCAATGAACCTAGTCTCATACTGTGTGGCAGACATAGAACCCTGATGAAGACGCTCAAATTGCCTGCGCAAAGCCTCCCTCTGAGTTGCTGGAAGGAACTTTTCCAAAAATAATTCTGCAAATTGGTCCCAAGTCAAAGAAGATGATCCTGCTGGCCTAGACAGACAATAATCTCTCTACCAAGTCTTGGCGGATCCAGATAATTGAAAAATGGCAAAATCAACGCTATTGGTCTCTACAATACCCATAGTACGGAGAACCTCGTGGAAGCTATATAGAAAGTCCTGGGATCCTCTAAAGGGGTTCCATTGTAGGTGGTAGTGAACAGCTTGGTAAACGTGTCCAACCTCCATAACGCATCAGCAGACATAGCTGCACCATCACTAGCCTGAGTCACTATGACAGGCTGAACTGCCTCAGCTGGCTGAATCATAGGAACCTGAGCCTGGGGAATTACTGGCTCCGGAGTGCGCGTAGCACGAGTCTGATTACCTCCTCCAACTTGAGAAGTGGCTAGTGCTACTGGCAGTAAGCCTGCTCTGGTGATACTGTCCATAAAACCTGCTATCCTGACTAAAGCATCCTGAAGATCCGGGGTGAACATAACCCTATCCTGGGACCTGAGCTGGACCCACTGGAACTGTTAGGGCGGGAACCTCCTCCTCGATATGAACCTGAGGTTCTTGTGTTGCTACTCGGGGCTGAGCTCTGTCCCTACATCAGCCTCTAGGATGGCCTCGACCACGGCCTCTGCCCTTAGCGGGAGCTGCTGCTACTGAGGCCTCGGGCTGCTGGTCAGTAGATGAGGACGCGCGTGTTCTTGCCATCTGCTGAAGAACAGAGTAGAAATTCTATTAGCATTTGAAGGTTCAAAGTCGGATGACAGGAAAGAATAGAAATGAATCTTTCCTAATTCTATAGCCTCTGGGGGATAAATACAGACGTCTCCGTACCGATCCCTCAGACCCTACTAAGGTTGTTCATGAGTTGTGAGACCTGTGCAACATTGCTCTGATGCCAACTTGTCACGACCCAGATTTCTCCACCATCGGGAGTCATGATGGCGCCTACTAGTGGAAGCTAGGCAAGCCGATTCTTACTTACATTTCCATTAGTTACAACTCTCTTTTTTTAAACTTTGAATAAAATTATGCAATTTCAGCGGAATAAATAAATTTAGCGAAAGACTTAGCAAATTTTTACTAGATACGATATAGAAACCCAAACATGATACACTACCCAAGAACTGGTGTCACAATACTCACGAGCATCTAAGAATAATACATATAACCGTCTGAAAGAAATATAAAATTTTTATCTCGAATACATGAGATAACAGACTGAAAAGTAAAGATAGAAGAGAGAACGGGTCTTACAGACGCCTGCAAGACTACGTCGAAGTCTCAGTGGTCTAAATATCAACAATCGTGCTACTGCCGCTGCTGCTGTCAGAACTTGGACCTGTGCAAAAATGCATAGAAGTGTAGTATCGGCACAACCGATCCCATGTGCTGGTAAGTGTCCAACCTATCCCGGCGAAGTAGTGACAAGTCTAGGACTAGACAATCACATAAACCTATGCAGTTCTACATACATATGTACCACAAAACAAAAAATACTGAGCTAAACAACAACATCAATATTTAAGAAGAGAAAATATGCTCTGGAGTAGCCACCGGATATATCTTTTCAAAAATAAAACAAGGGTATTAAAATTCACTTTCCAGCTCAACTTATCTTATCACACGAGCACAACCACTCACTTCCATCTTAACATCAATCTTTCATTAATTTACCAAAACAATATATATATATATATATATATATATATATATATATATATATATATATATATATATACACTACGGTGTGATCTATGATCAATATTTAAAAAGAGAAAATATTCTCTGGAGTAGCCACTGGATATATCTTCCGATATGTCATAATAGGCTATCGGCAACTATGGCCAATGGCAACAATAATCATCCGTTAGTGATGCGGCGTGCACCCCGACCTTCTGATAAGTCGCCGGCACTATGGTCAATAGCAATAATCAATACAATATATTACCAGTATTAAACCAATAATCTTCAACTTCAATAACATTTATATTACCAGTATAAAACTAATAATAATTTAATCCACAATATATGTATATTACCGGCATGACGCCCATAATCTTTAATCAACAATTTATTTACATATTATCGGTATGAAACCATTAACAATTCCATTCATATAATCACGTAAGATTAATAGGGATTTGATCCATTTAAGACTCACGGTCATGCTCGACCCCCAAAATATAGATACTCGTCACCATGCCTATATGTTGGACTCCACACATAACAATTGGTACATAAACTCAACTCTTATTCCCTCAAGCTAGGATAGATCCAACACTTACCTCGAAGGTCTATGGTCAAATGAATCCTTAGCAATGCATTTTCCTTTCGAATTCGTCTCCAATTCAATCGTATCTATACATAATTAATTAAATATTATCAATACTACTTAACAAACTAGTTCAAATAGCTAAATATAATTTTTACAATATTCTGCCCGGAATAGTAAAAATTGACCCCGGCCCACATGGTCGAAACACGAGGATCGAATCAAATTAAATTCACACATCCTTCCACGAGTTCAAATATATAATTTAATTTAAAATCGGACCTCGAATTGAGGTCAAAATCCCAATCTTTATGAATACCTAAGTTCTACCCAAAATCTCCATTTTTATCCATGAAAAACCTTGAATTTAAGATGAAAACATGATAGATGACGTTAAAGATTGAAGAAATTGAGTAAAAGTTGACTTACAAAAGATTTGGAGGAGAGGAAGTTCTTGAAAAATCGCCAAAGGATGTTTTGGGTTGTGAAAATGTGAAAAATGAAGCTGGAAATCGTGATTTACACGTCTCTGTATTCGCATTTGCGAACAGGGGTTCGCAATTACGAACCCCGACCAACCATGGGATTTGCGAAAATAAGCTTCGTATTTGCGAAGCTAGGCCAAAGCTAGGAGGTTCGCAATTGCGAACAAATAGTCGCATTTGCGTAGACAGGCCAGGAATTGGGGGGGGGGGGGAGGGGGAGGGGTTCGCATTTGAGAACAATACTTCGCATTTGCGAAGCTAGGCCAGGATTTGGGGAGTTCGCATTTGCGAAGGTGTACTGCACCAGGGGTCCTTCGCATTTGCGAAGAAATAGATCGCATTTGCGATCCTAGGCCAAAATTCCAGGCTTCGCAATTGCGAAGATCACAGAAGCAAAAATACCAGATTTTTCAAAACATGAGAATGCAATCCGATGCCTATCCAAAACACATCCGAGCCCTCGGGGATCCAAACCAAATATGCACACTGACATAAAAGTATCTTACGAACTTGCTCGCGCGATCAAATCGCCAAAATAATATTAAGATCAATGAATTGAGCCTTAAAATACAAGAATCTTTCCAAATTTTCATAAACTTTCAAATTTCCAATTTAAGGCCGAAACACGTCAAACGACGTCCGTTTTCATCAAAACATTACACGAAGCGCTTAAACAATATATATGACTTGTACAGGGCGTCGGAAGAAAAATACGAGCCCGATACCATTACTTTTTAATCAAATTTCTGTTTCATTTTTCTTAAATATTTTTAGAAAATAATTTAACAGAAAAATTCTTTTACCGGAGTTCTAGACCTCAGATTTTGATTCAGGGTATACGCCCGAATTCCATATTTTTCTACGTATTTTCTGAGACTGTCAAATCATGGGTCCGGGTCCGTTTACTAAAAATGTTGACCAAAGTCGACCATATCAATATTAATATAAAAATTCTTCAAATTTTTCACATACTTCATATATTTCAACATAAAAATTTTTTGGCTTCGCGCCCGGACTGCGCACGCAAATTGAGGCAACTATAAATGTGGTTTTCAAGGCCTCAAAAGCTCGAAATAATTGATAAAATAAGTGATGACCCTTAGGGTCGTCACAATGTATAGATAGTTTATTGTTTTTCTGCTTATGTTAAATTTCATTGTTAAAATGCTATATATTCGTAATTGTTAAAGAATATAAAATAGGTAAAAAGTTAAATTGTTGAAATGATTGGTTTGCCTACTTCACATTAGTAGGTGCCATCACGACTCACGAAGGTAGAAATCCGGGTCGTGAAACTTTCTTAGTAATAATATTAGTTTTTCTTCTTTATCTAATAGGATAGAATCTCCACTAGGGAGTATCTACTCTTGTAGGTTTAATCTTGTAATCCAAATGCCATGTAGGCATCCCAAGCTCTAAACTATGTAAATTTTGTTATATATAATATGCAATCGTTCCTACCAAAAAAAAAATTAGTTTTTCTTCCTTTTCCGTCTATTTTTTTAACATATGCATTGAGGTAATAGGTAATGTAGTATATTTGTAAATCAAAATAATGATTATTAATTTCTTATCACAAACTGATTATTACTATTTTTTCAACAATAATTACTATTTAAAAACCTAGTGTCATAGTAAATTTTAACGAATTAAACAATCAATCTTCTAAGAAAATACTTATGATTTTTTAGAAACAAAAAATAAATTGTATGAAAGGAAAATAAAGGTAAAATTGCTCTTTATGATTAAACAACAGAGAAAAGAAATACCACATAAAACGTGAAGTTTCCTTGTTGGAAACCAACAAGAATCTTTCTTCCTACTTTTTTGTATTCTTTTATATCTTAACATATTTTATTCTTATTTGGGAAAAATATTAAATACTATGTTATATTAGTTCTTTTATTTTTTATTTAGAACTCCTAAATATAAGGAATTTTTTTGATTTATAATTTTATCCAATGTAAATATATTTTAAATAGTAGAAAAGGCGAACAATATTTTCACTAAGAATTTCCGTGCTTTTAATATAGTATAATATAAATATAGATATAGATAAATAGATTTGTAGAGTCAAAGAGTATCTTTTTTTTATATAATACCTTTCGTAAATACTGTTTAGAAAATTTGAAGTGCCACCTATATAGTAATTTTAATTTGAATTCACGTGATAAATTAGTCAGTTTAACTCTTATATTCTAAATTTGGTTACATAAAATAGAACGGAATGAGTATTATTTGTAACTTCATCATCATTTTACGAAAAAAAGAACCAATACAATTTATGGCTTGTTTGGAGGTACCAAAAGTCATAGTCGTAAACACGTGGAACAAGCGTAGGAAATTTGACTTCTGTAACAACGATTGAAAACAAAGTCTTGCTGACTCAGCTCCTATAAATCTAAAACTGGATAAATTAAGCCTAAGCGTATCTTTTGTAGGTATATTGCTATGATAAACATTATGCACTTAGGGGTCGTTTGGTACTCAAACTAAATAATCCCCAAATAATAATTACTAATTTATCCTACCTCTCACAGGTAGGATAATATAATTTCAAATTTGATGGGATAAGATGTGATAATATATATTATGATCGGGATTAAATTTATATAATGTTTACAGAATAATTTATACCGTTAATCGAATATAGAATAAATTTAACCTAATACCTTATCCAGTGTACCAAACGATCCTTATTAGTCTGATAAAAAGTTTAAAACTGCAACTAATATGCTAAAATATAGTATTAAGTTATCTTGGAAGCGTAGAAAGAAATTTTATGTTATAAAGCATTATAACTTAAATTCAATCTTTTTCTTTGTAAATTGAAATATATAATAATTAATATAAATCCAATCACCATAGCTTGTCAATGTTGAAAAACACTTAATAAAACCATTATGTCATAGTAAAGGTGGTCCTAGAATATACCATAATCGGACTACTCAAAGATGCTATGGTTGATTCCGTCCTATTAAAATAATTCTTGTAAACCCCACCACCACAAAAACAACGACAACAAAAAAAGACTATGTTAGGAACTAGAATTATTAAATGAACACACAAGAAATAGATTATACAACAAAATAACCTATATTAGGTAATAATTATTAAATAAAATCTCTTGCTAAATATTACTAGGGAAAATTTCAATTTAGAACAATTGAGCTCCATGCTTTTCAATTTTATAGCCCATATTTCAATTTACAACCAACTAACCCAAAAATAATATGCTAAGATTCAACATACAACTCTAATAGGTTCTCAGAATCATTATTTAACTTTTAAAATAGATTCCTCAAACTTTTAAATTAATTTTCGAATAATAATTGTGACTCAAATATTAGTTTAACAAATCAAATTCATCTGGGTGGTAAAAAATAGATTTTGAACAAGCTTAAATATGTGGGTTTAAATTTCGAATTTGATTTTATGAGAAATTTGGAGTGGGTGTCATTTAGAATTGTTAGAAATAGTACAAGGAGGTTGTATATAAAATTTGAAGTCATTTAATAGAGATTTGGACTGGTTTTGAACAAAAATTACAATTGAAAATCGTGAAAGAAGTTCGTCTACAGACGCTTGTATAAAGATGTATAAAAGTGTATAATGTGTGTTTATACACACATATACACTATTATACAAGATTATACGTAATTATACAAAAATCTGACTCCGTCTTCTTCCTTGCGTTTTTTCTGAAATTTAACTTAAATCTTGCCCAAATCTACTCAAAATCACTTCCAATTTAAATTTGAACTCTTTTTGATATTTTCAATCAATTGGAACAACATCCAATCCAAACAACTAACAAATTATAAAACAAAATCAAAACCAAAGCTTTGAATGGTCTTCAATGGTGGACAAGCAGAAAATACACGGCCACTTGAATCATATGTAGAAGATGGGAGAAGAAAAGAGAGAAAGCAATGATTGTGAAAACAAAGAATTAACTCCATAGGTTTTAGAAGCAGTGGTTGTAAGAACACAAATTTTGAATTTGCAAGTGCTTTCAAAATATGTACAATATGGATTAGGTGGGGTAAAACTTAAAAATATGGGTCATTTTTTGTTATTGTGTGAAGTCATGTGTATTTTCTTGTAATTCTTTCATATTACTAATTGGTATCCTGTTAAAAATAGTATATTTATCCTGCTATTACAGATTAAAATTCACTGATAATTTTAAAAAATCTTAATACTATTGATGCATATTCAAGTTTAAATTCTATATAACGATGATATAAAAAGTATGTAACCAATTAAATTAATTATTGGATAGCAATAATGCAAATTTATTTCTTAACTAAACTAATAAAAAATGTGTCACGTTCCACCGTGACTTCGACCAGGGCCATTCTCGGCCCATCACCTAGGTCTTGCTATGGCAAAATGTTAAGGGAAATTACCAGTTATGTTCATTTATAAGTAACTCATTATAAAAATTGGTCAATTAATAAAATATTACTAATATTAGCCAGTTAGCTATTTGTAGCAAAAAAAAAAAAATCAAATTTTTGCTTTGTTTTGAGTGGGTGTTATTAGAATAGATTGAGCACAACTAAGGAGCTTGGCTCAGTTTTGGGATAATTTGATAAAGTTTTGAGATGGTTTGAATAGAAAATTCGAAGTAAAAGCTGAACATGAAAAAAATAATTTGTGTCACATTGTGTATCATTTGTGTCAATTGTGTATCACATGTATATTTATGTATACTTATGTGTGAGATACATCCGTGATACACGTTTGATACATGTATCGCATAAGACTTTTTTGAACTCGATTTAATTATGAATTTTGATGCAAAACCAGTCCAAATTACCTCCAATCTTCCTCGGATTTTGTATTGACTTATCTATATATTTTCAATGATAACTATACCCATTGAAAACGTTCCTTTTTTGTTTAGATCTTTGGAATATTGTATAGATTTTTGTATTTCATCACCTTATTTGCTACCATGTCCATAAAATTTCCTTTCTATCTTGTATCTAATGTTGCTAATCATGCCTAAAAATATGGAAGGTGATTTTTCCATGTGATTTTTGTTAGACAAAGAATCCTATTATTTGATTTTTAATTTTTATTGGCTAGTTTTGGTAAATCTGTGACTAATAGAGGTTGGTAAGTTGAGATTTATTTGGGATATTTGTGTAAGTTTTCCAAATGTTAATACTAGTGTAACGATCCGATCAGTCATTTTGAGTCTAGCGCGTCATTCTGCAGTTTGAGATCTTGAGTAGCTTCACTTAAGGTATTATGACTTATACGTTGGAATTGAATTTCCGGAAGTTCAAAGTTTGATCTAGGAAGAAAATTCTAATTCCAAAAGCTTTAAGTTGGAAGAATGGACTAATATTTGAATTTTGAGTAAACGAACTGGAAATCGGGATTTGAAGTTCCAATAGGTTCATATGATAATTTCGAACTTGGACGTATGTTCGGATTGAGTATCGGCTTGTTTGGGAGCATTTCAGCGTCTATTGAAGAAAGTTGGCATTTTGGAAGTTCCAGAATTTTATAAGTTTGGTATGAAGTATATATTGATGTTATCAATATCCGTCTGAGGTTCGAGGCTCAGAATAGGTTTGAATTGTGATTTATGACTTTTGCGAAAGGTTAGGCATCATTCTGGTATTTTTTATAAGGTTCAGATGCGTTCATCGAAGTTTGGAAGTGTGAATTTTTATATTAGGAATTTGGTCGTTGATTCATAATTTGGATGTTGTTTGATGTGATTTGAGGCCTCGAGCAGGTCAATGTTATGTTATGGAACTAGATGGCTTGATTGGATGGGATCCTGTGGGCCTCGGGTATTTTTTTAGGGTTGTTTCAGACCAAATTTGGCTGAGTTGGTGGTGCTGGTGTCTGGTATTGTTCTTTGCAAACGCGAAGAGTCTCTCACGTTTGTGAAAATGATCTTGGGCTACTGGATTTTTGTTCTTCACGAATGTGTTACCAGTGCTGCAAACGCGGAAGGGAACCCAGAGCAACCTACATGAATGCGATAGGATGGTCACAAACGCGGAGAAGGAATGGGAGATGACGGAGCGGTTTAGCCTTCGCCAATGCGACACTTCCTACGCAAACGTGAAGAAAAAGGGCAAGCAGGCATGACAAACACGACATGAAGGTTGCGAACGCGTAGAGTTAATTTGGAGGATGTGATTTCGGCCTTCACGAGCGCGATCACGAAGAAGAACGGGCTTGGGCAGATTAGATTTAATACGGGATTTGGCTCATTCTCTCTCATGTTTACTTGGTTGGGAAATTTTTGAAGCTTTTGAAGAGGAGTTTCATCATCTATTATGGAATAAGTTATTTTCACTCATTGTGAATCAAACATATGAAGTATACATGAGTTTAAACATGAAAATTCGTAAAAATTTGAGATTTTGAAGAAAACCCTAGAAATTGGTATTTTGAATTTTTACCACAAAATTAGACATGGAATTGGAAATAAATTATATATTTGAGGTCGTAGTGTTCTTTCAGAATTTGGACACATGCGCCCAAGGGTTAGCTTTATTGACTTTTCGAGCGGAGTTGGGAATCATTATAAATTCTTAAATTGTAAGCATTGGAGTATATTTTGAATAATATGCATGTTGTTTGACTTGTTTCGGAATATTTGGCTTGAAGTTGAGATGCTAGAGAGACGTTGGAGCCGGTTATGGAACTACGGAGCAAGGTAAGTCTCGTGTCTAACCTTGTGAGGTAGAAACTACCCCCTAGGTGATATTTATTGTTATGTGCAACTAGTTATGGGTGCTACATACGCACGAAGTGACGAGAGTCCGTACGTAGCTAAAGTATGCTTATGCCCTGGAAGACTTAGGACTATCAAATAAAATTTGAAATTGATTGGACTCATTTTGCTTATTTAATTAATTGGAATATAAATGAAAATGGATTTGGAAATAAATAAATAAATATATTAGGCCGAGCTTTATTACCTTGAGTTGTCGCCAAGATATTTGATAAATATAAATGGGTGTACTTACTATTGTGCTCATGTACTATATTGTAGACGCATATCTTGTAATTTGGTAATGTCACGACCCGGATTTCCCACCATCGGGATTCGTGATGGCGCCTACTATCGAATCTAGGCCAGCCAAACCTTAACAACATAATATACTAGAATAATTAAACATTTCGAAAAAAAAACTTTAAAATTCAATAAAGAAGAAATCAAAGTGCTGAAACACTGAACATAACACTACCCCAAAATCTAGTGTCACTAGGTCACAGACTACTATAGAATACTACAAACAAGTCTGAATGAAAGAAAAATACATAAATCTGTTTCGGTACAATGAAAACAAACGGAAATAAGGGATAGGGACTTTGGCCTGCGAACGCCGGCTAGGGTACCTCGAGAGTCCCTGGACTAAAGACAACTCCCAGAAAATTCTATTGCTGCTGCTGTTGTCCAAAAGCTCCTGCTCTGGTACTGTGATCTGTGCAAAAAGATACACAGAGTGTAGCATTAGCACAACCGACCCCATGTGCTGGTAAGTGCCTGGCCTAACCCCGGCGAAGTTGTGACGAGGCTAGACAGGACCTACTAATATCAACCTGTTCAAATATATATATATATATATACAGATGCAACGACAACCGAAATAGCAACAAGAATGTATATAAAGATGTACAATCAAAAAAGGAAACACGCTCGGAAAATACTGAACAATGAGAATAGATCATCAGTGACAACATTAAACCAAATTCACATTATTACTTTTATAAGTGGTCGGTGCTTCACACGATCCCATAGTATGTATCATAAGTGGACGGCGTGCCATACGATCTTATTTCATATAATATAAGTGGACGGTGTGTCACACCATCTTATTCTCATAATTCATAGGTGGACGGCGGGTCACACGATCCCATTTCATATAATATAAGTGGACGGTGTGCCACACGGCCCCAATTCATATAATATAAGTGGACGGCGTGCCACACGATCCCAATTCATATAATATAAGTAGACGGCGTACCACACGATCCCAATTCATATAATATAAGAGGACGGTGTGCCACACAATCCCAATAAATATCATGAATAATTCATTTGGCCTCTCTCAAGGAGTTCTCCTTTAGGGAAAACTCAGCAATATAACGATCTAACCCAATAAGGGTACCACTAGCAGCCCAAACATCTCAATAATGGAGAATACATATAACGCTCAACCGGATAAGGGAGTAACAACAATCATAAACTATACGTCCCGGCAAGGGATTCAACCACATTTCTTTATAATACTTACAATTTTGATTTCATAGAATCACTACCATTTGAGCCCAAGCTCCAAGAAATTTCACGTTTCATAAACAATTCCTCAACTAACTCATCATGTTGAATTCATCAATTGCTAGGAACAATTCTCAAAATGTTCCCAAAACAAGTACAAACAAGACTCATGGTCATGCTAGACGTCGGTGTATAGATACTCGTCACCATGCCTATACACCGCACTCGATCATTTAGCAAATAGCAAGTAATAATACTTTAATCCCATTCCCTCAAGTCAAGATTAGATCAAACACTTACCTCGGTCCGAAAATAGCAATCAAGCCTCTAACACCGCCTTTCCTCTAGAATCTGACTCTGAAATAATGG